>CM076572.1:68639962-69026890 GCA_034641835.2 Pinus albicaulis | reverse complement strand
ATATCGTTGTTGAAAAGCTCGTATTCAAAGTAGTGCACATTAATATAAGATGTCATGGTATCCATTTTCTCTTTTTTATATACAATGACCTGTGATAGTGTAATTATTGTCATTTTTAAAATCTGTTATTGATTGAAAAATCGACATATATCTTATAACATTATTCATATAAATTCAATTTTTATTAGTGCATTTGCATATGGAATTTGGATTAATTTTTTCTCTCATCATATTTTTCATCTCTTTCTTATAAATATTTAATCATCCATATATTTAAGTAGTGGTGTAACATTTCACAGTGACATTGGACAACACAATAGAATAAATTAAAACCTATTTTATTATATATGAGTAAGAGGCTCTTTGTCATACAAAACAGGATATTTATTAGTAACCCCTTATCTTTCAATTGAGATACTATGTCCATTACATTAAAAAAAATGTTTGATTTTCACAGACCATTATTTCAAAAATACAATATCTTGGATTGATATCCAAATAAATCACCATTATTCGCTGGAACTATTGTCGGGGTTCGAGCTACTTCCATGACTTGGGTTATATGGATGAATGTTTTATTGATTTCATTAATTATTTTCTTCTTCTTAAAGTTCTATCTACAAACATAAAAATAAAGTGTAATTAATGTATCTACATTTCCGATAATAATGATAATTGAAATAAATAATATGCATTAATGTAAATAAAAAAAATGTACCATAGCAGGAATTGAGTCCTGAACTATACACATTTTTTCAGAACCAAATCTCATGCCTTCTTTCAACAACTCTTCTGTTGGCACAATTCCATACTTTGTTTCAAGCAAGTTTTATACCCCATAATAAATCATAGATTTAATATAAAGGATTTTGTTGTTCTATTAATTATAAACTCATAGGAGTAAAACAACATATATACTTACAAATTCCACAATTTATTTTTGATATGCCAACATATACCCACAGTCCATATTTAACCCATATTTAAAACAACTTAAAACATAAAAAATGAAATCTTAAGTTTTTATAAGGAAATAATAACAATTACTCACAAAATTTGATATCAACCCTTTTCTTCCTTGTCAACCTATTTTATGTGTTGAATGGGTTCCATTTTGTTTTATTTTTAGCAAGAAAATACTTGAAATTAATATTTAATGCTAAATTATTTGTTTATATGTACCTAATAAAAAAATTAAAAAATTACATTCATTTGAAGCACATTGTAGTTGAGATGGATCCTACTATGATGCAATTATGTCCATTTATTTTACCATATCCTTGTATAATTTTTTGGACATTCCTCATCCTTTTGGGATTTTCATAATCTTCTTGAAAAAGTAATAACTTATTTTTATATTGGTATATGAAAACTAAATATAGCAAAATTGATATTAATAAATAAATGCTTTGCAGTAATATATACATATTAAGAAAATCATTTTGATTACAAATATTACTTATTGAATTATTATTTTCTATTGTTGTATTTTTTTGCTATTGCAAGTTTGACAGTCTCATTGACCATTGCTATGGAAACACTTCATTGACCATTGCTATGGAAACACTTCATGTAGTTTAAATATAACTTAGTTCTTGGAATCATTGGATTGATTTTTGTATTGTAAGTGGAAAGTACGTGCATACGTTTTTCCCACTATATCCATCATAGTTTTGTAAAAGTTTTTCCCCATTTCATTAACCTCTAGCACCACTCCAATGAGCCAATGACCAATCCATCCTCATTTACATGTTCTATAATTTTTATTTTCTTAGAAAAACATTCTTTTCCTTTGTTGTTGGTCATATGCAAATTAATAGATTGTTTGAAACATGTTATATAATATTAATAGATTGTTTGAAACATGTTATATAATATTCTTAAGTATATTATTAATGAAAATTAAAAAAAAAAAAACACTCATATTGAATAATATTTTTCATCTACTTGATTCATCCTTCCACAAATTTTCCATCAGGCTTTTACACTCTTGTGCACGTAGATCAGGAATAATATTATCAAGCTTCCTCATTTTTTGGCTCTGCATGACACACATTAACCAAGACATATTAGTTAAACTTACATATAATTCAAACATATTAATTTGGTAAAGAATTTACAACTATCATGCAATTTATTTTACAACTATCATGCAATTTATTCTTTTTTTGGACGTCTTATCATTGTGCTGATCAATATTTTTGTTACTTGACCTCCTCTTAGAGATTTTTTATCAATATATAACATGTACCATTTAATACGAAATACATTAAATATATTTTATAAATAAATCACAGAATTTTAAGCCAAAGAAGTTTGGTAATGAGTGTTCTTATGTGCATAAACACACCGGTGCGTTTAATTTAGTAAATGCACAAACACATTTAATTATTGATCATTGACAAAGATTTTTTTTTTAAATTAATTTAAATTAAGATGATACTATATATAAAAATAAAAGCACCACCATCATAGTGAAAAATGAAAGCATAAAAAACAAACACAAGTTTTTTTGATTTAACAGTGTTATTTGTTAGAGATGCACTAACCCATTATATTACACAAAGCACGCTAATAAACAAAAGTCATTAAAAAAAAAGACAGGGCCAACATGTTTTGGATTTGATTCAATAAGTGGTCCCTTTTATTTACATGTCAAATGCCTTATATGTAGTAACACTAACTCATTAAATCTAAAATTCTTAAAATGAAAATCCATAATTGTGAAGTAGTAAAGGGAGTTCAATCCTAAGGTGAAATTTTGTAGTCACATAAGAAAGAAGAAACAAGGGTTTAAGGTAAGTACTGGATTTTTTTTATTTTTATTTTTATTTTTATTTTTTTATTTTTTTTTAAATTAAATCTAGATAGGAATAGATATTGCAAAAAAAATTATTAGTAAAATTTTTACTATGTAGGTTTGTTTTTTTGAATTATAATTAAATCTAATAGAAATTGTAAAAAAAAATATTAGTAAAATCAATAGTAAATTTTAAAATTTTTACCATCCAGGGTTTTGAGTGAATCACCATACCTTTCAAATTCTAATATTTTGAATAGTTATGATGTTCCAAAGTATTCTCCTGCTCCACCGTGCTCCAAGTTTGTATCCCTTGCAAATCTCTCTCTTGAAATTTTGGGAAAAATAATAAAATAGTAAATAACTTACTATTTAACAAATTTATGAAATTAGATTCCAAGAAGTTAATTACTATTCATTTTTCAATTTGAAAAAAAGAAAGTCACTTTTTTTTTTATAGTTTTTTTCAGAGTATCACTATGTTTGGTAGTAAAAAGCACCAATGCTTTTACTAGTAACGTGCACCGATTAAGATAAATGATTAGTGTGATAATTTATTTTTAACACACCAATATGTTAGAATATATATTTTTTATTTTCGAAATTTTGGAAAATGGTACAATTATTATTTTAACACATTAGTGCGATTATTATTTAAATGTATAGCTAGTTTTACAAGAGCACTGGTATGATTTAAAAGTTATCTAGATTTTTATTTTCACACAAAATGGTATATTCATCTCAAATTATCCTTTAGGATTCATCCACATGAGTTACAATAGTTCATAGTATACATTTTCTGCTTAAAGTTTCCTTATTCTTAAAAAATGGATTGAAAACTATATTGAAATTAAAATTGTGGTATGGTTGTCTAAATTAATTGTAGGTATCTACACAAAAAATTATTGCTGATATTGCTAAAATGCAGGAAGAAAATATCATAATATCAAATGGACAATTCTTCAAATTCTGGCATGTTCCATATTGCTCAAATTTGTATCAAAATTTACAGGATTTTGATTCAAAATTGAGTTCATATGCAAAAAATATTCCACCAGTTCAAAAACGTTGGAAGCTCCTATCTAGAGCATCATACCACAAGCAGTTGGTAGATGAAAATGGACAACTGCTTTACCCTGCCAATTGTAACATGGCATCTTCCAGGTGCAATGCTTGGTCAACAATGGTAATAATTGTTTGGTATAATGTAATTTCAACAAACCAATTGTATTGTGTTTACTAATATCATGATGTACTAATATTCAATATTTTTTAAAATTAGGATTCTAGTGATGATGAGAAACCCACCTACAATCTTCCAGTGTACCCCACTACAATGTTAAATTGAGATAAGGATGCATTAAAAGAAAAACTTAAAGAGGAAGCATACTAATAATGGTTGAATCAACCACCTATTCAATTCCCACTACATCCAGATTCACCAATTAGGAATGGAAATAACAATAGTAGTTTTTCATCACAAGTTGGCAAAGGAGGTAGTCAAATAGAGGTTGGTATGGATGATTACTTATGAGATATGAATTCCATGGAGACAATGTTGTTAGATGCATTCCAGAATAGTGAGAAAGGGTATGATGCTCATATCACTGATACCTTTTTCAAAAGCTTGAAAACTACCTCCACCACCCCTCTATTTGGACCTGGAGGCCAGTCAAAGTCTACCCATTTCAGACAACCATGTTACTGTATAACTTGAAAGAAAAGATTGACACGTCGAATGCACATTTCTCGGTAATATTGAGGTAATTGATCATTATCAGGTCCCTTACGTTTTGAGAAATATTGTAACACAATAAACATTAAAAATGGTCAATTTTATGAATGTTAAATATTGAAATTGTACATTTATATTTCCCACTAATTGAAGGTTATTCAAAGATAAGTTTCTTTGGAGTGATAATGCCTTGCCCAGTAGCCATAAGAGGTAAAGTAGTTGTTGAAAATGTTGGGTGTTGAGTACATAACATATCATGCACGTTCCAATGATTGTATTCTATATAGAGGAGAATATGCAGACAAAGAGATATGTATAAAATGTGGGCATCAAAGATACCATAAATAAAAAAAATGGTAAATCACATGGTCCTCCTCATAAGATATTGAGGCACATGGCTATAAGACCAAGGATTCAAAGGTTCTTTCATTGCAAAGGATGATCTATGTTGTAGGGATGGAATGCCTCACACATGAGTGAGTAGGGAGTTGTGTTAATCCCAACAGATTTAATAGCCATGAAGCATATAGAGGATACATGACTCAAAAAATTCAAGGATGAAGTATGAAGTCTATGAATCGACATAGACATGGATGGAATGAACCCATATTCCCTCCAAAACACGACCTATTCTATTTTTCCTGTTGTAGTGATCAATGACAATAACATCCCCATTGTTTTCCATGAAGGGTGAACATCTTATCTTGGCTCTAATAATCCCTAGTAGAAGGCAAGTGAAGAATATGGATGTCTACTAACAACCATTGGTAGATGAATTGAAGGAATTATGGGAAGGTATACATGTATATGATGTATCAATACCCATCACAACATAGAGGAGTTTTACGTTGAATGGGATATGTGCTTACACCACACATGGTTATCTAGGCTTAGGAGTTTTCTTTGGTGAATTATATGTTTATTGATTTTTTTATATACATACAATATTGTTTCACATATTAATTTAATTTGCTGCAATTTTTCTGACATTCATAGTCACGAACATGCCATGTATACAATAATTTAGCAGGTATTGTAACAAAAGGGTATCATGGATGTAAATGTTGTGTACCTTGTCTAAATGCTAGGTGGTCCAACCACCTACGAAAGCCAGTGTATGACTTCTCTAGGGTATTCCTCCTAGAATAATACCATTATAGAAGATAAAAATTCACATTAAATGGTAAAATAGAAAGAAACCAAAGGCCTGCAATAATGACAACAGCTGAATGGTTCAGAGAATATGTGAGAGAGGAGAAGGAGCTTATAATTTTTTTGGATTCAAATGGGGAGCCTATGTTCCATAATCAATAATTTTTCGACATCTATGTTATAAATTTCCCATTGGGCTAAAAAGGTAATCTCTATTTTATGAGCTACCATATTGTGAGCACATTAATATTACCCACTTACTAGATACCATGTACATATTTAAAAAAATTCATCTTGTTTATGGAGGCACATATCATCGAAATAATTCGACACATTGGCTGTTAGGAGAGATATTATTTCTTCAAAAACTAAAAAGAAGAAATGTACAATACAAGAAAGTAGAGGAGAGGTTGGTCCCTCTTGGTATTTCAATTAAGGAAATGTCCCATGGATTTTTACATAAAGATGATCTTTATATGGAAAAGGAAGTTATAATGTGTGTGAGGGTGCCTTCTTTATATGGGTGGTCACTAAGACATTACTTCACTATGGAATACCATTTATCTAAGTTGAAATCATATGACCGTTTGAACATTTTAAGAGTATGTATGTAAAAAAAAATATTTTATTATTTGTTAGTATTTTTATTCCATGGGATAAAATATAATTAATTTTTTTATGTGTTTAATTTTTTGTGTCATAATCCTCTCCTCGTGCATGGGTGTCTGAATCATGACTTCTCCCAATACCTATGATGTGTCATATCTAAATTATTTTCATTTGCACGTTGGATCACATCAATGGATATTCATATGGATAGCATTCCATGGTGGAGTCTTGAAGAGATAGCTGAGATTTTTTTATATGTTTGAGAAGGAACTTCTAACAAGTTTCATGGACTTGTAGGTTCATCTTATAATTCAATTAGTAGATGAGGTTGAATTTTTTGGGGTGGTTTCTTGTCATTGGATGTTGTTCTTAGAGAGGTACATGAATAAATTTGAAGGTTTTGTTCGACAAAGGGAAAAACCTGAGGGGTCTATGGAAAAGGGGTACATATCATATGAGACTTTCTATTATGTTATTCATGCAGATACAAAACATACCAGGTGCGGTGATTTGGGATGAAGAAAGGGATGAAGAAAAAAGAGAAGGGGAGCTTCTTCAAATGAATGGAAAAAAGAGCTTGATAAAGAGTAAGTGACTTATCATTTTTCAAATTTATACACAGTAACTATTCACACTAAACTTCATAATGTATATTTTGATCTCATATATACTATATATGTCATTTTGATTTCATAAACAAATTTATAAATTGAATCCATAAAAAAAATCATTATTTACAATTTGGAAGAGGCATAATCGTAGGTCGCATTGTACGAACATAAGAGGAGGAAATGTGATAGTGACAGGAAATAATTCATAGGATTGAATGGTAGAAGTGTGCCTTATCCTAATCATTTAAAAGAAAATATGCTAATGATATGCCCCAATAGTTAGGTTGCTAACCAAGTCTGAAAGAAATGCGGTGCATCTATTCGTTACCTATATGTTGAATATGATGCACTAATAATAGGGATTAGGTGCAACAACTAAGTAATAATATCTTTATGTTTATTTTTAACTTCATAATTCACCTTTGAATTGTAACATATATATTTTATATTTTACTTATGTTTGGGTTATTAGGCACATGAATTATTATTTTTTTAACCTTTTTATAGGTATATTTGTTCACATCTATGTGGGCATATGGACATAATTTTTGCACGGAGGATGTCAGTGATGGATGCATGACACAATACTGTGGAGTGGAAGTCGAGTTTGACCAATCTAGTTGTGATAGACACTGCGATAAAAACCTAATACATGAGACACTAGTTTACGTTGTAAAGATAAAAGAAATCATTGAGGTGGGATTCTCTTCATTCCAATGTGTTATTTTTAGGTGCAAGTGGTGGGACACCTTTGATTAAAATAATGCAAAGGAATATCATGATAGTGGACTGATATGTATCAACTCTTGAAAGGTATGGTATGAAGCGAGGGATACTTATGTTTTCCCCAAACACTGCAAGTAGGTGTTTTTTTACCTAAATGTGTTGGATAGGGAATGGTGGTTGATATTAAGACACAACCCTAGATCAAAACGTATTTTTTTCAGAAAAAAAATGTTATCATGCCAAGCGAGGAAGATAATCAGGGTGATGGAAATGAAGAGTGATACATACTTGTGTTATTTCATCATTTATACTATTGTTGTATGTTTTTGTTTTCTTTATTTTTCTAATTATGTTTTTCTTGTTTGAATTTTATATAATTGGTAAGATTCACAAATATTTTTACACTTTTACCTCTCTCTCTCTCTCTCTCTCTCTCTCTCTCTCTCTCTCTCTCTATATATATATATATATATATATATGAAATGTTTCTTAAAAATATTGTGTTCATTTCATTAATATTTTCTTACATTAGAAAGCACTTCTAAGACTAGTTTACTAGATGGTAATAACACTCATGTGTTCGTTTTTGACTATTGAATTGTTAGTTTTTGTAGCCTCCGATCTTGACATATGGATTTAAATTAGTAGTAAACCACAATTTAGGCTCAAATCCAATGTAGAATTGTACTCATATTGAAATTCCACCTGATAATTTATAAACCTATGAAATTACCTTGATAGATCACACATAATCTTTCACCCATAATGATTATTTATCGTATTTTAGATACTCGATCCAAGGGAAATTATTAACAGAGTTAAACATCTATAGTTGAGCATTGAAGAATTAACACCTCCACCACTCCCATACAAGAGATGTGTTATATAAACCATTATTAAACTGTGAGCATACTCTAGTCTTTAACATTATTGGTCACCACAGCTATGGTGGTTGAAGGAGAATGAAATTATAATCACTGATACCACATCTTGAAAAATCATTAGATCTTCAGTTGCATCTATTGATAAAAAAAAATTAATCATGAATTTGGTAAGCAACTAGCATTCAACTGAAGTTAACTTCCAAAGTTGTTACCTCATCTTTCTTTTCCTACTAGACCACTCGAATTGAGTCATAACTAGCAGTGCCATCGATAGATCCCTCACTGCAACTTATAAACCTCGATTATCACATTTACCGATGTAAGGGTTGAACAAGACTGAGTATAAGAGTAGCTCTTAGTTTAAAGAGGTGTAAATTTCGCTTGGAAAACAATGGAAATTCGAGGATTTTGAGGCATAAATTTTTGGAAATTTGGTTAAAAAATTTCATGATCGAATCCATTTCTACAATAAAAAAAGAATTCAAGCACTCCTACTATAATTTTTTTTTGGAAAAAAATGACAAGGTTCCTTATATTTTTAGCCATCCTGGAAAAATTGACGCTGGGTAGATAACACATTAGAGTAGTTGGCATGCTTCAAACAATTGTCTTTAAAGTTAAGTTTTGTGTTTTTGGGTTGATCATTCAATTTCTCTTCACATCCGCGCACATGAGTAGCACACCATTTTTATCTAGAAATCCCATCGGCTGATTTGGCGGTTAGTTGAACTACAAATTTGTAATGGTACCAGGCATGATAACCAAGAATAGACCATGAATTTCACCATTAACTTCACTGTGCTAATAAAAATTAAGAAAAATTCCTTGGGAGGACAAAAGGCTAAAAATCAATGTGGTTAATTCTATACTCCAAGTTGAGAGATTGCCATGATATGAAACCAATTATTTTCCCAAGTGGCATCAAGAATTTGAAAAGCTAAGAAACAAGAGCTAGTCTGTTGATTCCTCAGCTGAAGCCCATGGAGGATTGAATTGGCTAATAAAATTTAAATGGAAAAATTTCAGGCATTGAATTGGCTAATCAAAATGGAAATTTTTTGAATGATGTGATCTTCGAGTAAGACATAATTGTCTGAAAATGCATTCAAAATCACTCTCGGAAATTTTTTCCTTTAGATGGCTGTAAAATTATCCTAACCTATTGTTACTATCATTAAAAATATATAGTGAAGAATGTAATTAACACATATTAAGCTAATCTACTAGAAATTTTAGTAGTATCTTAGAAATAGTTAGATACTAAGGAAAGCTCATGAGACTTGTTAAATTAATGTAATATCAATATCTTTAACTATTCTAGAGTATTAAATTAATGTAATATCAATATATATAACCATGCTAGAGTACTATATGCTTGGAATAGAACAACATTTTAGTTGTGGTTTCTTATTCGTTGCTTATGGAATACGATTCATGAATTACCTAGCCAAGTCATCAAAATATATCATCTATATATTATAAATACTTACATTTAAATTATTTTTCTATCACACACACACACACACACACACACACACACACACGTGTTAAATTCAAGTATTTATAATATATATGCGATATATATTAATTGTACATAGTATTATAAATACCTATTGTGGGTGTAAAAAAACTTGATCATAATCTAATAGAAGGAAATTAAATAGATGAGTGTAGGGAAGAGAGTACCATTGAAAAATACTATTTGAATAATTATACTATGGAGGTTTTGATATATTGATCAATGTAAATTTTAGAGGTATAATATTTAAAAGGTTTAAGGGAAAAGCAATATTAAAGTGAACATATTAAATGTTTATTCAAGAACATGTCCAAAATTTTAAGCTCAAAGCACTCATAAAATGGAAATCTTAAATATAATACCATTATTTCATTAAGTTTAACATCAAAACACTCATAAAATGAATATCTTAAATATAAAACCAGGTTAACATGCGTAACTATATATGTATATATATTGTCACATTTTTTTTGGAATTAGAAATGTTCGGTGAGAAACTCACAATTCAAGGGATAATTTGTGTTGCTTAAAAACAATATTGTATTAAGTACTTGTTATTAAATATAACTAAGCCATTAAAATTGACTAAGCTGCTATGTAGGGTGTTATAACTTGTGTATGATTATGGGTAGGTGACAGGTTCCAAGTACTATATCAATATCTCTGTATGAAGAGTAGGATTTCTAACAATTGAATCTAGTCCATAATTTACATCTGCATCCAAGGGTAACTAGGTACATATTCCATTTCTTTGTTTCTATTTCAATATGAAAGGTTGTGAGCATAGAGATATAGGGAAGACTTGTTTAAATTTGTTACTACAGTATGGTAGAACCTAACTTAGGCAAGATATATGGGACAACCACCCCTTTAATCTAGTGTAATGAATGTGCAAACAAAACTGAATACTCAATTAGGGAGAATTCCCTAGTGTTGCTGATTCTCCTTTAAGTGTTTCTTGATTTTTTTGTTCCTTGTCTTATTTATTTGTTGTTATATATTTTGGGTCGATTATAGATTATAACCATAGATTTTGAGTAATATTTGAGTCTTTTTTCTTGAAAAAATTTCTTAGATAGCCCCATGGATGTGCCTTAGCATAGATAGAGAGATCTCTTGGTCCTCCTCCCTCTTTTTTCTTAGACACAGAGAGAAGGGACCATTTTCATAGTTTTTACAATAGACTAAAGGGACCTTTGTCCCATACATATTTCCTAAGGATATACTAGATTGCGTTTAGAAAGCTAAAAAATTCTCATGTAGATCTCTATGTGCACAACCTTTCATAGAGAAAGGAAGGAATGGAATATGAACTTGGCTACCATGGATTTCTGTTGTAGACTATGGACTCGTTTCAATTTCTGGAATCCATCTCTTCATCTAGAGATCTCACTCCAAAACTTGGAACTTCTAACCTACACATAAAATTAGACAAGTTAATGCAATAAAAGAATCAAAAGATAACATGTAAATGCATATCATGGTATCATGTACAACAACATGTGTTGAGTAGGAAAATCCCCTCTACGGACAGAGGTGATCCCTCTAGCTCTAGGGTGGGTCTAGCAACAAGGGAACATGCTGGACTTCTAAATTCCTAGCTTATAAATGAAATGTGAACCAAAATAGATATCCTACCTCGGTCCAATGCTTTTGTCGTGGCACATGGAAGTGATCCTTTGATCTTTGTCTTCACGCCCTACGCTCCGTGTTGGTGACGATGTTCATGCATCTGCACAAAGATCAAACAAACGATGACAACATACAAGCATATACATTCATATAAAACTATTTAGCTAGTCAAGGAGATCTAAACACTTTGCATATAAATGGAAACAAAGTTGGAACTAGAAACCAGTCATATATTATTGATAGAGTAAAAGAAGTTTACAACCTTATGCTTTGACATCGCAGATATCCTTCGACGGGTTCAGTCGGGTAGGTCTCAAGAATTTGTTTGGGATTGGAATCGATGAGGCAATGAGCCTAAAATCTCCCTCAACAATGGATTATTCTCTGCCTTATTCTACACACCAGCTATAGTAATGACTGTTCAGCTAGCTGAATCAATGTGAGGAGGAAGAATTTACAGGAGAGGAGGAGGAGGTTTGGGATCCCACATAAGGTGGAGGAGAGGTCTATCCCTTTGGGGAGTTACACAATTGTAGGAACCAACAAGCCAAAGGGAGAAACTCAACATGATTCAGTAGAAAAAACCATGATGACTCTGCTCATGAAGTTGCTAAGAGTGGAAACTTCATTTCTATTTTAATTTTTTTTTCAAAAACAGCTTGGCGCGGGTGCCCTTCTGAGACAAAGTGCCAAAGGGTGTGAGGCCTAGTGTTAATTTCTCCATGGGTGCGAGGCCATAACTTCCTACCAGCGTGGACCCAAAATCATATGTTTTTGAAGGTCTGTTTGAGGAATGAGCAACAAATAATATGTTCTTGACATGCTAAAGGATGCAATGCCATTTATGGCAATGTATGACAGTACATAGAATTTAGTGAAATGGTCCTCCAATGTTTGGGATGGGGATTGCAGGGACGGTGAAAAAATACTTTGTAACATATTCCCCTTAAAGCATAAGGTCTGAGAGAGAGGGAGGGGTGAAATGCTTTATGATAACATGCCCAAACCAAAATTCCACCGTTGGAAGACCTACAAGAACAAGTACAACTGATATCTCTGATACATGAATATGTGGTATAGACACAACCATCCATAATAGAGTACATACAATAATAAGATCCGAGGTATGGACGCATCCATCTAGTAAGAAGGATCATCAAATAGACTCAGGTACGGTCGCATCCATCCAATTAGCGGAGTCATGCATATAGTCATGATAAACCAAATCATCTCGTAGCCTAGATTTTATCAAAAAAAACCCTGGGTCTTGCACTCCATATTGACCCGAACAAGTACAAATTCAAGCATGTGAATGAATGAAATGAAGTCGAACATGAAATAAAATCACCTGATTACCAGCCAATGATGAAAGTTGTTAACAGGCGCGAGAGAAACCACCAGTAATGAAAATGGCTCTCAAGGTACAACTAGTACAATCCGCGGAATGTGAACAGTGAGATGAAGTTGAACACCCGCGAAATCACTCGACCAAAGGCCAATGATGAGAACCTATCACTGAATGTGAAGAACTTGCCATTGAGGCATACAAGCTCTAAGGTACCAGGAGGGAGTCTCTAGATAAGCGTCCTGGATAATGAACTGAAGTCGAAAAGAAGTGATCAGTTGAAGGAGGGCCATAATGTTTCCCAGATCATCGACATGAGATAGAGGAATAAGATGATAGTGAATCAGGATGAAACAGAGGATCAGGGGTTGAAAGTTGCAGAAGGAAACTTCTCTTGAACATATTGGCGACACGACTCCAGAATTTGGCAGTATTTGACATCAAGGGATCTGAGGTCATGGTGACATAGCAAAGAGCATATGAGAGGTCAAGATAGATAACCCAAAACAATGGAGGAAAAATGACGAATGGAATGCCCCCAACTTGACACGAACTGCATACAAGTGTCATGTTCAAGAGCGACATACTGCCGACATAACTGAGAACTGGTTCCATTTCCCCCCACCATTTCTGGCGAGTACCCCAATTATTTTTTGAAATAAGCTTGAAGGGGATGGCATATAGTTGTCATATAAGTTTGTCCTTTGGACAAATCCATCCTAGTACATTTTACGAGCCCTAGGAAGGAGGAACACGGTAACATCATGGTGACATTCCGATGTCATTAGGTTTTAACGAGTCTAACAAAGGAAGAAATTGACATCTTTTCATGTTTAGAGAGTTTGAAAATAAGTGGAAAATAAAACTCCAATATATCCCTTTTCATAGGTAGTCTCACAGATCCGAAAAGGTAGAAAACAATGTCTGAGAGAACCTCTTAGCCATGTTCGACTAAGGTATTCCTTTTTCAAATAATCTGTCCCAACCCGAAAAAGTGGTAAACGTATATTGGGCAGATGACGTTTCACAAACTTTAACGAGTTCAAAACAACAAGAGTCTCGGCAATCTTTTCAGTTTTTGAGAGTCAAAAAAGGGTTGAAAGATGACTCTAGGGGGTGACTTTTTCGTGTTTTTACCGAGTTCAAAAAAATAATAAAATACAACTCATCACTTCATCGTCATCATGTTTAGGACCTTTTTTGCACAAGAAATGCACGTAAAACCCATTTTTTTAGATAAAACATTAAAATAATCGAAAAATAAGCTTAAAACCTAATTAGGGTTTTGAAAAGGTTATAAAAGGACATAAATAGTAAAAAAATTAATTTTCACCTTTTCACTTCTTTGTGATAATTTTACCATTTCTAACTGTGATCTTGTGGAGCTGACATCAAGCAGTCCAGGAGGCCATTCACAAATCCGCTTTCTCCAGGTAAGAACTCTCATCTTTTTCTACATTTTAAACTATGTTTCATTTCCTGCATTCTTAATTTTTGATGCATTTGTGGGAATTTTTCCATGGATTGGGCACGATAATTGATGTGATTTCTGGACATGGAGTCGTGCCAAAACGCCTAAAATTTTAAAGGGGAGGTTGCAATCGGCGCTGCTGTTTTCAAAACAACAACGCCAAATGCCGCAGTCAATAAATGGGAAAAAATTATCTTAAATAGGGTGATTTGAATGGTTCAAAAGTCAATGATGTGGCTAATGAAAGCCTCAATTATGGTTTAGCAGGAAATTAAAAGTCTAAATGGTCATTGAGTGGAAAGAACGAGAACATGGAGAGGAAGATGAACAAGCCATGGAAAAAAATGCATGTTTGGATGCCCTGAGAAATTGTGGGCTCTTGAAATTCTTCCTAACACCATGTCTACGAGCTCAGCTGGAACTAATGCAGTATCTGATGAGTGTGTGGGAGACCAAGAGAAATATTTTTGATTCATGACCAATAGTTGGAGATAGAAGTCTCTCATATATATTTCATCACTGGATTGTCATAGAGGGGAGAGAAACTGATCCTGATAGGTACCCGGCCCATGGATGAGAGCATGGGCATGTTAATAAACAAAGTCTTCCCAAGAGAAAATAAAGGATCAAAGAGCGGGAAAATAGATATTCAGACAATACCTGATTTGGCACTAAGGGTAGTGCTGCACACTATAACACAAGCCGCTGGATCTCAGGCCCCTGGAAAAGCTACAAAGACACAACTTCAACTTGTCATGGATTGTATGGCTCCAACCATTTTCAACTGGGTGGAAGCTATAACAATCAACCTGAAGCGCCAGTTAACGAAGTGCAAGGACGACAAGCTAAGAAAATTTGGATATAGTTCCATCTTGATACCATTCATCCTAGAATGGTTGCCGATATTCTAACGCTAGGAGGTGGTAGTACCCACACCACCAGCACAAGTGTTAGTATGAATCTTTCGTCGTAAAAGATCACTTTAGCTACGCATAAAAAATAGCCCTAACATCGATTATGGCTGCAAAATATCTTTAAGTTTGCAATGAGGTGATCCAAATAGTGCTGCACAAATCCAGATCTAAGCACAAAGGACATTAAGCAGATAAAATACAATATGGCTCCATGCATCCAATAGACAAGACAAGAACAATGTATTTAAAAGAATTTTATATTATATTAAAAAATAGGGCACCTGAGAGGAAAACAAGAAAGGTGGTTTCCGGTTTTCCTCAATGGGATGGGTTCTTGAAAGTCCTCAGTGTTTCAGATCTAAAATTCCTCTCTCTTATTCGTGTAGAAAACCCAGACAAACATAGAACTCAATGGGAGCTCACAAATCAAAAATGGAAAATGGTGACCAAGAGTAGATCCAGAGTGATCTAATGCAATAGAGGTGACTAATGAATGGGGAAAACCCTTCTATTTATAACAAAGTATTGGGGTGTTCTAGAACTCGGTGCATGAATAAAATATTATTAATCAAATTCTAGAATCACCCTTTAAGAATATTTTATTATATTTTTTGGAGGGAAAAGGTCTTTTGACTTGGGTCAATTCCTTTATTTATAAACAATAAATAAATAAATGATTTATTTATTATTTTAGAGAAATGGTGGGAATATAATTAAATAAATAATGATTTATTTAATTATTATAATATATTATAATATATTTATAATATTATATTATATTAATATTATTATAATATATTATAGTTAATATTAATATAATATTAATATAACTATATATACTAATACTATATTATAATAATAAAAACTATATTATAACTATATTATAATATTAATATATTAATAGTATATATAATTATTAATATATATTAACCGATTATATATTAATACTAATACTAATATATACTAGTTATATATATTTATATTAATAATTAATACTAATATATCACTTGGACAAAGAAATATATTATAGTATATTATTAATTATAGTATTAATTATTAATCATCTGGTTCTTTATAATTAATTAAAGAACTAGATGATTAATCATAATTAATAATATTTATACTATTAATATATAAATTATTATTATAACTATATATATATATAATTATATACTTTAATATATAATAATTATATTAATATATATAATTATATATATAATTATATATTAATAATTAATATATATATATATAATTAATAATATATTATACTATATATTAATATACTATATATAATAATTAGTATAATAATATATTATATATAATTAATAATATATATATATATATATATATATATATATATATATATATATATTATATAGTATATATTATTAATAATATAATATATATATTAATATTATATATATATATATATATTAATTATTACGAAGTAAATATATATATATATATATATATATATATATATTAATATATATTATATAATTATATACTATAATATATAATAATTATATTAATATATATAATTATAGTTATATTATAGTATAGTGTATATATATATATTAATAATTATATATATATATATTATAGTATATATATTAATAATTATATATACCATTAATATATAATATAGTTATAATATATTAATATAATATATATATTAATATAGTATTATATATATACTATTAATATATAGTATATACTATATTATATATTATATTATAATACTATACTATAATACTATATACTATATTAATACTATAATATATAATATTATAATATATATACTATTATAGTATATATTATAGTATTATATATATATATATAATACTATTATAATACTAACATAATATTATATTATAATACTAATATAATACTATATACTAATCTAATATTATATTATATTATATTATATTATATAATATTAATATTATACTATATACTATAATAATATACTATATACTATAATACTATATACTATATTAGTATATAATATAATACTAATATAATACTAATATTAATATAATACTAATATACTAATATAATACTAATATTAGTGCTCTCGCAATGTCTCTTTTATGTTGCTCATTCGAAAGGTAACTGAAAAAAAAAGCCAGGTGGTCATAGATCCGAAGGTGGGCTCAGCCTTGCGTAACTGTCCACCAGCTGAGCGAATAATGTGAAATGCGCTCGAACATGTCTATGCATGGAATGACTAATGTACCTGGCGGGTCCCAGAGAGACTCTGGCTTTGATTCGAAACGTATCTCACTCAGGTTGGAGGGAGGTCGCACTATTTTGCTTTTGTAATCCAGGTACTGGCTGGTAGCGAGGCTATTAACCGTTCGAATTTTGTGTTTGACAAGTGCTCTGAGTGGGTGCAGAATTGTATGCTTTCCACGAAACCCTCGCTCCAATTCGAAAAAGATAACACTTTATGGAGGTAGATTATAATTGTATAATATTATACTAATATATATTATAATACTAATATAATACTATATACTAATATTAGTTTATATTATATTATATAACATTAATATTATATTATATTATATTAGTATACTAATATTAGTATATAGTATTATATTAGTATTAGTATTATAATAGTATTATATTAGTATTATAATATAATATTAGTATACTACTATATTATATTATAATACTATTAATATACTATTAGTATATATACTATTATAATACTAATAATAATACTAATATAATAGTATTATATTACTAATATAATACTAATATTATATTAATAATATATAATATATAATTAATAATATAATGCTAACACTAATATATTATAATACTAATAATATATTAATAATAATTATATATAATATTAATATTAGTATTAATAATAATTATATATAATATATATATATATATATATATATACTAATAATAATATATAAGTATTATTAGTATTATAATACTAATATATATATATTATACTAATATAATACTAATATTACTATATATATATTAGTATTATATATATATACTAGTATATATATTAATATTATATATAATATACTAATATAATATAATATATTATAATACTAATATATATATTATAATATTAGTATATATATAATATTCATATAATACTAGTATTATAATACTAGTATAATATATATACTAGTATAATATATACTAATAAATAATACTAATATAATATATATAATACTAATTTATATATATATATACTAGTATATACTATATATTATATAGTATATTATATATAATATTATATATATTAGTATATATATTAATAGTATATATATATTAATATATATTAGTATATATTAGTATATAGTATATATCTATATATATATTAGTATTATTATATAGTATTTTATATACTAGTATATATATATATATATATATATTAGTATATATATATATATTAGTATATATATATATATAAAATAATACTAGTATATATATACACTAATATAATATATAATATATTAGTAGTATATTAGTATATATATAATATAGTAGTATATATATAATATATATATATACTAATATAATAATAATATAGTAGTCTATATATAGTAGTATATTAGTAATATAATAGTATATATATAGTATTATTAGTATATTAGTATATATACTATTATACTAGTATATATTAGTACATATATATATACTATTATACTATTATACTAGTATATATTAGTGTATTAGTATATATATACTAATTTATATACTACTAATATATTAGTAGTATATAAATTAGTATATATATAGTAATATATATATACTAATATACTATATATACTAATATATATACTAATATACTATATATACTTACTAATATACTAATATATATATTAATATACTAATATACTATTATTATATATTAATATATTAGTATATATTGGTATATTAGTATTAATATAGTATATACTAATATTAATATAGTAGTATTATTAGTATTAATACAAGATATTATTAGTATATTAGTATTATAGTAGTATATATATTAGTATTATATACTATATTAGTATTATAGTAGTATTATACTAATATATATATATATATATATATACTACTATATTGTATATATATTAATATACTAATATACTACTATAATATATATATATATATATATATATATATATATAATACTAATACTAATATATATACTAGTGATAATATATATAATAATTAATATATATACTAATACTATATATAATATATATATCTATATAGTACACTAGTATATATATATATATATATATATATATATATATATATATATATATATTAGTATATAGTTTATATAATATATACTATATATAATAATTAATATATATTAGTATATTAATACTATATATTAGTATATAGTATATACTAGTTAGTATATATAGTATATATTACATATTAGTATATATATTATATACTAGTATATTATATAATAATACTAGTATATTATATATTAATATATAGTATTATATATATATTAGTATATATATACTAATATATACTATATATTATACTAGTATATATATATACTAGTATATATATACTAATAATACTAGTATATTATATATATACTAATATATAATACTAGTATATATATATAATATACAAGTATATATATTAGTATATATATTATATATACTAGTATTATTATATATATATATTAGTATTATTATTACATATAGTATTATATATATAGTAGTATTATAATACTAATATAATACTAATAATAGGAAAAAATGGCTCCGCGCCTAGCCAAGAAGCCCGCCGCAGCAAACCCTACAATGAAGAAGGTACAAGCCGGCGGTGCTAAGTCGGAGCAGCCATCGCCAAAGGCTGAGCCTGTTATTGATGCTAAGGTCGTAGTCGATGCGCTGGAGGAGTCTTCCGCTAAAACTAATGGAGCAACGACGACACCTTACACCGATTTGTCTCTCGCGCCGTTACGGATTGTCTCTGTGCTTTTCGCTCAGCTCAGTCCCTGTTTCGCAGATCTGAAGCGACAGTCGAAACTTGCAGGAAAACGGCGGCAGCTTCAGCCTCTCAAACGCGGCAAAGAATGGGTTTACAGGCTGGAGAAGGTCGATTGGCTTTCCAATCACTCTGTTTCCCAGGTCTTTGTCTCGGCTCTGTCTTTGTCTATAAGGGACAGTCTCTTCTCGAAGGAGAAATCTCCTACCCGTCAGCGCTATGGCAGACTTGCCCTCGGAAACACAAGAGGTCCCGGCTCTATGTCTTGAAACCTCTTTGACTCCTTTCAGATCCAAATTTCTCATCCTACAGGAAAAACTGTCCTGCAATGGGTCAGTTCTTCAGACTTGGTGCTGGATCTCAAACTAGATCTTGAACAGCGGATTGGAATCCCTTCAAGCCTTCAGAGACTTCTCTTTCAAGGTAAACAACTTGAAGACCTTCTTCTTATCTCTTCTTACAACATCAACAGAAACAACTCTTTAGTGTTAACCCTTCCTTTGAGAGGAGGTGCCGCAGGACAGTCGTCCTCCGCTCCTCCTTTCTCTTACAAAGATGCTGTACACTCTGAGATCCCCAAACCCCCGGACGCCTTTAAATCCAAGCCTTTTTTGATCAACAAAATAGAGGAAGTTCCCTCTGTCGAAATCTCACATGCAGATCCTGTAAGTCATCTTCAAGAATTGGCAGAAAGAGCCATCATTTGCAGATTCAACGGACTGTGGCCGCGATCTCAGGACCTTTATGATTGGATTCATGCAAACTGGACTCATCAGTGTAAGGTCAGTTTCTGTTCAAAAGGATATTTCATTGTTTTATTTAATGATAATAAGCATTACGAAAAGGCTTTAGAAGAAGGCCCTTGGTTCATGGGAACTGCAGGGCTCTTCTTAACTCCTTGGTTCCTGGATTTTGATCCAGCAACTGCAGTCATCACCTGGACACCTGTATGGATCAAGCTTCCAAACCTTCCTGTCCACTTATGGCATGTTGCAGTCTACAAAGCAATAGGCAACACCTTGGGCAGTTTCATTACGGGAGATTACAGGCGGGAAAATAAAGGTCTCTACACTTATGCCAGAATATGTGTGGAGTTAGATTTAAGCCAGGGTCTTCCTGAACAAATCATCCTCAAGATGAACGACTTTGTTTGGTCCCAGACTCTAGATTACGAAAATACTGCCTTCTGCTACCGTCATTGCCATCAAGCAAGGCATCTGCAGTCCACCTGCCCTTCTCTCTCGGCAAAAAAGAAAAAGGATAACCTCTCCAAGCACAAATCCAAACGATGGGCTCCTTTCTCTCCACCTCCAGTCATGGATTCTGAATCCTCTAGCTTTGAAGATGAAGCAAGCGACGCAGAACTGGATCAAGCCCCTCAATCTGTGGTTCCTTCCACTGATGGACCGACACATTCCTCCGTTATAGCCATTACCCAGAAACGTGTCCATATGACCTCCTCCTCGGATTCAGAAAAGGAGGGTCCCCCCTTGGAGATCCCCAATCTTCAGGTTGTTGTTGCTCATTCGCCTCGGGATGAGTGGGTCGAAGTCAAAAAAAGGAAAGGGAAAAAGCTTCGTGTTGAGACTTCTACCCATGTTGGGTAGAGTTCAATTTTTTAGCTTTCCTGTCTTTGGTTGTTGCTCTTTGCTTGCTTCTCTTCTTCTTCGGAACCGAGGTTGATAGTCCTATCATTTCCGACTGCCGGTTTTTAGTCTCTCTTGATTGTATCATCATCTTGTAACATATTTTTGCTTAATAGAATTAGTTCAATTCAGAAAAAAAAAAATATAATACTAATAATATATTAATAATAATTATATATAATATTAATATTAGTATATATATATTAGTATTAATAATAATTATATATAATATATATTAGTATTATATTAGTATTAGTATATATATTAATATTAATATATTATGATACTAATAATAATACTAATATAATATACTATTAGTATTATATAATAATATTATATTAGTATTATATAATATTATTAGTATTAGTATATTATACTAATATAATACTAATAATAATATAATATTATATTAGTATATTATAATATAATTATAATATTATATTAGTATATAATATTATATTAATATACTAATATTATATTATAATACTAATATAATACTATTATAATATTAATATAATATTATAGTGTAATACTAATATAGTATATTATATTATTAGTATTATATTATTATATTATATTATAATAGTATATATATAATATAATAATACTATAGTATAATATAATATTATAATACTATAGTATATATATATATATATATATAGTATTATACTATTAATATAGTATATAATACTATATATTATATATTAATATACTATATTATATATTATATTATATACTATATTATTAATATATTAATATATTATACTATATATATATTATTAATATATTAATATACTATACTATATATATATTATTAATATACTATATATATATATAATACTATTAATATATATATTATTAATATATTAATATACTATACTATATATTATATTATTAGTATATAGTATTATTAATATATGTATTAATATATACTATACTATATTAATATTATTAGTGTATACTATATTATTAGTATATAGTAATATTGTAGATCTCGATCCTCCACCTTAGCAGAGCATGCTGATAAAACGAATCATCACATCTATATTGAAGATGCTGAGGTTATTGCAAAGATTGATCATTTCCACCACCACAAATTAAGGAAAGCCTTGGAGATCGAAAAGAGGCCTGTCAACCTTAATAGGGATGATGGGTGGAGTGTCAGTAGATGTTGGATTCCCGCCCTTCACTCTTAGTTTCCTCTTTTTTTTTTTTTTTGAATTTATTTAGCTATAAAATTAAATTTTTTAATAGTTTATTTATTATTTTTATATTCCTTTTTATTCATTACTTATTCTATTTAATTTGGTTTATTTTATTAAAATTAAAATCAAAATTTAATTTTCTTTTAGATTTTTAATTTTTGTTTTTATTTTATTTTATATTTATTTATTTATTTATTTATATGTTGGTTTTATTTTTATTTTTATATTTTATTTTATATTTTTATTTTTTTATTTTTAAAGTCACTTCCTTATTACTGTATGAATTTATTTAGCTATGAAATTAATTTATTTAGCTATGAAATTAAATTATTTAATAATTTATTTATTTTATGTATATTCCTTTTTATTATTTTATTTGTTTATTACTTACTCTATTTAATTTGGTTTATTTTATAAATTTTTTTCTTTTTTTTCTTTTAGATATTTAATTATTATTATCATTTTTTTTGTTTTATTTTTATTGTATATTTATTTATTTATGTATTTAATTTATTTTTATTTGTTCATTTTTCAAAGTATTAAAATAAAAAAATAAAATTTTATTTTATTTTTATTTTTAAAAAGAAATCATTAATATTGAATTATATTTAAAATAAAACCTCTAAAATTTTTTTTTATTGGGAATCATACATAATAAAATAAAATTTTATTTGACGGAATTTTAAATTTAGTCAAACTAGCCGTTATGTTACTAACGGCTAGTTGGAGCTTTCCTATCTATTTAATCTGGTTTTTTGATTCAGATTTCTCATCTTGTCCTGATGATGAGCCACACTGGCTGGTTCGAAACGCGTCGGCAAAAATTCCTACATGTGATTTTCATCAAAAGAATTTCTTACACATTTTATGGATCACAGAAGCAAAATTCCCAATATAGAAACCCTTCTCGGTAAGGCCTTGGCACTTAAAATTCGTTTGTTTGAAAAGGCACGTTTGTGGGTATCTAAGATGAAATCTGATCTAACCTTTTTAAAGAGATGTAGAGACTGCTCCTTGGTTCCTTTCTTCGCTAGGATTAAGCATCCCCTTCGAAACTCCAAAAACGAACATATTTTTCTTTCAGCCAACCTTGGCATTATAAGGTCGGAGATTTTGAAGGTCAGAAAATGCCTTGATCTCTTTTCTCGGAGGTTGCTGTCTTATCATTTAGAGTTGGCGTTTTTAATTCCTACAGATATTTGGGTTGTTATTGAGGCCCGATCTGCGTTAAAAGCCCTTCGGTGGGAGGATTTATGCAATAAGAAGCATATTTCAAAATTTCGCAGATTGTCTAAACATTCTTCTAGTGTTTCTGAGACTAAGTGCGACTCCAATAGCAGAATCAATGGTTGTCAAATTGGTGCTTTGCGATCTTTTATCTTGAATTCTGGTTTATCTTTGCAGACGGTGGTTGTGGTTTCACAATCCCAACCGGTTTCCTCGAGTCTTCGACAGTCTTTATGCCCTTCTGCTAGCATTGGGCATCATATGGTTAGTGATAATATAGGTACGGCCGTTGTTTCTAGTTCTTATGCAACATTCGAATCGCCGGCGGGGTTTCCATCTACTGCCGTGTCATCGAATCAGAAGGCTTCTTTGACCTCTTCAACAGCGACACCTAATGTTCTTTTGACAACCTCTCGCTCATCCAGTTCAGAGTTTTATGCTTCGGCTCACACGGCCTCTCTTAAGGACGATGTTGTTGGATCACGTTCTTCCTCTCCGATCTCGTCTTCCCCTGAATCGAAGATCTTTGACATCAACGGCGTTACTTCAGGTTTTCGTTCTGGTTTGAATTCTGACTTCTTTAATTCCCCTATTTTTTCTTCTATCGCCAATTCTCATCTTGTTGACTCTTATTTGAACGGTTCTATTATTAAATCTAATAACGTTGACTCTTCTTTGAATAGTTCTATTATTAAATCTAATATCGTTGATTCTAATATTGATAGCGTATTACACAATAATAATAATATCAAGTTTGATATCGATAATGATTCTAATAATGATAGCTTAGTACATAATAATAATAATAATAATATTAATTTTGACATCGATAATAATAACATTATTATAAACAATTATGATAAGAACAATTATAATAATAACATTGTTAATAATAAACCTTTTAATCATAATAGAAATTATAATAACTTTATTTGTAGTAGTAATAGTAATGTTGATAATTTAAAAAAAAATAATATTAATAATATTAATAATGACATTATTAATAGAGATAGTAGTAGTATCAAATATTTTTCTCCACCTTTAAATACTAATGTTATTAATTTATCTAGTTTTTCTTTTGATCAACCTGTCTTTAGTTTGTTGGAGAAGGGCCTTAATTATGCTCTTGCTCCCAAGAAAATCCCTATTCATGATATCATTTGTGATATAGAATATGGGATTAAGGACTTACCTGATATTACAAAAGACACCATCAGGCAAGACTGTGCCATGATCCTCAAAAAAGCGAAGCCCCCTAAGAGAAACATTAGTAAACCTGAATTTGAAGCTCTAAAATCCTTAAATAATAACCAGGACATTGTTGTTCTTAAGGCTGATAAGGGAGGTGCTACTGTTATTTTAAACAAGGAGGATTATCGTAATAAGATGTTAGATCATCTCCTTAATAGTGGAAGCTACAAGAAGCTTGACAAAAATCCCCTTAAAAAGGTTTCTAAAGCAATTGCTTTGGTGATAAAATCAAGTAGCACAGTAGGCTCCCTTAGTAAGAAGCTTATTGAAAGTAATCCCCACCCTCCGAGGATTTATGGTCTTCCTAAGATTCATAAGGAAGGAGCCCCCCTGCACCCCATTGTCAACACCATAGGTGGTCCAACTTATCTTCTTTCTAAATTTTTAGCGAGTAGGTTGAAACCTCTTATGGGTCGCACCAGCTCCTTTGTCAAAGACTCTTCTTCCTTTATCAATGAATTGAAGGACATTAAGTTGGATCCTGAGGATAGGTTTGTAAGTTTTGATGTTGTCTCATTATACACTTGCATTCCCATTAAGGAAGCCATTGATGTCATTTCTCGGGTCACTGATCCTGATATTGCTCATCTTGTTGAGATCTGTCTTACTTCGACCTTCTTTAGTTTTGAAGGTGTTTTCTTTGAGCAGACATGTGGGGTGGCCATGGGTTCCCCTCTCTCCCCTATAGTGGCTAATATTTTCATGGAAGAATTTGAATCTAAGGCCCTTTCATCATCCCTTTTTCAACCTAAGCTTTGGAAAAGGTTTGTTGATGACACCTGTGTGGTGTGGCCCCATGGAGAAGAGAAACTTGACCTTTTCTTCCAACATCTTAATGATCAATCTGACTTCATTAAGTTCACCATGGAATTTGAAGTTGATGGTAGTATTCCCTTCCTCGATGTCCTTCTTTCAAGAAAGGATGATGGTTCCTTCTCTCATCAAGTTTTTAGAAAGAAGACTCATACCGAGCAGTATTTGCATGCTGATTCTCATCATTTTCCGGCTCAGAAGCTTGGGGTTCTCAACACTCTAGTTACCAAAGCCTTTAGAATCTCAGATGAACAACACTTTGAAAATGAAAAATCTCATCTCTTTAATGTATTCAACAAGAATGGTTATAGCAAAGATCAGTGTGTTAGAGCTTTTCAAAAAGCTGAAAAAGGTCTTAAGGTTAAGAAAGAGCATTGTGATCGGTCCTCTAGGGTTCACCTTCTGTTCATTCAAGGTACTACCGATAAGATCGCTAGGATATTAAAAAAACATAATGTTTCCTCATCTTTCAAACCCCTTCGCACCATCCAGAGTTTACTTAGGTCGGTTAAGGACCCGGTTAGCCCTAAAGATAGTAAGGGCGTTTACTTGATTCCGAGTTCTTGTGGGATGCCATACATTGGTGAAACTGGTCGATCCATTAATCAAAGGATTCAAGAACATACTGCTGACCTTAGACATAGTAGATCTCGATCCTCTGCCTTAGCAGAGCATGCTGATAAAACGAATCATCACATCTGTATTGAGGATGCTGAGGTTATTGCAAAGATTGATCATTTCCACCACCGCAAATTAAGGGAAGCCTTGGAGATCGAAAAGAGGCCTGTCAACCTTAATAGGGATGATGGGTGGAGTGTCAGTAGATGTTGGATTCCCGGCCTTCACTCTTAGTTTCCTCTTTTTTTTTTTTAAAATAATTTTTTTAATATTTTTAATATTTTTTATGAATTTATTTAGCTATAAAATTAATTTTTTTAATATTTTATTTATTATTTTTATATTCCTTTTTATTCATTACTTATTCTATTTAATTTGGTTTATTTTATTAAAATTAAAATTAAAATTTATTTTTCTTTTAGATTTTTAATTTTTAATTTTTGTTTTTAATTTATATTATATTTATTTATTTATGTATTGGTTATATATATATATATATATATATATATATATATATATATATATATATATATATATATATTTTAATTTTTTAATTTTAATTTTTAATTTTTTTAAATTTTTTTAAATTTTTAATTTTTAAAGTCACTTCCTTATTACTGTATGAATTTATTTAGCTATTAAAGTAAATTATTTAATAATTTATTTATTTATGTATATTCCTTTTTATCATTTTATTTGCTTATTACTTATTCTATTTAATTTGGTTTATTTTATAAAAATTAAAATTTATTTTTCTTTTAGATTTTTAATTATTATTATCATTTTTTTTTAAAGTTTTATTTTTATTGTATATTTATATATGTATTTAATTTATTTTTATTTGTTCATTTTTCAAAATATTAAAATAAAAAAAATTTATTTTATTTTATTTTTATTTTTAAAAAGAAATCATTAATATTGAATTATATTTAAAATAAAACCTCTATTAAAAAAAAAAAATTATTGGGAATCATACATAATAAAATAAAGTTTTATTTGATGGAATTTTAAATTTAGTCAAACTAGCCGTTATGTTACTAACGGCTAGTTGGAGCTTTCCTATCTATTTAATCTGGTTTTTTGATTCAGATTTCTCATCTTGTCCTGATGATAGGCCACATTGGCTGGTTCGAAATGCGTCGGCAAAAATTCCTACATGTGATTTTCACCGAAAGAATTTCTTACACATTTATATTAGTATATAGTATATTAATATATATATTAGTATATAGTATATTAATATTATTAGTATATAGTATTATTAATATATATATTAATATTATTAATATATATATTAGTATATAGTATATACTATATACTAATTATATACTATAGTATATTAATTATAATTATATACTAATTATAATATAGTATAGTATATAATTAATTAGTATATTAATATATAATATATAATATATAATTAATAATATACTATATATAATATTAATATACTATATATAATTAATAATATATAATTAATACATACATACATATATATATATAATTATTAATATATATACTATAATTATTAATAATATATACCATAATATATTATAACTATATTATATATTAATATATTAATAGTATATATAATTATTAATATATATTAACCAGTTATATATTAATACTAATACTAATATATACTAGTTATATATATATATATATATATATATATATATATATATATCACTTGGACAAAGAAATATATTATAGTATATTATTAATTATAGTATTAATTATTAATCATCTGGTTCTTTATAATTAATTAAACAACCAGATGATTAATAATTAGTATATATATAATTATATATTAATAGTATATATATTAGTATTAATATTAATATATATATATATATATTTATACTATTAATAATATATGTTAATAAAGAACCAGATGATTAATCATAATTAATAATATTTATACTATTTATATATAAATTATTATTATAACTATATATATATATATATTAATATTATAATATATATTAATAATTATATATACTATTAATATAATTAATACTATTATAACTGGTATTAATACTAATATTATAATTAATATATATTAGTATTAATATATAACCGGTTATAATTAAGAGAATAGTATTAATATATTAATAGTATATATACATGAGCGAAAAGGCGGGTCGAAGAGGATTGATGAAAAGAAGTCAAGAGTTCAGTACCCGTGTCATATCAGAGAGGAAGCTGGAAATAAGATAAGAAGGCTTGGGCAATGGTCACAAAGGTGGTATGGGAAGAGGTGGCTTGGTCAACATACCATTTAGAAGCTTCATCGGTAAGCGTGCGTTGGAACAAACAAAGACGGATGGAGTCATTGGTGATGGAATTGGAGGAACACCATATGTGGAAAGATCAGATATGGTTGGGGGGATCTTCACTAGGAAGGCCTTTGAACTTGGGAATGTCGGAGGGGAGCTTGGTGGGCATAGCAGGCCAATTAACATCGTGGCGAATAGGATCATTAATCAGCTGATTGAAGTTGGGGAGACTGAGACCAGCCATATAAGGGAGTAACAGGGCAGTCGAGGTAGGTCCTGTAGTGGTTCCACTGGAAATGGACCCAACCGTAGAACTAGGGTTAGGGCTAGGTCCTGAACTAGACATGGTGAAGGTAAGAGGGGGAGAACCAAAAGTAGGGGGAGAACTCGAACAATCAGAGGAAGAGTCAGAGTGCGAACTTGGGGGAGGACTTACTTGATGATGACGTGAAGGAGGAAGTCGACCAACCAGAAACTGAGGGTGAAGGCCAAGAAGTCTCTGAGACAAACGCCTTGGAGGCGCAATGATGACGGGAAGAAGAAAAACCAACAAGGGCAGGGGGTGCAAAATCAAGTGAGGTCAATGTTGAAACAAGGGCAAAGAGTTGCAGTGTCAATTGATTTTAAAGTCTTTTCCAGGCGGTGTTAACCAGGCTCTTCTTCGCTTAGGGTCAATGTGTGGCGTGCATTAATTTTAATTGATTAAACCCAGACGTTTTGAGAGTAAAAGAAAAAAGTGTGCTGCGTAACTGAAAATGAATCTGCAGTAAATAAGATTGAAAGAACAGAAAATTAACAGCTACCAATGCATCAATCTAACCCAAGAAGGCGGGTCTCTCAAAACTAGTCTATAAGAGGGAAAAATCTAAGCAAAGCACGCTAAAAAAAGGCCAATAGATCTAAGGTCGGGAGGGACAGGGATCTAAAGGAGAAATCTGCTAAAAAGAGGCGCAGAGAATAGCAAGGAGACAGAGGCAAGGTTGCTGCTAAAAGGGAGGGGATCAGCTAAAAGTAGAAGGGGCAAGGAGGCAGCCCTAGAAATGAACCCAAAAAAAACTAGATGAGGTGGTTTGAAAGGGATAAGAGCTGATTGCAATGGATTTGAAAATGAGGTGTCAGATCTGGAAGAAAACAAGGCTGAAACTCTAGAAATTCAGACTTCTGAAACAACAAAAACTCGCCCACAAAAAGTGGAGGGTACTAGAGCCCTAAGGGGAAAGATTCCCCCTTATTTGAGTGAAAGAGATCAAAAATAGGTCTAAACGGGCAGAGACGGAGGCTGGAAAACCCTGATAGAAGCTTCAGTCAAACCCAAAAAAAGTGCTGGAAAATTGCAGAAAAAAGTGCAGGTCGCAGGTTCTGACTTGTTTTCAGTCCAGGTCACAGATTTGGGGCAGAAAAGTGTGACCTCAAGGCCAGGTCGCACTTTTTGGGCCGATAAGTGTGACCTGCAGATCCGGCTCTCTTGGCGGCAGATTTCAGAAAAATTTGTCGTCTCAGCTGCGGCTGATGTCTGTCACCTGTGCAATAGGGCCAAAAACACACGGAAGTTAGAAAGTTGAATGTTTGAGGGTTTTAGAGGTGAAAAAGACCATAAAAATAGGAAAAACAGAAAATTGAAGAGAAACCCTAGGGTATGAAACAACTGGATATGCAGGAATATATAAAATGACAGCGGTCGCAAAAGAAAACCAGTGTGGAGTCGCCAATTTTTAGTATGAATCTTTCGTCGTAAAAGATCACTTTAGCTACGCATAACAAATAGCCCTAACATCGATTATGGCTGCAAAATATCTTTAAGTTTGCAATGAGGTGATCCAAATACTGCTGCACAAATCCAGATCTAAGCACAAAAGACATTAAGCAGATAAAATACAATATGGCTCCATGCATCCAATAGACAAGACAAGAACAATGCATTTAAAAGAATTTTATATTATATTAAAAAATGGGGCACCTGAGAGGAAAACAAGAAAGGTGTTTTCCGGTTCTCCTCAATGGGATGGGTTCTTGAAAGTCCTCAGTGTTTCAGATCTAAAATTCCTCTCTCTTATTGGTGTAGAAAACCTAGACAAACATAGAACTCAATGGGAGCTCACAAAGAAAAAATGGAAAATGGTGACCAAGAGTAGATCTAGAGTGATCTAATGCAATGGAGGTGACTAATGAATGGGGAAAACCCTTCTATTTATAACAAAATATTGGGGTGTTCTAGAACTTGGTGCATGAATAAAATATTATTAATCACATTCTAGAATCACCCTTTATGAATATTTTATTATATTTGTTGGACGGAAAAGGGTTTTTGACTTGGGTCAATTCCTTTATTTATAAATAACAAATAAATAAATGATTTATTTATTATTTAAGGGAGATGAGGGGAATATAATTAAATAAATAATGGTTTATTTAATTATTTAAATGTGATTTAGTCAAATTTAACTAAGAATATTATTTAAATAATGATTTAAATAACTTATTCTTAGGAAATAATTAAATAAATAATGATTTATTTAATTAATTTCCTTGTTTTGGGTTAAATATGACCAGGAAATATAGACAAATGTTATTTTACATGGTGAAAGAAATTTTACTTAGGGTAAAATTGGTCTTACATGGTGTACTTGGGTTCATCTAATGATAATGGGTTAGATGACCAAAAAAATGGTGTAACAACAAGAGCCATGGATGGTCCGTTGGGCAGAGTTTATGCTTCGATCAAGAGGTGGTCAACATATGTCATGGAAGCCAGAATTATTTGACAGGCTCCACCGAAAAATCATCGTTGTAGAGGACTGGCCATACACTAACACCTATTTCATTGGTGATCCAGACCTTCCACTCCCAGAAGGAGAGGACTGGGATGAAGCTTTGGGTAAGAAATAATTTTTTGATTTTGATGAGTATTATGATTTTTTTTTTGTTTTTATATATATTCTAAGTATTTATCCATGCATTGCAGATGTTGGCCCAAAGAGACCTGCAGGGATGTCCCCCATAGCACGGAGGGTCCCACGTGATTTTGAGGTGGCCCCTCAAGGTGAGGGAAGCGAGGAAGAAGAGATCGTGCACAACTTGGAGGGACTCACAAGCGGGATGCCAGATTATGTGAGATTCGAGGATGTTCCTCGTGCATATCAGAGGCACACTGCAGGGGTGTCTAAACACATCCACCGTGGTTGAGCATGCAGTGACATGTTATCATGATCACCATGCTGATTAGATGCCTAGGTTTTATTTCTACATATTTTTTGAGAGACGTGATGTCTCAAGATGTAACCAAAACATAAATATTTTTTGAACTTATGATGCACAGACACACACAGACAAAGACACACACACACACACACACACACACACATATACATATATATACATATATATACACATATACACATGCATATATATACATATACATACACACACACACACACACACACACACATATATATGCTTATTTTCCTATCTAAATCTTACTATGTGATGATGATGCATTTACAAATTACGAAAATGTCTATCTAATACAATATTTGCTACAACATCAGTTAACAAATTCATTCTTCTAGGAATATGCTGATATGTGATATAATCAAAATTCCTTTCCAATAATTGAACACACAAAGACAACCTTAAAATCTGAGGATTTCTAACAGAGTAATGCCCATTAAGCTAGAGAACAACAAGCTGAGAGTCTAGGTTCACAATTAATTCATGAATGTCAAGAGAAATGACCTCGGTTAAGAGTTCAATGATGATACTGTATTCAATGACATTGTTAGTTGTTCTTCCTAGAAAAATACCTTGAAGGTCTATCAACTCACCATTAGGATCATAAATCACCCATGCTATAGAAGACATATTCTGGGTACTACGGGAGGCACCATCCGAAAAACCAACATAAGGAGCGACAAATAACTGCACAATAAGTAACGACATAATAAGCAGGAAAAAAAGCTCGCAAAGCACACCAAGCAAAAAAATGTACAAAAATGAAAAACACACTTATGTACAAAAGGACATGCATGAGAAACTCATGCATAGTATTTTTTGAGATACAACCCATTTCTGGGATGATTCAAAGGATAACCTTCATAGTCAATTAGCTCATAGACCCCATTCTGCAAAACATGCTTAACGATATAGGCCCATGCCACATGGGTTTGAATTTTCTTGCCCCCAGCTTATCATGATCTTGGTCATACAAGAGGACTAGGTCTCCTTCTACAAAGGTACGAGGGGAAACTGTTTGATCAAAATGAGCTTTGACCCATATTTTTTGTGCTTCTATGGCTAGAGCAAAAAAGTGGCGAGTTTCATCTAACCTCTCCAAATATATAAGATGATCTTCCTCCGGCGAGGTATTAGGCAATAACTCAACAACTACCTTGAGAGAAAGGATTTCACATTCAATCGGAAGGGTAGCTTCCAAACCATAAAAAAGATAGAATGGAATGAATCTAGTTTCATCCTTCACATGGGTTCAGTAAGCCCAGAGATCTGAAAACAACATGAGATGCCAATGGGACTTGTGCATCCCAATCATACACTGAAGCATAGTGACTAAGAATTTGTTCATGACTTCAACCTGGCCATTGGCCTAGGGGTAGTACATCGTTGAGCTATCGTGACGCAAACCCAACTTAGAAGTCAAGTCCACCATCATGTAATCACGAAAATGAGAGACATGATCAGTGACAATGGCTTGAGGGACACCAAACCTAGTGATTCATCTTACTGTTAGCTGTGAGTGTAGGCATTGCTTCAACCCATTTAGTGAAGTAGTCCATGACTACGATAATATAAGCATGCCCCCTGGCCGAGTGAGGGTTACATGTCATAAAATCAATGCCCCATTTCTTAAAGGGACCAGCAGTAATGATGGGATGGAGATGAGTGGGTGGCGCTTGCATCTTGCGCTAGTAAATCTGACAGTCGTGACATTTACGGACATTGAAAATACAGTCTTTGAAAATGGTAGGCCAGAAATATCCAGCAAAAAGGATTTTTTGTGCAGTAGCATACCCAGACACGTGACCGACACATGCGCTAGAATGGAAGTCATTGAGGAATTTTTTAGCTTCCTCGAGGGTTAAACACCAGCGGAGAACATAATTTGCTCTGATGCGGTATATAGTATATCTAACTAAGAAATAAGGTTGCAAATGATGACAAATACGTCGATGATCATCTTTCGTCAACTCAGACCGGAAGGTGGAAGTCTGGAGATAAACGATGATATCACCGTAACATGGATCGAGGGTGCTAATCAGAAAAATAGTGTCGTCTGAAATGCATTCCTCAGAACTAAAGGGAGTAGAGGAAGAAGGTAAAGAGTAGATCAAATCAACAAAAACCAAATATTTCTTCAATTTGGCGGAAGTGAACTCCAAATCAAACTCTTGGAGGATAAATATCCACTTCGAGTATTTCCCCCCCAACAATTTTTGAGTCAATATATAGGTCTTGGGGTTGCAATCATAAATCACGGTTACTGTGCGAAGTAAAATATAATGGCGAAAATGTTGGACGGCTTGAACAACAACCAACGCCAATTTCTTGACATGTGTGTAACGTGTTTCGATATCAAGAAGATTGCGGCTCAAATAATAAATGACGTGCTCATCACCATTGTCATCGTCTTGTACCAGAACCATGGCAATAGTGCTAAATGCGGCAGCTAAGTAGAGGGAATAGTCGTGGTGATAATTGGGTGGATGCAAAAGAGGAGCATTGATAAGAAATGTCTTTAGTGCATTGAAATATTTTTGGAAAGTCTCATCCCAGAGGAATGGGACGCCTTGATTAAAAAATCACGTGAATCCTTTGGCTACTTTAGCATAGTTCGATATAAAATAGCGCAGGAAATTAGCTTTCCCTTGCAAACTCTACAACTGATGTAAAGAGGAAGGGGAAGGGAGATTAACAATAGCTTCAACCTTAAGAGGGTCGAGATGAATTCCATCTTTAGAAACGATAAACCCAAGGAGTCTATTGGCATCGATGAAAAAGACACATTTATGTAGATTGAGCCGAGTGTTGTAGCGCCTACATCAAAGAAATATTTGACGAAGGTGATCTGGGTGGTCCTTACACTTAGTAGAATGAGCCAGAAGGTCATCCAGGTAAGGTTGAGAAACGCGCTTAATGTCATGGAAAGTGTACGACATTTCTTGTTGGAATGTAGCACCAACATTCCTAAGGCCAAAAGGGAGCTTCTTGTATGTGAAGATACCACATAGATAGATAAAGGCTGTCTTGTGTTGATCAACTGGTAAGATGTTTATCTGTTTGTAACCAGAGAACCCGTCCATAAGGGAAACTATCTCACTCCCATCACATTCATCAATGATATGGTCGATGAAAGGAGTGGGGTAGTTATCCTTAGGACAAGCGTGGTTGATGCCGTGGTAATCCATACAGCCATGAATAGTACCATGCTTTTTATCCACAAGAACGATGTTAGAAACCCATTTTGTCAAGGGGATCAGATAAATGAATCCAACTTTGAGAAATTTTTCAACTTCTCCCTTGATGGTGACTGCCTTTCTAGGGTGCATGGGACGAAGACGTTGGTGAACACGCTTTGCGTTAGGATAAGTAGGGATCTTGTGCATAAATATACTCGAATCAATGCCAGGCATTTATTTGTAGGACCAAGCAAAAATGTCTCGAAACTCTCCGAAGAGACTAGTATAGACCTTGATCTCATCATGAGAATAGGTCACCCCAATATGGATGTTCTTGACAACCCCCAGTTTAACGGAGATGCCAATACGCATTTTTTGCGTAATGTTTCCCATGTTACCTTCCATGAAAACTTCATGTGTCAAGATGGGAATTTGAAGTGGATGGGAAGGGGCTTGGGAAGCGAAATTCTCAAGACAAGTAGACATGGCCCCAAGGCTAGGCATAGAGGAGGAACGATGATGACTATCGTCCCATGGAGGATCCTCGAGAGACATGGTTTCCACGATGGCCTCATCAGTTGGAAATGTCTCATTCAAGGGATCAGGAGAATTCGAAGTGTCGAGCCAAGGGGATTGAGAATACGTGTTGAGAGACACATTCAAAGGATTATGATCAGAGGGAGGAGGAGCGGAAGCCGAGATAACTTCAAAATAAGAAATTTATATTGGGCTTAACGGTATCGCATCACCAAAAAAATCAACTTGCTCAGGCGAAGGGATGATCCACGGATCAGAAGACGTGGATATCATGTTGACCTGAGTAGTGTTGGGTGGAGGAAGAGAAAAAATACCCATAAGAGCGTGGTCTTTGAAAAGTCCCAGCCCTATTTCTCATAAGGTGTAGTAATACGATCTACATATGGAATGTTGCTCTTAGAGGAGGTGGAAATGAAAAAGGATAACTGATCAATAGTGATGATATTTCCCTACGGAAATCGAAGAATGCAAAAGAGAGAGACGTGATGCATAGCATGCCGTGAGTCCAACTGCAACCGAGGAGAAGATTATAATTGAGCTTGGCATTAATTACTTCAACCTCAACATTAACCATTTTTCCTTCCAACGTTATAGGTAATCTAGCGAGAACACCAATAGGGCGAGATTCCCTTCTGTCGAAAGCTTCCAAAGCATTTGGAGACTAATTAAGGGTTGGATAAATAATGGCTTTCCAACATGTAGAAGACATGATGCAAGTATATGTACCTTCGTCCACGACTTGTCGATGGATATTATTTCCATTAATCCCAACTTGGATGATCAGTGCAAGTTGGCGAGGGAGATGCAGAATGAAAATTTCCAAATCAAAAGTGATAAGGCTGGAATCCGCGGGGTCAGCCCCTCTGATAGCGGATAGAAAAGCCTTCCATTGTGAAGGAAAAATCTGAAGTACTTCCAATGCAGACATAGAAAATGACACTTGAGCCATATCCTCAACAATACTGTAATATTGAGCGACACAAGCGTTTGGGTTATAGGAAGACTTATAGAGTACACCTTTAGAAGGTGGCCGTACAACGGGCTCAGGACTGGGCCTTTCAATGTGAAGAGGGCTAGAAGCAGGAGGGGGAGGAGGACCATCTGCGATCTCTTTCCTTGATGCTTGACATAGTTCGGTATAATATTTCGATCTGGTAGAAATATATATGGGTGCAACACCATTCATCATGAAAACCTGAGAGCCAAAAGGGGTAGAGGACTGAGGTTGCTCCACCATCTGAGTTTGCTGCAATGGGAATGGTTCTTTAAGAACAACCAAAGTGCCTTAAGTGATTTTGAGTAGTCGACTCACCTCGGCCTGTCATGGACAGTCCTTGGTGTAATGCTCGTCATCACAAATTAGACAAGGGTACTTTGGTTTACATTTTGAACCATCATCAGAATTAGGTTTAGGATAATCTTGTTTCAGGGTATTGGCTTTGGCATTGCCTTTACCCTTTTTCTTACCCTTGGAAGCTTTGTATGTCAGGGTAGACTGGACGACATTTACTTTCGCAGTCTTACCAGGATTTAGAGGTGGTTGAGAAGTAGTATTAGTGGAAGAAGTAGATTTTTGCTTCGTAGAATTTGGAGAAGTCTGAGACACAAAACCAATGATACCATCGACAAATGGTGTCGTCGGTGCTTTGGTAGTTCCATGTCGTGGAGAATCAGGCAAGAGTTCATACAACATGCGAGATTGAGAGTACGAGATAAAAGTACTGGGCATGAGTGATGGCTTGTTCCTTAGTAACACATGCCCCCATAGTGATGTCCTTAGCAATCAGACCGATAAAAGAGGTAGTGAACCAATCAGTCAGAAGTTGATAAGGAATCTCAAACTTGATCAAACAATGACGCCACCTCCATTCATGAATACGATCAGAGATATGAGTAGCTCGATCCTGTTTCAAGGATGTTAGGAGGTGCGTCCCAGTTTCATAATGAACTTGTAATTGAAAGTGCGTGAGAAATCCATGGAAAGAGAGTTGAAATCTTTAAAGATGCCGCGGGAGAGTTCAATGTACCACTTTGCAGCGGCACCAATGATAGTCCTTTGGAAAAGACATAGTCGAATTGAATTGTCAATCCAAGAGTTAGAGGAGCACCAAAGATGGTATGTCATAACATGTGCTTGGGGGTCTTCTTCAGAATTGCCTTCAAATTTGGGACAATATCCAAAGATTTTAGTAGGAACTGGGGGCCAATATGGATTATGAAGGATAGGATCATTTGTCAACTTCGACACATAGGGAAATTCTAGCGTAGCAAGGAAGGGAAATTGTGGATTGAAAGGAATTGCAGGCCTTTGATAGAGACCAGTATTGGGATTCCAACTAGGTTGGGAGAAATTATGACCCCATATGTTATGTCCCAGAGGATTTTGTCCATAGGGGTTATAATTATGATAATTATGCCCATACACCAGTTGAGGACTAGGATATTGATTTTGAACGAACCACTGAGGTCATGTCTGAGAAAAATATGGATTTTGTTGCGGAATGTGAGCAGTGCCTTGGGGTGGACCTTGTGCCATTGAAGATTGCACGGGCTGCCCGTAGGGTGGAGGTTGACCCGAGTGCCGAGGTTGGATAGGTTGTCCCTAAGGTGCATGTTGGGCTACATGTTGAGGTTGGACAAGCTGCCCCTGGGGTACAAGTTGGCCTGATGGTTGAGATGAGCCAAGTTTCCTCTGAAGACTAGGTTGGCCCAACTGAGTAGTAGAGGGTTGAACTTACTATACAAAAGTTGGGCCTTGCTAGACGTAAGGTTGGTTCTTCTTCACAAAATGTTGTCCCTGGGATGGATAGGTTTGTCCCTGGGGAACATAAGACACTCCCTATTAAACATGAGGTTGACGAGCAAGACCATAGGGTTTTCCTTGTTGGATAGAAGGTTGTTCCTGAAAGGGTTGTTCTTGTGGACCATAGGTTGTCCCTGTAAGTACGTAAACTGCTTGGGGTAAACTGACATTTGTTGCATTTGAACATACAATGGACCTGTCAGAGAGGCCCATAGTGATAGATGTGATTTCCGCGCTCATCGTAATAATGTGGAGGATTGATGGGAGCTTGAACCTGCTGAGAACCCTAAGGGAAGTAATTCTATTGCTGAATGGCCATCATATACTGGTCGTACATCAAACCTCTAGGAATAGGATTAGGGGAGATAGGTGCACTACCAGTAGGTTGATGGACTCCCGATACGTGAGGCTATGATCCACTCATGGTAGGTCCAACAGGTATTGTGGAAGCAATAGGAAGTGTACCATGAACAATAGGAGATGGTGGTATTGACAAAATCACACTGACAGAAGGTGCTGATGAAGCCACATAAAAGGTGGGCTAGGTTGGGATAGATGTAATGACCGTCGACATGATATGAGTCGAAGGGGATGGACCTAATACAAATGACCCCTTTGAAGGAGCTGACGTACCCGAACATATCGGATTTGATACAAAGATGTAGCACTAGAGATGATCTGACTTAATGAACGATAACCAGCCGGGAGAGATGAAGGCTGTGAGGAAGGTTGACTCGAGACATAAGGAAAATTCTTCGCAGGGAACTGATATTCTCCCATAGAAACATAAGTCTCTTCACTACTAATAGGACTCGTGGCATCCATGTCGGATGAAGACATGCTATCGGTGAAAAGGCGACGAGCAGTGTAAAGTAAAGCACAGGTTAATGGTGATTCAAGCGGTTGTGAGGGATCTTCCCTCAAAAAGGCCTGAGTGTTCGGAGGTTTCTAATTGATATCAAATGGTTCCTCAGGAGGAGATCAAGTGGCAAGAGGTTGAACACTTGGAATAATAGAAAGCAAGTTGCCTAGAGTCCTAAAAGACTGAGATGTCTTTGAAGAAACTTCGGGAGAAGGTTCTTCACTACGAGGTAATGAAGGGGACGGCAAAACTGGTGGTTCCTCCACTGTGACTTTGTCTAAAAAATAGGAGAGAAAAGAGATAATCAATTCGAGACTTCAAGACCAATCAGTAAGGAATTAATTATGAACAAGCCAAGAAAATAAATTTAATGGGCATGTGATCATAGGTAATTAATTTTATGACATTGAAACAAAAATCTTCCTTTTCATATTTTAAGAGTCAAGAAAAGGGAAAAAGGTGACTCTAGTCACTTTCAGTTTGGACGAGCTCAAAAGGAAAAGTGCTTGATGATATTTTCAAATTTCAGAGAGTTACAGAGAGATAAAAATGACTACTCAGGGAATCTAAGCAAGAGGGTGTACCAAGCTCCCGTGAACCGAAATATACACCTTGGTGATCAAATGAAAGAGAAATGACCAAGGACTTAATGTATGTGCAGGCAGTTTTTCCGAATGCTGTGTTCAGTGTATCACAGTTACAGGGCAGCAGACTTGGCTTCCTATGGATAAAGGATTGCAACCTATGAGGGTCTCCATTTATATACTCGATGGTATGGGGAGCAGAAGTCCATGCTAGTGCTGTCTAATGCTAGATGGCAAATGATAGCTACTAGGTTTAATGACACTGGAACACATCAATAGCCTAGATCTCTAAATGTGAGCGTTAAGTTTCAATGCTTCCTTAGGTTGATTGAGTTCATTTTAAAGTTCATCTTGAAATTATGTTACAGTTTCAAGGCCTTACTGAATGTAATCTAAAATCTCTAATGCACAACTACATGAGAAAGAATATCATTCCAATTCGATGAACAATTAGCTAAAAGAGGGATAGAAGTTCACAATGAAGCAAGAATCAATCGAATGCAGGAAGAACTTTTCCTAATACTACTAACACAACCATAGCATAAAACGAAAGGATTTTCTCTTGTTGTTCACTTTTTAATGATAAAGCTACTAATGCAAAGGAATAATTTTCATTTTCAAATAGAGAGAAAGAGTGCAAATTTTGTTCTTTTATATGAATGAGAAGTAATAATGCACTGTTACACTAAAAGGACAAAACAAACACTCGTTTTGAGCAACTCGAATGAAATGATAAAACATGAAGAGACCAATCCAATGTGAATGTAAAACACACTCAAAATAGACACACATTCCTTCACACAAAAAATAAGACTTTCAAATAGACTTAATGAGCAATGTAATCTATGCTCAGGGTGGTAGACGAAAAGTCAAACAGACACCAAAATGATAGTTCGACAACCCAACAACACGTAGAATTGAAAAAAAAGACCAAACAATCAGTCAACAAACTGAAAATATGAAAGCTAGAATGACTCATACACAACTTAGAAGCTCAGTGAACATGCAGCTGAACAAGCAATCGAAGAGACCTAGAAAACCTAGGATGAGATGCCACACAGGTCAGATGAGATACAATCAACTAAAAAGAATGAGACAGGGAAGTCAAAAACAATCCAACTGGACTAATCCAGGAGGGAAAAATCAATCCAGAGGGTAAGATGCACTGGAAAACACAAGGAAGAGGACCAAATCCAAACCTACGGGATTCAACACGACTGTTTAGCTGTAATCCATGCTGAACAGGGGAAATCTCACTTGTAAAACAAGCAACCTGTGCCAATCAACACAACTGTTGGGGAAACAGAAGCACCGAGCAAGGAAATGTAAGAAAGGAGAAAAGGAAGTTGAGGAAAATCCAGGCTTAACACTTTGAGAATAGGTAAGATGGCTTGAAACAATCAAACAAGCTAAACAAAGTAGATAAATGGAAATACAAACAATGTCAGAAAAACAAGGAAAACTCTAAACGAATCAACAAGAGATGACAGACACACTGATCCTTAGTGGAGTTTCCAAATTTTTGAGTAGGAAAATCCCCTCTGCAGACAAAGGCGATTCATCTAGCCCTAGGGTGGGTCTAGCAATAAGGGAACATGCTAGACTCCTGAATTCCTAGCTTAAAAATGAAATATGAATCAGAACAGTTATCCTACCTCGGTCCAATTCTTTTGTCATGGCACGTGGCAACAATCCTTCGATCTTTGTCTTCACACCTTGCGCTCCATGTTGGTGATGATGTTCACACGTCTACACAAAGATCAAACAAAAATGATGAAAACGTACAAACATATACATTCATCTACAGTTATTCAGCTAGTCAAGAAGAGCTAAACACTTTGCATATAAATGAAAAAAAAGTTGGAACCAGAAACCAGTCATGTATTATTAATAGAGAAAAATAAGTTTACAACCTTATGCCTTGACATTGCAGATCTCCTTCGACGGGTTCAATCGGGCGCGTCTCAAGCATTTGTTCAAGATTGGACTTGATGAGGCAATGGGCCTAAAATCTCTCTAAAAAATGGATTATTTTATGCCTTCTTCTACACACCAGCTATAGTAATGATTGTTCATCTAGATGAATCAATGTGAGGAGGAAGAATTTGTAGGAGAGGAGGAGGAGGTTTGGGATCCCACATAAGGTGGAGGAGAGGTCTATCCCTTTGGGGAGTTACAAAATTGTAGGAACCAACAAGCCAAAGGGAGAAACTTGACGTGATTCATTCAAACAAACCATGATGACTCCACTCACAAAGTTGTTAAGCATGGAAACTTCGTTTCTTTTTTAAAAAAACTTTCCAAAAACAGCTTGACGCTGGTGCCCTTCTGAGACAAAGCACCAAAGGGCGCAGGGCCCAGTGTTAATTTCTCCATGGGCATGAGGCCATAATTTCCTTGGCAACGCTGGCCCAAAATCATATGTTTTTGAAGGTATGCTTGAGGAATGAGCAACATAGAATATGTTCTTGACATGCTAAATGATGCAATGACATTTATGGAAATGTATGACAATGCATAGAAGTCACTGAAATGGTCCTCCAATGTTCGGGATGGGGATTGCAAGGAAGGTGAAAAAATACTATGTAACAACATATAAGTAAATATTGAGCTCTTCCCCCTATCTATGATACCATTGTTTCAATTCCTATGCAATGAAATACATGACTAAAAATTACTAAGTTAAATTATTCTAAACCACTATGCAATAAAATGCATATACAAGAAAGTGAAGCTTTGTGAAACTAGGTAAAAGAAAAGAATACAAGAAATGGGAAAGAAAGTGTAGCAAGACAAAGTTCCTAAGAAAGGGTAACTCAATGCATAAGTGCTCCCTTTACAAAGGTGTTGATGTGGATCAATAGCTTATGTAACCTTACATGTTCATGACACCATTCATGAAGTAGACGCAAAACCATGTCATATCTCATTACATTTACTCCTAGACCAGTCTCTTAGGGAATAATCCTCTTCTTGGGTGTTGGCACACATAATAAAGGTTAATTATGATATTCCCATACCTAAACTTGGAAAATTTCATAAATTCATGAGTTAATGTGAAGTTTGAGTACGATGCATAATGTGATCTACCTGATGGCTTTTGTATTGGTCATAACTTAGTTTCTATGATGCATTCCATTGGAGATGATATTGCACCCCTATGATGAGGTTTTGAACCCTTTTGGATGATAGGATATAGTTTTTTGATGAAACATCACACCTTTGGAGGGTATTTTTTAATTTTGAGGTATTTGAAACTCTTCAAATGGGTTTTTAGGAGAAAATTGTATTTTCATAGAATACCTAGAATTTCACTAGATAAACACCATTAGATCTATAATGGCAACAATATTTTTGAAATATCATAATATAAATTTAGTAAACAATTGACACAATTATGGTGCTTTAAATATTTCATGAGAATATGATTGTGAATTTTTGACCACTCATGGGACACTTCTGAGGAAGTTGTTCCACATTTTAAGGAAATATTACTTGGCATTGAGAACAATATACTTGATTTAAGGATCTATTTTGGGGTTTTTTGATTCATTCACTCATGCATAATTTATATTATTATATAGGCGACATAACCACTTCATAGTTTATGTATTTTTACCTTATCTCTAGGCTTAGTGAAGATATAAATGTATTTTTATATTTTCTTAGGATAAAGGAAAATATTGTTTTTGTAATGAGAAGGGTGGTCGATATGTCATATAAATAAGAAAAGCACTTATCACTTGTAAATCATTGATATTTGTGGAGAAACATCACTACTTGTCTACTATTATTATCTTGTATCTAACAATGGTTATGGATGACTAGTGAGAGTGACTTCTTGAGGAAATTGTTTTGTGGATAGCTTTATTTATTTATGGATGCTCATTTCTAGGGTTTTCATGGATGAAAGATTTATTGAGTAAGTGATATCAATTTATTTATGGTTTTGTTTATAAATGAATATAAGTGTACTTATGTTTCTCTAATGGTAATGGAGCATTTTCTTGATTTCTTCTTGAACAAACCCCTCTTTTCAAACCTTTTGGAAGGTTACTAGTGGAGTGCCTTCCCTTTAGCCGTCTTGAAGTTGTCTGAAAGGTACTAAATATACTTTATAATATTTGTAGTGAAAAACCCTATTTATCACCCTAGATATACTTACATCTCTTTAAAGGATTTCCTAGTTTTCAAAATAAATATAGTAATCACAAGTCTTCTCCCTTTAGTGAATTACAAAATCATTTATTTTATGATTTAGGGTAATTATAGGGTTTTATTTACCTTAAATTTAGTTTTTATCCATAAAAAACTTATACATCTAGGGATTTCATGCATATTTTTAGTCTAAAATTTGAGGATTCTTCTTTCATAATTTGGACCTAAAATAGCAGAGTTTTCTTTCATGTTTAATTTAAAATAATTTTATTGCATAAAATATGACTTTATGATTTTATTGTTGCATAAATAAGGCTAGAAATTTTGTTTTAGTTGGATATTTATTGTCTTGTAATTTTCATATTTTAAAAGTTAAATCCTAGATTTATCTGAGTTATTTTAACCCTATTTTTTACAAGTTATAATTCATTTTGTGGGATGAATTATATTGATGTTATAACTTTTTTACTACTATAATTTCGTACCTTTTATGTATATTTTCTAACGACCATTGGTAATTTTCCATATTTGAGTGGTCTGGGGATTGTTTTATATGTGATTGTTTTTTTTTTTTTTCCTGAATTGTCTACTCCTATATTGATACAAATTTTTTTTACAAGGAGGCAGTAGCCTCGAGAAGTCTAGCCCAGAGATGTGGCATACTCTCATTACATAGCTAAAGACAGACCAAAAAGACTAGCTGAAAACTGACCAAAAGAACTTCAAAGACCATGACCATGTCTAGCCCAGAGATGTGGCATTCACCCATAACTAAACTGAAAACTAACTAGAGGTACTTCAAAGACCAAAATAGATTGACTGGGCTCATATAGATAAACAGGTAGGCGCTGCCCATTTCAAAACTTAATTCTGACCCATTGAACTGTTGTAACCATAACAAAAACGCAAAGACACAAACAGTAGAATGCCGCCCACGCAGGGGAAATTGGCAGTTAAACCTTAGTGAAAAATCTGAGCATGAGAACTGTAAAAAAAGAGGGAATTGAGCCCAATTCAAGCAACAGGGAGTCAAAAAACTTGGAACGCAGACCTAATTAAGATTCATGAGAGGTAGAAGGTGACTCTTCAACGATGCGGCATGCATATTTGTAGGGGTCTTCTTCCTCAAAAGGATGGCCCTCCTTTCCTGTAGAACCGCTACTAGTTGGGACGCTCAGACCAGCTTGATAGCTCACGTCCTGGGTTGCAGTGCCACTGGGGTCCTTACTCTACTTGGTGTCAATCTGAGAAGTACCATGCTTATCTTCCGCCCTCGTCTCCAGAGTCACCCCTGGTGTCGTGGAAACCAAACCAGAAGAGTCCTCACGAAGCTCAATGGTAACTGTTGCTATGAAGGAGGAATTGCTAAAAGTGCAGGGGAACTGAAAACGAGCGGTGTGAGATTGAGCAGGGGAGGCGAGATGAGAGCGCGCTGCTGGATTTGGCTACCCTCGACCTCGTCCATTGTCGGGGTAGCGGTCAGAGCAGAAATCTGAGGAATAAGACGAGGAATCAGAAGCAGAAGAGGATGGTTGGCAGATCACATGCCCACGAGAGCTTTCCCTTCTGTAGCGCATTCTCTAGCGCAATCTTGGCATGATGTAAAGAACGGGAGGTGCAGAACAATCAACCGTGCTGTGGAGGAAGGGGGGAACAGAGGGAGGCCGAGCTTCAGCCTGCAAAGGAGCACTGGAGAAGACTGAGGATGAGAAACGACTGAGTTTGCAGAAATGACTTTGTGAAACATGAAATCCAAGCAACAAATCGACGCATCATTCCAAAGCGCAACGGTTCCCAGTGCTGGTCCGAGTGCGAGGCTCTGTGGCAGCAAGGGAATAGCTCGAGCGCAGGGGAGGAGCATGAATGAAACCTTGGAGAGGTGCCATGATAGGTGAACTTGAAGTCTAGTGTCGAGGAACGAGCTGCATTAACGCAACATTGAAGATGGACGCATATGAAATAAAGACGAGCATAACGCAAGGCCGGATGGTGGTGGTAATAAGCCACACGCCACTCCACTGTGCCACCCACATACTTAATGCAAATTTACACACCCGCATCCGGGAGAGATAGATCGCGTTGCACCAGAAGAGTGCAGTCTCGTTGGAGTTATGCATCATTAGAACTGCTCAGAGGACCAGAGAAGAAGGGGAGATGCTGATCGACGCCTTGATTTTCCAGTCTGTCTGCTACCTTGTTGGCTGTACGCCAGATGTGCTTGAAGGTAATGCTGCAAGGAGCCCTGAGCCAATCTTCAAGTTGTTCTAATCTGCTTAGTAGCCTCCAGCTCGAAGCGATCTTTGCTGCTGAGGTGCCTGAGTGAATTCGAATAGCTGCCTCTATTAGAATTTGAGAATCCCCTTCCACCTCAAGAGGGAAAAAATTTTCTGTTTCTGCTATACCAATGCCCTTCCATAAGCCTTCAAGTTCAGCAGCATTGTTGGAGTCTCTGCCAAGTGAACCATGATATATGTGTAGTGCAGAGCCTACAACATCTCTGAAAATACCACCGAAACCAGCTAGCCCAGGATTGCCCTTAGCAGCACTGTCGAAGTTCAGTTTGTAAGAGTGGGTTGCAGGAGGAGACCAGAATTGGGGAGAATCAGGATGGATGATGGCACTAGACTTGCCTTGTGCTGAAAGTGTGAGATCCAGATTCCAATTTTTCAGAATGAGGCATTCCTGGGGTGATGCGGGCAAATCCGAGTCTTGCCAGTGCCTTAGAGCGAGTGTTTCTTGAAGGTTTTGTTTGAGAAGCAACCATAGGATATCAAGGGGCGTACTTTGATTTTTAAATATCTTTTTATTTCTCTCCTTCTAGATGATCCAGTAGACAAAGCCCAGTAAGAGGATCCAAAGGGAGTTGAGTAATAGACTTTGGAAAGGTTGCCAAGGCCAGTTTCTGATGGTATTTACAATATCTTCCACACGTCTGCCCGTTCTTCTGTTGCACTGTGCAGTTCGCTCCCAAAGCTGTGTTGCTAATGGGCAGGTGTCCAAGAGATGCGAAGTGGTCTCTGTGTGAAGATTTCAGTTGGGACATCTGGAAGGCCCGGTGAATCCTCGCTTTTTTAAATTGTCCCAAGTGAGGATCCGCTGTTGTCTTAGAAGCCAAAGGAATGTAGAGACCTTAGGCCAGATGCTTGGTTGCCAGACCTGATCCCATAGCTAATCCTTTATTATCTGCGTGGGTTGATAGAGAAGTTGGTATGCTTCCTTGGTAGTGAACATACCTTTGGGTGTATATCCCCATCGCACTTTATCCTTTTGATTAGAGATTTTAAATTTCCTGAGTTTGAGCTCCTGATTGATCTCATCATAAGTTTCCTCCTGCCAATTGGCCTGCCAGGTGCTAGCTGATCTCCAAAGTTGAAAACCTTGTGAAGATTTCTACTGCCAAAACTGATGGACGTGGATTTGAGCATTGTGCTGCATAGTAGCTTGCCACTTGGGTTTGTGAAAGAGAGAGGAAAGTTTGGGGAGTTTTTTCCAAGAGTCCTCCCAAAATCTGGCTGTGGTACCCGAGTGGATTTCCTAGAAGCTGTGAGCTTGAATAAAGGCATTATGTAGCTTGGTAGCATTCCAAATCAGCGAGCCAGGGGTGGTCGTGTTGATACATATGAGTTCCTCCTGTGGACTTCCTGGAGCGTATTTGGCATGCCAGAGATGAGCCCAAGGGGTGTGCGGTTTGGAGATCCAGTGCCACCAGATGCGGGCGCCCATTGTGTTATTGCTGTGGAGGGGATCCCTTAGACCAAGCCCACCAGCTGACTTCGGAAGACAAAATTCAGTCCATTTGACCAGAGCCCACTTTCTGTTGAGGCCTGAGGAGCCCCAAAGAAAGTTTCTTTAAAGATTGCGAATTTTTTTAAGTACCCATTTTGGGGCTGCCAATATAGAGAATAAGTACAGAGGCATGGCTTGGAGAATGGACTTGATAAGGATGAGCCTGCTGGCAATGTTGAGTGAGCGGTAGGTCCAAGAAGAGAGCCTGGTTTCTAAATTGTCAAGGAGGGTTCTCCAAGAAGCATGTTTGATGGCAGAGTCAAAGAGGGGAGCTCCAAGATATTTCGAAGGAAGCACTGCTATTGGGAAGCCCAGAATCCTGGCTATATTCTGCGTTTTATATGTGATTGTTGCTTGGTACACCCTACCTTATTATTGTCTTAATTGACACATCTCCTTGGTGGTGAATTGGGTATATACTTAGGAGCCCTTAGATTTGATTGTGTCTTGCTTTAAGAATAGCAAGTCCTAATACAAAATACTCACTTGTGTTTGATTTATTTTTCTTTAAAAACAAGGGAAGTTTTTTTTTTTTAACGTGAGAGTGGTAGTAATTAGGATATTCCACTAATTATAGACACCTTACGAAATCATTTCACTAAGGTGCTAGATATTTTGATAAAAACTCCCACTATTCAACATACTCAAGTTGAAATGGTGTTCTTTTTAGGTCTCTTTGTTGTCATGGTTGAACTGAACCCAAATCGTAAAATATAATTAGTTCGATCTGAACTAGAGATGAACCTAGCTACAACTCGACTAACCAAAAGAGTTCTATAATTATCTAACACCCTATATAGTTAGATTTACACTAGATGAGTGCAACAAATATATAAGTAACTTACTTAAAAATAACATGCAAATTATTCTTAACTAAATATGAAAAAATTAATAGTGTAAATAATAGGAAATAGATAGAATCTAAAATACTGAAGTAAATATAACAAAATTAATAATGTAAATACTAGGAAATAGATGGAATATAACTCTTTATGGAATAGTAAGTCCATTCATCTTGTGTATTACAATGTGGAGGTAGTAGTTCCTTGGGAAACCAAGAAAGGAACACAAATTACAAACATATAATTGATTGGGCAAGAAAGAAAAAACACACTCCTTCCTTGGCAACATCTAAATTAAAAAACAAGGAAACATCTAAAACTAGTAAAGACTGAAACATATCAATGCATTTGCTTTATATAATAACATATTTTATTTTTATGAAATTTATTTTGTAATTAAATCAACAAGTAGAATTTTTGCTTATAAAATTCTCATCTCTCCCTCATAACAAAACCATGGAATTGTTTTCCATAACTTTGGGAAACCAGGAAAGGGATAATGATAAAAAAACATTTACTAATTGAGAAACCAAGAAATGAAAACTCCTTCCTTGGAAACATCTAAAAATATAAAATAAGGAAACATATAAAACTAGTAAAGAAGGAAACATCTCAATGCATTTTTTTTATCTATAATGTAGTTGAGTTTTATGCAATATATTTTGTAATTAAATTAATAAGGAGAATGTTAGAATAGCTTATAAAATGCTCATCTCTCCCTCATAATAAAATTTTGGTATTGTTTTCCATAATTTCTATGTCAATCTCTTCCTTTGAATTTACATTGTTATATATGTGATTTTAATGGATAATTGTTTTATATATGCATGTGGATCAATTGGTACCAGAGCATAAGATATTAGAAGCCAACCACCTAATTAAAAAATTTTATTTTTTTTTTTGATTCGTGGTTTACCTATTCAGCGACCTTCTCAGTGTGCCCTCCCTTCAAATATCCATCGCACATTGTAGCTTGGGGTCATAAATTTCAATCCCTTTGGTGGATGAACGTTATGTTACCATATCAAGAACCCTCAACCAAGGAATCACCAATCTGTGATTTATCCATGCCTCTTCAAGAGTTAATTACACTACAATAATAGAGGCACTGTTGAACTCTTGGATTAAGGCGAGAGGGGGGGCGTGAATCAGTTTAACACATTCATGGTCTTTTAAAACTTTTCCCTTAAAAATTATTATACTTTATTAACACCTTCATTTCATGATCAACATAATGTGTGAGCAATCTTTATTTGTGAGCAACAATTAATAAGAAGATTAGATAATGTACTAGCAGTATTAATATGTTAGCAACAAGTATTAGTAGAATAGATATACCATATCAACACATAGACATCATGCACATAGACACCAGATATAAGTGGAAACCCATAAAGGGAGAAAACCACATCTTATTATTGTTGTGATGCAAAGGCAAGCTCAAACTCCCTCTCACCACTTATTTTAGGGCACCAACCTACGGGGAGGCTCCAACCTCAGTTACGCAAGCTACAACTTGCAAGGAAGCTCCAACTCCCATCTATTTTGCGAGCACCAACCTACGAGGAGGCTCCTACCTCGGTCGGCTACAAGCGGCATTTTGTCTTCTGACTTGATGTGGAAGCACCAACTTCCATCTATTTTCTGTAGGCACCAACCTACAGGAGGCTCCTACCTCAGTCAGCTACAACTGACATCTATCAAGCTACAACTTGATAGGGAAGATCCAACTTCCTTACTCTTTCAAAAGAAAAACACTTGTTGATTTACCTTGGATATTAGCTTTGTTCTGTACCTTCTTCTCTGTTGTTCATCAAATCTTATATCAGACCTGCATCATCTCTGCTCAGCCCCTTCTTCTTCTTTGCTCAGCTCCTCCTTATTCACATTCTTCTTGCAGCTTGCTTATTCTCTTCAAGTCTCTTTAATTCTGCTGCACACTCTCTTCTTCTCTCACTCCTTTTTCGTCAGTCCTATCCCCTTGGATATTACCCTGTTTTATACAAAAATAGCTTCATGGCTGTTTGTATTCCACTGGGAATTCGAAATGGACGGCCATGTCTCTTTTCCTTCTGCCTTCTCATCTCTTTTTAGCTCACTCAGAAAAATGTAACTGTAGGTGCTTATTTTAATATGACAGTGGGATATTTGCTCTCTTCCGGAGACTTGCCAATGCATCACAACAATATAAATTTAAATAAAACATTTACATTCAAATTTAAATGTGAACTCCAGCTCACTCGTTTTGTCTCTTGGCTTGCTGCGCATTTGTCTTTTCTCTGACTGTGTCTTTGTCTTTTCTGTGACTGTGTTTTATCTCTTTTCAGTTCTGTTTGCTCTTTTGTCCTCTGCTGTGGTGTAACTGCTGCATACGTGTAACTATGCTTTTATATCTGCTGATTTAATCTGGAGGAACTCCAATCCCTTTTATGTGATTAGTGTCTTTTTGATGTGGAACATTCCGCAAGCGGAACGGACATATATCACAGTCGTATATTAATAATCGCCCTCCACCTTAAGCCGAGGCCCGTGGGTCCACATACCACGCGGCACTTTTCAATACAATTGCAACAACTTTATATATATATTTATATATAACAGTGCCTTCACAAATTTCCGATTGCGATTAGAACTGGAACTCAAACACGTGTTAATCATAGTTAATAAGCCCATCGGGTCCGGGCTTCAATCGCAATCGCAACTTTTAGTTGCAAGTGATCCGCTGCCAGATTTTCTCCGATGCGATTGGGTTGTTCCAATGCGATCATGTCGGACTTCAAAAACTTGTTACTCATGGTTTATAAGCCCATCGGGTCCGGGCTTCAATCACAATCACAAGTCATTTAATATATGTTCCGACGCTCTTATAATCTCCGATGCGATTAGCCGGAATTCAAATATATATAAACCATCGTTAATACACCCATCGGGTCCGAACTCTTAATCACAATTGCAAGTCTTTTAATATGTGTTGCGATTGGCCACTGTTCATTGTATTTTGCCGATGCGATTGGGAAAGGACTTCAAACATGTTTGAATTATAATTCATACCTCCATCGGGTCCGGACTTCCAATCACAATCACAATTCATATATTCTCCGATGCGATTAACCAGTGCTGATGCGATTAGACCTGGAACTCAAATATATATTAGCCATGATTTATAGACCCATCGGGTCCGAATTCTCATCGCAATCGCAATTTTCTGTGGGTTACATATTACGCTTCACAGTTTTTCTCCTATTGCAATTGAGGAGGGGTCCCACCATTTAAATCTTCATTTTGTGCGCTCTTTTAATAAAGTGCTCCACTTATATATTTGAGCTTAGACCTTTGTTTATGTGATGCACTGCACATATATGTTTATATATGTTTTTTCCGCTGGAGTGAAGCGATTCCCGGAATAATGTTTGTGTTATATTATATGTATAACACCGGCTGGAGTGTGCGATTCCCAGAATTTTATAACGGCTCTCTGCCTCTGTCTCTGCTTCTGCTGCTTTTGTTGCTCTGCCTCTGTCTCTACCTTCCGATAACGGTTCTTCACTGTGCTTCTATGACTGTTACATTTTGACATTCTTCTTGCTGCCTCTATTGCTTTCACTATGCTTCTTTTGCCTTCTTCTGCTTCAGCGCTGCCTCCTTTGCCTGAGTGCTGCCTCCTTTGCCATCAATGACAATATTTCCAACAGTCTCCCCCTTTTGCATTGATGGCAATCCACTTTCTCTGTTTGCTTTCTCTTTCTCTTGTTGTTTGTTCTTCCCCCCCCTTTGACATCAATGGCAAAGGACGACGCCTCATCTCTCCGTATGGGTTCTGTCATTGTATTTCCTTTCTCTGAGTTACGTTTAGGTCCTCTTCTGCTGAAATTGGACTATGCTGCTCCAGAGTGATGTATGAAACTTGTTGAGAGAGCACTTTGGTATAGTGAGCCGATATATGTTTTATAGCTGTGTTTCATTTGTAGTGCCCGTGATATGTGCTATATTGCAGACAGAGATGATGCATTTTACGATTGAAAGGTTCTTGTTGCTTCTGAATGCTGATAATATTGATAATGCTGATAATACTGATAATGCTAATCCTGTGGACTTGTTTTATGCTTATCTTGCTGGCTTTTCTCCCCCTGGAATGATATCTTCGTTTTGTTCTCCCGCTGAGACTGTACTTTCTCTTCATATTAGAGAATAGTATCTACAGATACTACCCCTAGTCTGTCTCTCAAGTATTCGAATGGTTCTCTGGCAAGTGGTTTGGTAAATATATTTGCTATCTATTCTTTCGTTGATACATAGTCCAGTTTAACTATCTTCTGAGCCACTTGTTCTCGGAGAAAATGATACTTGATTGGTATATGTTTAGTTTTTGAATGAAGCACAGGATTTTTAGATATACTTATAGCACTTGTATTATCACATTTGATTGAGATAGGTTCATTAATGCTTACCTTCATGTCTTGAAGAGTCTGCTTCATCCATATGACTTGAGTACAACAGGCTGCTGCTCCTATATATTCTGCTTCAGCTGTAAACAGAGAGATGGATGTTTATTTCTTGCTTAGCCATGCCACTAGGCTTTCTCCTAGATAGAAAGCACCTCCACTTGTACTCTTCCTGTCATCAACACAACTGGCCCAATCTGCATTTGTGTATGCTGATAAAGTGAATTTTTTGCTTTTAGGATACCAAAGTCCATACAGTGTTGTTCCTTGTAGATATCTGAATATTCTTTTGACTGCAAGAAGGTGATTTTGTTTAGGTGCTTCTTGATATCTAGCCACTAGTCCTACTGTTAGCATGATGTCTGGTCTTGATGCAGTCAGGTACAATAGACTTCCAATCATGGATTTGTAGAGTTTTTGATCTATATCAGCAGACCCATCATCAGCACACAGCTTGCAACCTGTGGTCATGGGAGTTGACATAGGTTTGCAATCTTCCATTTTGAATTTTTTCAGCATTTCTTTTAGGTATTTTTCTTGTGAGATGAATGTACCTGTGCTCCTTTGCTGAATTTGAAGTCTTAAATAGAAACTGAGCTCTCCAATCATGGACATTTCAAACTCTGATTTCATCTCTTCTGCAAATCCTTTTGCTAGCTCATCTTTGTTGCTTCCAAACATAATGTCATCAACATATACAACAACAATTAGGAGTTCATTTTCATGCGCTTTTATGTATAGATTGTTGTCTACTCCACCTCTTTTAAAACCCTGTTTTTGCAAATATTTATCCAGTCTTGAGTGCCAAGCACGAGGAGCCTGTTTCAGTCCATATAGGGCCTTTTTCAGTTTACATACATAGTCTTCTTTATCTGTCAATGAGAAACCTTCTGGTTGTTCCATGTACACTTCTTCTTCTAGATCACCATTAAGAAAAGAAGATTTTACATCCATTTGATATACCTTGAAATCTTGATAGCATGGAAATGCCAGGAACATTCTCATAGCTTCCATTCTGGCTACAATGGAAAATGTTTCATCATAATCAAGTCCTTCTATTTGTGAGTATCCTTTGCAGACCAGCCTAGCTTTATTCCTGATTACTTGTCCTTGCTCATTCATTTTGTTTTTGAATACCCATTTTGAACCAATGATATTTTTCTCAATAGGTCTAGGAACTAGTTCCCAGGTATTATTCTTCTCAATTTGGTCCAATTCTTCATTCATTGCTTTTACCCAATACTTGTCCTTGCTAGCTTCTTCAAATTTCTTTGGCTCTATTTGTGATAACATGGCTATGTATACTTCTTCTGTTTGTTCTGTTAGCTGCCTTCTTGTATGGACTCCTGCTTTCTTGTCTCCTATGATCTGATCTTCAGGATGATTCTTCTGAGTGTATCTTGAGGGGTTTTTTGAGCTCAGCTCTGCATCTTCTGTTGTCTTGCTGGTTTCATCATCATTCTGGTCTTCTTCTTCATTGTTGTCTGATGTACTGCAGCAGTCTGTATCTCTAGTATTGTTTGGAAGTTCTTCATCAAATCTCACATCAATACTTTCAACTATCTTCCGAAGGGTCTTGTTGTAGCACCTGTACCCTTTTCTTTTGGAGGCATATCCTAGAAATATCCCTTCATCTGCTCTTGCATCAAATTTGCCAAGATTTTCATCATTATTCTTTATGTAACACTTGCTTCCAAAGATTCTGAAATGTTTGATTGAGGCTGGCTTTCCATGCCATAGTTCATAGGGAGTCTTGTCATTGCTTGGCCTTAAGTGAGCTTTATTAAGGATATGTACTGTTGTGTGCACTGCTTCTGCCCAGAAGGTTTGAGAAATATTATTCTCGTGCATCATGGCTCTGGCAATTTGTTGAACAGATCTATTTTGTCTCTCTGCTACTCCATTCTGTTGAGGTGTCCCTGCAATAGTAAATTGTTGTTTTATGCCATGTTCATTGCATAGGTCTGCAAAGTCATAATCAGTGAATTCACCTCCTATGTTTGATCTGATGCATTTTAGCTTGCATCCTGTCTGATTTTCTGCTAATGCTTTAAATGTTTTGAATTTGTCCAGAGCTTCCGATTTATTCTTGAGAAAAGCAACCCATGTCATTCTGGAGAAATCATCTATTATCAGCATAAAGTAGGACTCTCCACTTGGTGTTTTAGTTCTTGCAGGTCCACACAGATCCATGTGCACAAGTTGCAGTGGTCTTCTTGTTGATAACTCTTCTTTAGATTTAAAGGATGTGCAAGTTTGTTTTCCCAACTAACAAGATTTGCATATTGTGTTTGTGGGCCTTTTTATTTCTGGCATATCTCTGACAGATTTCTTCTTGCTCAGTCTAATGATATGGTCAAATCTGAGATGTCCCAATCTCCTATGCCATAACCATGACTCCTCGAGTTTGCTAAGATGGCAGGCTTCATCCTCCTCTTTCACTATGTACACTTTACTCTCTGTTCGAACACCTTTGAGTAGAGTTTTTCCTGTTGTGTTTGATCTGACTACACAATATTGTGCTCTAAAGAGAACTTCACATCCTTTATCACACATCTGACTGACACTCAGTAAATTTTCTTTCAGCCCATCTACATATAATACATCTTGGGCCTTTCCTCTGCCATTGTCTATGCTGACTGATCCTTTTCCCTTGATATTTCCTGATTTGTCATTTCCAAAAGTGACATTGCCTGATTTCTTTTCATCAAGAGTTAAAAACTTGTTTTTGTCTCCTGTCATGTGTTTAGAGCAGCCACTGTCCAAATACCATTGACTTTTCAAATATTGAGTAGTTAAAGCCAAGTCACATTTATTCACCTTCTTTATCCACTGGAGGCCCCCTTTTGGTTGGTATCTTTTGTGAGGTGATGAATTATATCCTTTTAGAGAACACTTGGAAGATATATGTCCAACTTGATAGCATATACAACATTTGATTATAGTTTTTGCAGAATTGTGAGCATGAATAGAATTGCTTTGACTCATAAACCTCCTTGAGGTATTGAACATCAGTCTTTGTCCATACTTTCTACATTCAATAATTCTATGGCCAAAATCCTTACAATAAAAGCAATAACCATAGAAATTACTTGCATACCTGATGTAAGGTTGTCTCTTCCATGCTTGCATCTTTTGTTGGTTTGAATCATTCCTCCTTGCATGAAAATATGCAGCAATGTGTCCTGGCTTGTGGCAAACATAACAGGTGGCATTCTTCATCGGAGGCAAGAATCTCCTCTGATGACTTCCAAACTTGATATACTCAGGGGCATATGATTCTTTTTCTGCCATCTTAGTATTCATTATATTCCTTGTTACTAGAGATTTCTTCTGATCTCTGTCATCCTTATTGCATGTTTCTTCTTTTGTAGGAATTGTCTGGGCTTCTTCATCAGTCTTCTTTGCTTTTACAAAAAATATATTTTTGTTTTCCTTTTCTTTGCCTTTACTCGATTCTCCTTCATAGCCTATTCCTGTTTTTATCATTGGGGATATTTGAGCAACCAGGATATCATTCAACTTGCTATAGATTGTTGTTTGAGAAGAGTTTATAACCACTGTCCTTTGAGCATTTTCTAGTTTCTTCCTGAGACATACCACTTCTTCCTCCAACTTCTCTTGTTCTTGGGTTTTATCCTTGATTTGCTGAAGTAATATATCTTCTATCTTCTTGGCTTCTTCAAGATTTACCTTCAGCTGCATGAGGACTTCTAAATTTTGTTCTTCTTTCACACATTTGAGGAGAATCTCTTTTTGTTTTCTGCATTTTAGTTTGAGTCTGTCAATCTCCTCCAGAGCACTTCTTAGCTCCCCCTCAAGATTGACTTCCCCTTCTTCTTCTTCTTCTAGCGGGAGTCCTTCAAGATCTTCTATGGCCATTAATAAAAATTTAGAGGTTCCCTCTTCTCCCGAGAGTTCATCTGAGTCTTCAGATGCACTGTTGTCTTGCTGAGCATAGAAGGATTTTCTGCTGAATTTCTTTCCTTTCTGCCAATTCTTTGATGTGTCTTTCTCTGATTCTTGAGTTTGATTTCTTACTTTCTTTTGAGGACATCTAGCAGCATAATGTCCAACTCTTCCATAGTTAAAGCATTTAAAAGGAAGTTTGCCTTTGTATCTACCTGATCCTCTATCCAATTTCTTGACAAATTTAGCCTCTTCTTCATCAGAGCAGGAGCATATGTCTTCCTTTTCTTCTTTCTTCTTTTCTGTTTTGAATGCTACCTCCCTTGTACTTGGATTCTTCTGTGGGAGCCTCATCTCATATGCTGTAAGGTTTCCTAGTAGTTGGTTCATGGTCAAGGTCTCCCAATCAGCTGTTTCTTCTATTGCAGACACCTTGGGGTTGAATCTGGATGGAAGAGATCTTAGAATCTTTTGTACAATTATACCTTCTGGTATTGTTTCTCCAAGAGCTTTCATACTGTTAACAATTTCTGCAACTTTTAAGAAGAAGCTGCCAACATGGTCATCATCATTCGTTTTTAAATTTTCAAACTGGGCTCTATATACTTGAAGTTTGACAGTCTTAACCTTTTTATTTCCCTCATGGATATTCTCTAGAGTGTCCCACATATCTTTGGCAGTCTTACTGTGCATTATTTTGATAAACTCAGCTTCACAGAGTCCATTTAAGATTGCATTCATTGCTTTTGCATTAGCTACAAAGCTTTCTTTAGCTTCTTTCTCTGTATCAGTTGACTTTGTGACATATCCAATTTCCACAGCATCCCAAGCTTGTAATCCTAAAGACATTATATAAGCTTTCATTCTTATTTTCCAAAAGGCATAATTTGCACCTGTAAAGAAAGGGGATTTATTGGTTGAGCTTCCTTCTTGACTTGCCATCTTGAGAGCCTAGGATCTCCTTTCAGTTGTTAGACTGATATACAAGGAACCCGCTCTGATACCAATTGTTGAACTCTTAGTTAAACTGAGAGGGGGGGGGGGGGGTGAATCAGTTTAACACATTCATGGACTTTTAAAATTTTTTCCTTTAAAACTTATTTTACTTTATTAACACCTTCATTTCATGATCAACATAATGTGTGAGCAATCTTTATTTATGAGCAGCAATTAATAAGAAGATTAGATAATGCACCAGTAGTCCTAATATGTTAGCATCAAGTATTAGCAGAATAGATATATCATATCAACACATAAACATCATGCACATAGACACCAGATATACGTGGAAACCCATAAAGGGAGAAAACCACATCTTATTATTGTTGTGATGCAAAGGCAAGCTCCAACTCCCTCTCACCACTGATTTTCTGCAGGCACCAACCTACAGGAGGCTCGAACCTCAATTCTGCAAGCTACAACTTGCAAGGAAGCTCCAACTCCCATCTATTTTCTGCAGGCACCAACCTACAGGAGGCTCCTACCTCAGTCAGCTACAACTGACATTTTATCAAACTACAACTTGATGTGGAAGCACCAACTCCCATCTATTTTCTGTAGGCACCAACCTACAGGAGGCTCCTACCTCAGTCAGCTACAACTGACATCTATCAAGCTACAACTTGATAGGGAAGCTCCAACTTCCTTACTCTTCCAAAAGAAAAACACTTGCTGATTTACCTTGGATATCAGCTCTGTTCTGTACCTTCTTCTCTGTTGTTCATCAAATCTTATATCAGACCTGCATCATCTCTGCTCAGCCCCTTCTTCTTCTTTGCTCAGCTCCTCCTTATTCACATTCTTCTTGCAGCTTGCTTATTTTCTTCAACTCTCTTTAATTCTGCTGCATACTCTCTTCTTCTCTCACTCCTTTTTCGTCAACCCTCTCCCCTTGGATATTACCCTGTTTTATACAAAAATAGCTTCATGGCTGTTTGTATTCCACTGGGAATTCGAAATGGATAGCCATGTATCTTTGCCTTCTGCCTTCTCATCTCTTTTCAGCTCACTCAGAAAAATGTAACTGTAGGTGCTTATTTTAATATTACAGTGGGATATTTGCTCTCTTCCGGAGACTTGCCAATGCATCACAACAATATAAATTTAAATAAAACATTTACATTCAAATTTAAATGAGAACTCCAACTCACTCGTTTTGTCTCTTGGCTTGCTGCGCATTTGTCTTTTCTCTGACTGTGTCTTTGTCTTTTCTGTGACTGTGTTTTATCTCTTTTCAGCTTTGTTTGCTCTTCTGTCCTCTGCTGTGGTGTAACTGCTGCATACGTGTAACTGTGCTTTTATATCTGCTGACTGTAATCTGGAGGAACTCCAATCCCTTTTATGTGATTAGTGTCTTGTTGATGTGGAACATTCCGCAAGCGGAACGGACATATATCACAGTCGTATATTAATAATCGCCCTCCACCTTAAGCCGAGGCCCGTGGGTCCACAGACCACGCGGCACTTTTCAATACAATCGCAACAACTTTATATATATATTTATATATAAAAGCGCCTTCACAAATTTTCGATTGCGATTAGAACTGGAACTCAAACACTTGTTAATCATAGTTAATAAGCCCATCGGGTCCGGGCTTCAATCGCAATCGCAACTTTTAGTTGCAAGTGATCCGCTGCCAGATTTTCTCCGATGCGATTGGGTTGTTCCGATGCGATCATGTCGGACTTCAAAAACTTGTTACTCATGGTTTATAAGCCCATCGGGTCCGGGCTTCAATCACGATCGCAAGTCATTTAATATATGTTCCGACGCTCTTATAATCTCCGATGCGATTAGCCGGAATTCAAATATATATAAACCATCGTTAATACACCCATCGGGTCCGAACTCTTAATCGCAATCGCAAGTCTTTTAATATGTGTTGCGATTGGCCACTGTTCATTGTATTTTGCCGATGCGATTGGGAAAGGACTTCAAACATGTTTGAATTATAATTCATACCTCCATCGGGTCCGGACTTCCAATCACAATCGCAATTCATATATTCTCCGATGCGATTGACCAGTGTTGATGCGATTAGACCTGGAACTCAAATATATATTAGCCATGATTTATAGACCCATCGGGTCCGAATTCTCATCGCAATCACAATTTTCTGTGGGTTACATATTATGCTTCACAGTTTTTCTCCTATTGCAATTGAGGAGGGGTCCCACCATTTAAATCTTCATTTTGTGCGCTCTTTTAATAAAGTGCTCCACTTATATATTTGAGCTTAGACCTTTGTTTATGTGATGCGCTGCACATATATTTTTATATATGTTTTTTCCGCTGGAGTGAAGCGATTCCCGGAATAATGTTTGTGCTATATTATATGTATAACACCGGTTGGAGTGTGCAATTCCCGGAATTTTATAACAGCTCTCTGCCTCTGTCTCTTCTTCTGCTGCTTCTGTCGCTCTGCCTCTGTCTCTACCTTTCGATAACGGTTTTTCACTGTGCTTCTATGACTGTTACATTTTGACATTCTTCTTGCTGCCTCTATTGCTTTCACTGTGCTTCTTTTGCCTTCCTCTGCTTCAGCGCTGCCTCCTTTGCCTGAGTGCTGCCTCCTTTGCCATCAATGACAATATTTCCAACAGCACCCTCTAGGGAAAATGAAACTAGATACACACTTTAAAATTATAAAATTATTAAGCCAAATGAATGGTGAGTTCTTGGCTCTACAGTTTCTCCGCATATTCCAAAACATGTCCCATGAAGAGGGCATGAAGTTTCAAATTTCTAGTATACAGTTGGAGGGCCTATCGCAAAAATGGTGGAATAATCAGTTTGAGAATATATCCTTGGTTTCAGAGCTTGCAAAACCAAAAAAGAACAAATCCACACATATCACATCTTGTGATGACTTCTTTCAGTCCTTAAGAGAACACTTCTATCCCTCAGGATATCTCAAGAATCTCCTTTCCAAATGGTTACAACTTCGACAACTACCGAATCAATTAGTGCAAGCTTACATTGATGTCTTCTTCAAGTTGCAAATTCAATTCGATATCTGCGATCTAGAAGCGGTACTAATTATCAAATTTAATTATGGTTTTCCGATGGTTTTTCGTTGAGAATTTGAGATGTTTGATAATACTTCATTGCATAAGGCCTTTATTCGAGCCTTGGTTATGGAACATAAAGTGGCTCCTTGTATCTAATTTCCTCAAGAAAAAAATGGTCCATCTCATGATGGTACTTCTAATGTGGCCCCAACCTCATCTGCCACACCTCATAATACCACCTGGTATAGATTTCATAAGACAAATTGACATGCTTTTGTAGACTGCCAAGTAGTTAAAAATATTCGCCCCAAAAAGACTCTTTTTATGGAGTTCGAGCAACCAAAATTTCCTACCCCACTTATAGCTATTTGTATTAAAAATGTTACAGGATATTTTGTCACATATGGTAAATAGGCATGAAAATCAGATCAATCAACATCCTTGAACTCTTTTTCATAATCCATTCACAAAGCCCTAAGCATAAATTCTCCAAAAAGTCTAAGTTTCTGGGACAAATGGCTAAAAAAAATATTTTTATCCACAACGCTCCTCTCCCTCTTGGTCACTTGTGTTCAACGTATGTTGCATTCTTATTCACCAGCTCTGGTAAAGACATGTTTCACACTTCTACAGGTGTGCTAATTCTAGAAATCCAGAAAAACTAAAAGCATCTCTGAAGCTTTCTCTTCCAGAAGCTTCCAACATAGTTTTAACTATTTACCATGGATATAGAGCTTGAATTCCTATATGATCCTATCTTGAAGACATTATCTCTTATCCCTTGAGCTCATCGTCCAATAATATGTGGATCTCAAGTGTATAATGGTAAATCCTAAACTGCCACACTCATCTTATAAATTTACTATCTCCCATAAGGTCTTGGTTGGATTTTAGAGATTGATAATGCGCTTATGTTGCTTCCTTTAACCTAAAGGAATCATCATATTCATGCATTAGGATTGATGTCGAGGCGTGCTTTGTGATAAGGAAGGATAAATAAACTTGGGAGACATTTACAAAGTCAATTACTATTTATGGTTGTAAACTCTCTCCTAATTTTTTTAATACAAAGAGTATCTTGTTTTCTTCTATTTGTTATGTTATGTTTGCACTCATGTATTTCAATTCCATGTTGATTCATTGAATAGAGATTTTATATTATGTTATGTGGATTTTTTGGATCATTTTCTTGTTTTATTTGTGTGTGCAAGTCCTAATTATAGCACTCGGAGCTACAATTGGATCTTACAAGCAAGGAGGGAAGTAAGGCTTGCTACAGATTTGAGGTAGGATTCTTTCCCATTCTCTAATTTATCAAAGGAAAAATCTATGATTTTTTCTTTTGTCATTCTAGATCAGACCACTATATCTAAGGAATTCACTTTTGTCTGAAATCATGATAATTCTGCATAAAAAATTGGTGACCCCATTGGTTGCGAATTCGTTACTTTGGAAACTACCCTTTTGGACCTGCATCCGAAATTAACCAACCAGAATCATCTCTTCCAATGAGTACTGAACCCTGGATCACTTCTTTATTCATTGGTGAGTCTGACAAATTCAAAACAGAATCACCTGAAACTTTATTACCCGAGGTTATTGAAATTGAGTTTCTTGACTTAGAAACATTGCAACTCGAGGTTATACAACTTGAGGAACCTCAGTTAACTAATTTTGTTACTTCGGGCCCTTTCTATTCTCTTCCTCTGTCTTTGGATCAACCACAATCCTTATATCTCGAGCCCAGCGATGAATAAATTCCACCTGGTATTCTGAGAATTGAAGAGATTTCTCAAGAAGAGTCTTGACCTTCTTCTCCCATTCATTTGAGAGGGATTCATCTATATCAAGTCCTTCCTGCTCATACATTGGTACAAGATCCTTTGTATGGTTCTCCTCTTTTCAGCTCATCCTTGAGTTTCCCTTGACAATCATCTTTAGTAAATTTAATGATGAATGAGTCTACTATGGTTTCTCAACCCGCATCTACCACTATGAGTGAGACAACAAATGTTGTAGCTACTTCCATGTTTGAAACATAATCAAAAACACATTTGTATGGTGGGCCGTCCATCCCAATTGGTTACCAATCCTTATCTGGTACCTTTTATAGTGAAACATATAGTCCATGGACTTCTCCCATGCCATCCTCTTCTAGAATGCCATCTAATACTTCTATGACAAGCACCACACAATCTGCTCCTCCTCCTCCATCTCAAACTTTTGTCGAGTAAAAATATGGTCCATATTTCAGTCGATATGCAAACCTAAAACAACCCACTCCACCTTACAATGGGTACCATCCTCCATGAGGAAATTTTCCTCCAAATTCCCCTTATCTTTCAACCGGGGGGAGGGGGGGGGGAACCTGTTGTTCAAGTGTTCCAATCTCGTGACCAAACATCACAACCTGGTGCTCTACCCTATTCGATTATTCCATTTCCTGGAATGGATGCCAACCCTTGGTATCCTATGTTTCCCATACAACATGGCTTTATTATTAATCAAGTTCATTTTTATCAACCTATTCCACCTACATCTCATATCCATACTTTCCAACTTATATCCCAACTTGCTCAAACTATATCTCATGTCAATCAACCTTTATAGGCTATACCTCTAACTCAACCTATTCCACTGGTATTTGGGACCTCTCAAGTCCCACTTACCCAACCTCTTCAAGTTTTATTATATCCTCCACTGTTTTTTTAGGCTATTCATCAAGTGAATCCACCTGTACATGGCATGGCACAGGTGAAATCTATTCAACCTTACATAGGGATGATAAAAATCCCTCGGGGAAACCATATCAAGGTATTCGTCAAATACCTTAACAAGGTAAAAGAATTCAAACTCAACCATTTCAACCTTTTCAAGGTTATTTAGGAAATATGAAACAAGGTTATGTTTATCCAAACTACCATAATCCTCCTTATCCAGGAGTGCAAAAACTTGTTTCTCAAGCCATCCAAAATTACCCTGAATATCCTCTGCCAGAATTTAATAGTAGGTAGTTTCCATTTGTAGAAACCCTTGAATTGCTAGATCTAACCCAAATTAAAAATGATCCCATTTGTCACTCTCCTTGGTGGTCGGTAATTCCCACGAAATTTCCGAGTGATATCCCAAAATTCAATGAAAATCCTGGAGAAGACCCATTTACACATGTTATGACATATCATTTATGGTGTTCATCAAATTCTTTAAATGACGAATCTATCCATTTACATATTTTCTAGCAGACACTTATTGGTACATAAACAAAGTGGTATTTAATTACCACGAGCTTCGTTCAATAATTTCAGTGCCTTAGCAACCGCATTCTTAGCCCATTTTTAGTTTCCCATTCATTTTGAGGCTGGAACTGAGGTTTTGACCAGTTTCAAACAATCTGAGTCCACTCACATTTATAATCATATTCATGAGAGGTGACATCACTGTTGTTTGATCAAGACTTTCATTCTCGATTAGTTGTTAGCTGAATGGTTCAATAACTTTATGTTAGCACCCATAACTAAAGACGTTTCTAAGGGAAGAGTTGTTACCAAAGAGCAAGTAATTTCTCGTGTCCAATATCTTGATCTTGTTTACACTCAATATGGTACACTCTAAAATAAAATACCCAATGCTCTGATACCTCAAAATTTTGTTCCTCCAGCTCCCGATAACGAATCACATGCCGCCAATGGCCTGATTGGTTCTGCTAGCCAGTAGTCAATGAGTAAACCATCTGGTTTACCACCTACTATGGCTAACCAAAACCCATCCTCCACTACTCATACAAATACTATTTGCGATATTAATGTCATCCAATACATAAAAGGAAAATATCAGCAACCAGGATGTAAGAAGAAAGGAAAAGGAAAAAAGAAGAAAGATAATCCTTCATAGGAAAAATAAAATAACCAGTCTCCCTATGAGAAATGGAAACCTTTTTATCCTTTCTTAATCTGTAATGAGGAACATTTCACTTGTGACCGTCCACATTGGGTAGAAGTAAATAAATTCCTTAAGTCATCTGTCATGCCTGCTATGTTAACAGGTCCCTTTCCTAATCAGGATATGAACATGGTTTCTTGGGATCCTGCTTCCTCTTCCTCAATTATGACATTTTCCTCCACTGAATAGAAAAATGACATTATGGTGGCTACAAGAAATAAGGACTATGATAATCTGAATCCATCGTCTGGTAAGGCTACTAATCAACCTACTAGTTCTACCTCATCTACCTCAAATCCTTATCCAAATGTGGTTCAAAGTAAATTAAAGATTAAACCACCTAAGGGAATTATTCACAAATCTGTGTTCAATCCTTATGCGAGATATGCAACAAACTATAACTTAGTTGATGATCTATCTCAATTTACTTAAACTCTGTCAACTCTCAAGGTTTTGTAGAATTGTCCCGCCCAAAAGAAGACTTTACTCACCACAATTGGAGGCATTGATTCTTCAGATTATAGTGTTTTATAATTCAATTGTGAGAACCATAAGCCCAAAATTCCAGCGCAATTGGATTTTATGATTCAAGTTGTTTGGATTAAGACCATACATCAAAAAATTGTGGACGAAGGTGCTTCAAACTGTATCATATCACTTTCCCACTGGAAGGCCATTAATTCTCCTCAAGTAAATCAATCACCCACTATCCTCAAAGCCTTTTATGGAAGAGGCTTCAAGCCCTATGAAATTTTCAATTCGTTACAAGAGGAATTAGCTGGAAAAATAGTTTCAGTAGAAGTCGAAGTTATAAATGGACATTTGGATTATAACCTTACTAGGTCATACATGGATTATTCCATGGTTGCTATTTTTTCAACTTATTTCAGAATGATTTATTTCCCTCACTAGGGAGGCATGATGGCCATTTACCAACTCACCTTTTTTTCCGATAATTTCCAAGTTACCGGAAGCATCCCTCTTGTGGGAAAAATCTCATATTCTTATCTACATGTCAGAGTTAGATTGATTAAATATTCCACTATGATGGGAAATTTTTTCCTTCCCCCTCTTGACAACCTGAACTTGGTTTACTTTATCAACATGATCTCTTCTTGTACTACTCCATCTAATCCTTGGATAATACTAGATACTTCTAATATTCAAACATTTGGTGACTACATGCCGCTCAGTTATGTTGAGCTTGAATATGAAACGATCTATTTGGCCTATTAGACACATTCTGATTTCTCCTCCTTGATCTATTAGGTTGATCATTCCCAATATTATGGATAATATTCTGATCCTTTCTCCATTAAATCCTCTACTTATGAAAAAATCATGGAAATCGTGATGTCAGAAGATGTGCCGTGGGGAAATAATGATCATCTCTCCCCCTTGCTTGATACCTTTGACGATAATCTTGGTGATATATATTCACCCAATGTTGTTGAGATGTCAATGAATTCCCTATCTATTCACAATATCAGTTATGAGAAGAATTTATCAAATATTTAAGTGATTGTCCCTCTTGATGTTTCGATTAAACCCAGAATTGTCGAGAACATGCATATTGGTGCACCTTTCTCTCTCGATGAGGTCAAGCTCTAAAAAACGCTTTTCCAGGAATTCTGAGATTTTTTCGCCTAGTAATATGAAGAGATGTCAGGTATTTATCCAAATATTGTTGTACATGAAATAAAAATGGAGCCAGAAGCTAAGATAGCTCGGTAATGCTTACATCCTGTCCATCTTAGAAAGGGTGATGATATAAAAAATGAAGTTAAAAAACTTCTCTATATTGGTTTCATCTTGGTTTCATCTAGCCAGTTCCTCTTAATTATTAGGTCTTGAAAATTGTTCTTGTAAAGAAGAAGGAGGGCATGATTCATGCATGTTTCGATTATTAGAACATCAACTGTGTTTGTGCTAAGCAAAAATATCCTACCTTGTTTATCGACCAAATTGTTGATGATTGTGCTGGAAGTGAAGTTTTTCCATTTATGGATGGTTCTCATGGTTATAATCAAATCAACATTATCCCATTAGACCAACATAAAATCACATTTATCTATCCCTGGTTCACATTTTCCTATCAAAATCCCCCTTTCAGTTTGAAAATTACTGGGCCAAATTTTCAGATGGAAATGAATGATTCCTTCCATGAAATTAAACAAATTGTAAAAAACTATTTGGATGACCTACCTTCCCACTTAAAAAATCATGCATATCATTTGATGCATCTCAAGGATATATTTTTATGTTGTTGACATTATAATATCAGGCTAAATCTGCACAAGTGTGTGTTTTGTGTTCAATCTGGTCGACTTCTCATCTTCATTGTATCGAAGCAAAGCATTCATACTAACTTAAAGTCCAGGAAATACTCAATCTTTCTTATCCTTCCTCTATTGTAAAAATAAAATGACTCCAAGGAAAGGATTACATTATACAAATATTTGTTCCCAATTATGTTGAATTGACTAAAGGATTTACTTGATTTTTGAAGAAAGGGGTTCCCTTCCATTAGGATGACAGTGCACAAAAGGTGTTTTATGCTTTGAAAAATGTTCAAGTTCGAGCATCATTTTTATATCACTCAATGAAATTATTTATTATAAATCAATGCCAAATTTACTACAATTTCCATGGTATTGGTCCAAGAAGATGATACAGGGGACAAGTATCCCATTTATTATTTAAGTCGGGACTTAAAAAATACCAAAATCAAATATCCTCATGTTGAAAGTTAGAATTGGAAGTTGTCCAAAGGTTTCACCATTATATTCTACTTCACAAGACTATGATTATTTATGATTGAAACCCCATGACATATATCTTATCATGAAAATTTTTGTGGGGCAAGTACTCCAAATGTATTATTACTCTACACGAGTTAAATTTGGAGTTAATCAAGTCTAAATCGAAGAAATCATTAGCCTTTGTTGAATTTATCTACGACCTTCCCTCTTACTAAATTGAGACAATATTTAATGATTATATTCCTGACGAGTCATATTTTTTGATTGATTCATCTAATTTTTGGTATGGGGATATTGTCATCTATCTCTAGAATTAGAATTTACGACCCTATACGTCTCACTGTGACTAGAGACATATTCGATACTAGACAAAAAATTGTATTATAATTGGCGACATACTTTATCGTCGTGGTATCGATACCATTTTTCAATGGCGCCTCACTCATAAGGATGCCGAGAATGCTCTAAAAAAATTCCACCACACAAAAATATTTGAAGTTCTGGTTACTTTTGGCCTACTATGTTTCATGATTTCATCCTTGTGGTTGAAAAGTGTCACACGTGCCACATTGGGTGTGTGTTATATTATTTCCACAAATAGTCACACGAGTGGGGGGTAACAGGGGGGGATAGCCCCTTCTTTTTCATTACGTCGGGTGTAGTAGGCAGGTTACATGGGGGGTGAGAGCCCCCCTATCCAAGGGTTTGCAAGGGGCCGGTAGCCCCCCTGTGCGGGGTCCAGGGCAACGACCCGAGAATTTTTTTTGGACCCTATTTTAGGTGGGCGGACCCGCCTATGGTTTTGTGCATGGGTTTGCACATGGTTTTAGGGCATGATGGTTTGCGACCCCTGGTATTTTTTAGATTTGTTCAAGGGAAGTACGATTATGTTTTAATCTAGGGTTAATGGATTTTGGTTTATGAATGACTCAGAATATATATGTGTGTGTGTGTGTGTGTGTGTGTATGTGTGTGTGTGTGTGTGTGTGTGTGTGTGTTGTAACACTAAAAGGAATATATTGAAAAATCAAGTTGGTAGTCTCGATTTGGGATCCAGGGGAAAAATATATGTGTATATCTGTTTTATGTTTTATGCTCTCGCTATTTTTTATTTTCTGTTTTTAAGAATTTGTTTGCAGATAATTTATGTACAAGGATAAAGATTACATGCCACATCTATGATTCTAAAACCCATGCTCCTCCTTCTCCTTTACATCCTATTATCATCATTGGAACTTTCCAAAAATGGGGCATTGAATTTATGACATGTAACCCTCACTGGTGGGGGGGCATAGCTACATCATTGTGAAAGGTAAATTATTTTACCAAGTGGGCTAAGGCAATGCCTACATATAATAACACCAATGAAACAACTACTTTATTCCTCTTTTGATGCAGGAGCATCCAACACCCTTCGACAAAGGGAGGAATCCAAAGCGAAGAAAGGAGAGGACGTGGCTACAAAAACTATATTTTCGTTAAATTCATATTATTAATAGCGTTTGTTGTGACTCGGTTGAGTGAATTTAGAGATCTTATGAGGAAATATCGGATCTGAAATGATCCAATCTACTTTCCTCCATTCTTATAAACTAGTCTTCGTGTATTTGTAGAGGGAGCCAGACACATGTAGATCCAGCGCTGCCAAGGCAACCTGGCTCATAGAAACTTATTGTAATCCGAATTCAGAAATAATATAAATCGTGTGGTTTGTGGTTATGAGTTTCTTTTATTATGTATACGCGTATGTTAGTTCTTAAATTAATCCTGCGTGTTGTTGTGAGTACTGTGAGATGGGCCTGTAGTTACTTGAAAGAGCGTTGTGTGCGCTGTGTGAACTTGGTTCACACATTGAAGAATTGCAGCTACGTTGGTTTTTTTTTCAGAAGAAGCTACGTTGGTTTATAAAGACTCTGGTGCTGAGACGAGTAGCGTTGAAGGCATTAGACAGCTTATTGACCAGTATAATATGGTGGTAAAAATTGTTAAACGCAGCAAAGGAAATGCGTGTTCCAGAATTGTGAATGACTGGCTGTTGTTGCCGAGTAGAATTGTGTGCAATCGCTATGAATGTTAGAACACCGATGACAAAGGGCGCAGATCTAGTGGAGGATTAATTTTGAGTTTGAAGTTTGTGGAATTTGCTGGAAGGCCTACATTAAAGTCTGCGCTGAGGCCTATGTTGGTTATGTGTGTAGATTGAAGCAACGTTGAGTTCTGTACAAGAGCGTTGTTGCATAAGAGAATTCGATCATGATCATCCTAATGATCCGATCGAATATAATGAAGAAATCGATGTTATCACATATTTTCTTTGTATAAAGAGAAGCGCCAGAGTATTGATGGATTTTATTGTTGTATAATGAATTGTTTGTTTAGATCGTGGGCCATAACCCACAGGTCAAGGTTCGAGAATTTCTACATGAAAAGGGATTTTGGGCTTACCCCAAGATTTCTTTTCATCATCTTTAATCATGTCATTTCTAGGTTTCGTATACCACAGGCTATAGTTACAAACCATGGGAAACAATTTTAAAATCACATGATGTCTGAGCTTACCGGAAATTTTGGCCTTCAACATGATAACTCAACTCCCTATTACCCACAGGAAAATGGGAAAGTTGAAGCTATTAACAAAGTTTTGAAAACAATGTTACAATGCATGATAGGGATTTTAAAAATGAATTAAAATCTCATAATTTTATGCAGCTTTGTGGGCTTATTGAACCTCTATCCAGAATGCCACTAGACTCACACCTTTTCAATTGGTGTATCATCTAGAGGAAATCCTTTCTATCGAATGTGAGATTCCATATCTGAAATTTTTCATCGATATTCTCCCCGCCACTTCTGCAGAAGAAGATAATCTCTTGCATCTAGCACGATTAGATGAAACTTGGCACGATGTCACGGTGACCAATGAGGCCCACAAGAGATGAATTAAAGCGCAATATGAAAATAGTGTTAAACTGTGTGCCTTCTCGGAAGGTGAATTACTCCTTTTGTATGATCAGGAAGCTGATAAGTTAGGGTTTGGGAAGTTTGAGCCAATGTGGCTAGGCCCGTACATAGTTAAATGTGTTCTTGCGAAAGGGGCTTACAAGATTATCGATTTTAATGGAATTCTGTTTGTGCAACCCAAAAATGAGTTGTACCTGAAAAAATACTATGCTTAAGTAATATGTACATGGTAATCGTGTACATACTATCTATATGTGTGTTGAGTGTGTTTGCAGTGTGTTCAGAGTTTCCTACCATCTATGTTAATCTTGCTTTAGATTTAGTTTGCATATGTTGGTGTTCCCACAACCATAAGTTGGTTATGCTGATGGTGCTAGTCGTAGTACTTAGAACCTTTCCTCCACAACGTGGGTTATTTATGCTTTGAGTGGTGAGTTAGTGAGCTTACAACGGATTTGAATCGGTTTCTCTACCAATAACATCGCTGAGTATATCGCATTTATTGAACTATTTTCTGATTTTATTTCTCATGGAATCCGCCGTATGGTGGTCAGAATTGACTCACAACTTGTATTACTACACTTGAAAAATGTCTATTTAGTAAGAAGTCCAACTATGATTTGTATGTTTTTAATGGTTCATCTTCTGGAAAGAAATTTTAATTACATCCCATATCAAAACATTCCTAGAAGTTTAAAAACATTAACTAATGCATTAGCGAATCATGTTTTAGACATACATTTGTGACATATGTAAATAAAATTCAATCCACATCATGCATATTGAACAAGATAATAGAGCGAATAAGAAACATTGATAGATAGATGACTATATATAAAATTTTGGCTTTACAAAAACTTGTGTTTGAGGCACATTTGGCCACAAAGACTATCATATAAAAATTACATGTGGTAAAAATATGGTTCTAAGGCCTCATAGTAGACTAATCCTCATGGTGTTCACGGTAACAAACAACCACACAGGAAGCTTTGCACAATAACTAAATAATGCGCTCAAGTACTCCAATGGTGTAATGTTGCAGTCTCATAGGGATCTGATTGACCCTAGTTTATGGCATGATATGGGTCAATCCCTCAACGTGATGCTCAAAATATGCAAGAGTCTCAACTACGTTGATATCTTGCATCTCCTCTTGTGCCCCTGTAACAGCTTATGATCCAATCTATGCATGTAGTGGTTCTTTAGGATGCTAAAGATAGGATGAAGCCATTGGTAAAATGCATCCAACATCTGCATGTACAATCAATAGTTATAATTTGATACATGAATAACAAAAAGAATCGTAAAACCCAAAAAATAAAAAATAAAAACATTCAAAATGATTTTGTTTTATAAATGTCACCCCATTTCCCGCCTTAAGGAAGCACGAGCTCTGGGTCTCAGTGAAAATACATTCTAGCATATGGTTAGTCTTCGATCATAATTAGTTGCATTCACAACCATCAGAAGAAAACATGTGTGAAATTCATGGAAGAAGAACTTGCATGTTGAGACATTAGTTCTACCCTTCGCCTCATGTTTGGAGCCCTGGATCTAGAATCTCAAAATAAATATGTTGAGGATGGAGTAGTGGAATCCTCTCTAAGGAAAATCATATCAATATGGAACCATAACCAAATGTTTTCAACCGTCCATCTTTTTCTTTAGTGAGTTGTTCCTTCATATTTGAAAACACTCCTTACTCCAATTGAACAATGTTGGTTCTTTGTATTCTAATGCATATTTTAATTTGCGACCTATTAGCCAAATGCATAGTAGCACCACCAACCTATTAGAAGTGTTGTCATTGATGGAAAAGGACATCAGCAGTGGCAAAGGACAGCAGCAGAGGCAAAGCAAAATATAGTGACAGGATATGCAGGAGCATGGGGAGAACAGAGTGAGAAAGAGGCAAAGCAGAGTATAGTGACAGGATGTTTAGACAAGAAGCATGAGGAGTAGATTTACACTACTGTAGAAGACTATACATATAGAGCATGAAAGGACAGGTGTTTACATTTGGCAGAGCAGCAGGCTGCACATACAGGAAATACAGTAAGGGCTTCGAAGAATTTGAAATACAAACCTGGAATGCGCATTGAGTTTTCTGATAGAACTGTTGGTTTAGCATGTGGAAGCACCAAGAGTGCAACATAATGTGTATAATAAACCATTGAAAGGTCAAGATGGAACCTTGGGGATAAGAGGTGGAACCGAGCTTTGAGTAGTGAAAACCTAATAGAGTTTGGGGTTAAATCTTATGGTAGTGTCATATTAAAGTAAGAATAAACACATGTTTTTATGTTAAGGCATAAATAAGAAAGAAAATCTTTGAACGGAGTATATATATCTTTGTATATAACGAAGGCGCGAAGGATTTGGAGCGGAACCATGAGTGGAAGAAGTGAAACTCTGTCTAGGTAATAAACCCATGTTGATGGAACAATGGTTAATATATGAAAGGAGTGAATGAACCCGTAGAAAAGGGGCGGAGGCAAAACCCTGAAAGAAGGTGGAACTGTGAAGGAACAGTAACCGTGGTTTCAATCCTTAGAAACCGGCTGTATCGCGCGAGAGATAAAGTGGTAAACATATTTTTGTGAAATAACGCGATATGAGTCTTCACTCGCCACATGTCCAAAGGTGGTATTACAAAACCATATTTTTCGCGCAACTTTTAAGAAATAACATCCGTGCATCTAATTTTCGCGATATTACATGACCACCGTTGGATTGTTAGCATGAGCGTGATAGTTTATTAACCGTCGGATGAGATGGGTAGGTTAACACTGGGACCCAGTTTCATCACGTGGGTTTAAGAACTACATCTCGTGCAAGTGTGTAACGTGATTACCGTCGGATTGGTTGTATGGAGCGCGAGATCAGGTGAATCATTGGATCCAAGTGGAGTTGTGTACACGTTAAGCAAGGTACGTAATATGTTGCTGTGGGCCCAGAAGCTTTGTAACATGATGCGTTGGTTTGTTTGGAAGTCAGAAGTTAATAATCTGTGATAAAATAAAAGGTTATATGGATATATATATTTCTGCTGGGTTTTAATATAAGTCCGCGGCACGTTAATGTTGTAACAATTGAAGTGAGGAATATATGTATATATATATATATTTATATATATTATGATGAAACCATGTGCACGTAAGAGTATATATATATGTGAATATATATAGAATGTTGATGTGCCGAGAGTTAAAGCCATGGTTGAAGATTGACTTAGGCTTATGCATATATATGATTCAAAGGGTAAGCCTGGAATATATATATATATATATATATATATACATATATCTGAAGTACTCTATAGCTCGGGCCTAATACAACCAAATACTTATACTGTGGAACCCTCACCAATCGCATCGGCACAATGGAGTGAACAGTAGTTCATCGCATCGGCGAATAGAGCATAAGATTTTAGAGTTTATAATGTTGTGGGGTCGAAATATTTCAGAGGTTAGTTGGTTGTTCATTAATATAGAACCCATGGTTTATTAAGAAGGTTATAAAACATTTGATTGGCGAGAAGATATTTGTTTTATGAGAATGAAAAATTCGAAATGTATATTTAATGAGTCAAAGCATTTCTTTTCAATACGAAACCAAAGGTTACATCTTTGATGGTTGAGATCTTATTTCATGATAAATATTGTGAGTAAAAATATATTCGTTTTGCTAAAAAGGTTCTATAATAACGCCAAGAGTTATTTTTTTAATGTTCGATTAAAAGACAGTTGTACAGGCAGTAGTTATGCAACTGCAATGAACAGGGAAAATGAATATAATGAAACGAAAAAGAGAGGCGTGGCTGTTGTTGAAAAGTGAGAGGAAAATAGAGAGAGAGCAGAGTTGTTGAAATGATTTGAAATTCATACTGTAATTGAATGAAAGTTTTTAATTGTTTACATTGTTTGTGATATAATTGGCAAGTCTCCAGAGAAAGATAAAATCCCACTGTAAAGTTGAAATGGATACATTTCTCTGAGTAAATTGATAAAAGAGAAAAGAATGCAGAATTGAAGAAAACGAAATAATCAAGCAAATATGAAGATTGGAGTACAGTAAAAAAAATAAAATCAAAGGTACAGAACAGAGTTGATATCCAAGGTAAATCAGCAAATGTTTCTTTTATGAAAAAGAGGGAGTTGAAGCTTCCTTGCAAGTTGTAGCTTGTATAATTTGAGGTTGGAGCCTCCTGTAGGTTGGTGCTTACAGAAAATTAGTAGTGAGAGGGAGTTGGAGCTTGCCTTTACATCACAACGATAATAAGATGTGGTTTTCTCCCTTTATGGGTTTCCACGTATATCTGTTGTCTCTGTGTGTGATGTCTATGTGTTGATATGGTTATTCAGTCTGCTTAATACTTATTGCTCTTGTCATAATTCTGCTGTTACATTATCTGAACATTTCTGCACATATAAGTTTGTTTCCATATAAAATTGATCATGAAGATAAATTGTAAATAAGTTTAATTAAATTTTTTTAAAAATTCTTGAAGGTGTTAAACTAATTCACCCCCCCCCCTCTCAGTTTAACTAAGGTTTCAACAATTGGTATCAGAGCATGTTCCTTTTTGTAGCAGTTTAACAACTGAAAGGAGATCCTAGGTTTTTGGGATGGCTAGTCAAGAAGGATCCTCAACGAACAAAGCCCCTTTTTTCACTGGTGCAAATTATGCCTTCTAGAAAATCAGAATGAGAACATACATAATGTCGTTAGGAATAGAAGTTTGGGCTGCTGTGGAATTTGGATATGACTCTAAGGAAAATGTCTTAGAGAAAGAATCCAAACAAGATTTTGTGGCTAATGCAAAGGCAATGAATGCAATCTTGAATGGACTGTGTGAGGCACAATTCATCAAAGTAATGCACAACGAGACTGCCAAAGAAATGTGGGAAACTCTAGAAAATATTCATGAGGGAGACAAAAAGGTGAAGATAGCTAAACTTCAAGTCTATATAGCCTAGTTTGAAAATTTAAAGATGAATGATGATGAAGATATTGCTAGTTTATTTTTAAGGGTTGCAGAAATTGTCAATAATATGAAAGCACTAGGTGAAACCATGCAAGAATGTGTAATTGTTCAAAAGATCCTAAGATCTTTGCCATCTAGTTTTAATCCCAAGGTCTCTGCCATAGAAGAAACAACAGATTGGGAAACCTTGACCATGAACCAGCTTCTTGGAAAACTAATAGCTTATGAGATGAGACTGCCACAGAGGAAGTCAAATGTAAGGGAGGGAACTTTTAAGGCAGAGAAGAAGAAAGAAGAAAAAGAAGATATATGCTCTTGTTCTGATGAATAAGAGGCTAAATTTATTAGGAAGTTGGATAAAGGCTCAGGTAAGTATAAAGGTAAAATTCCATTTAAATGTTTCAATTGTGGAAGAGTTGGACACTATTCTTCTAAGTGTCCTTATAAGAAAACAAAGAATCAGGCTCAGGAATCAGAGAAGACCATATCTAAGAATTGGCAGAAAGGGAAGAGATTCAATAGAAAATATTTCTATGCTCAACAAGATAGCAGTGCATCAGAAGACTCAGCTGAATTCTCAAGTGAAGAAGGAACATAAAAATTTGTTTTGATGGCTATAGAAGAGATGGAAGAATGTCTTTTAGAAGATGAGGAAGAAGGTGAAGTGGACCTTGAGGGGGAACTAAGAAGTGCCTTGGAGGAAATTGACAGACTAAAACTGAAGTACAGAAAATAGAAAGACATTCTTCTCAAATATGTAAGAGAGGAACAAAATTCAGAAGCCCTCATTCAATTGAAAGTAGAGCTTGAAGAAGCCAAGAAGGTAGAGGATATTCTACTTAATTAGATCAAGGATAAAACTCAAGAACAAGATAATTTGGAAGAATAAGTAGTTTTATTAAGGAAGAAATTAGAAAATGCCCAGAGGAAAATAGATACTTCTCAAATAACAAGCTCTGGTAAGTTAAATGAGATTCTAGATGCTCAAAGATCTCCTCTGATAAAAACTGGGATAGGATATGAAGGAGAATCAAGCAAAGGCAAAGAAAAATAAAACAAAAAATTATTTTTGTAAAAGCACATGAGAATATCCAAGCAGCTCAGAAGATTTCAAAGGAAGAAGAATCCTGCAATAAAGTAGATAAAAACCATGAGGAAGCTCAAATGAAAAAGGATGAAGTAAATAAATTGTCAACTGAAAAAAGCTCGTATACTCCTGAATATGTCAAATTTGGAAGTCATCAAAGGAGATTTTTTCCTCCTATGAAAAATGCCACTTGTTATGCCTGCCACAAATTGGGACATATTGCTGCATATTGTCATACAAGAAGAATAAATACAAACCAGCAAAGGATGCAAACAGTAAAAAGTTTTACTCAAGCAGGAAAATGGAGAAGACAACCTTTTATCAGGTATGAAAATTGTTTTTATGGATACTGTTTTTACTGTAATGAATTTGGCCATAAAATCATAGAATGCAGAAAATATGGACAAATACTGATGTTCAAAACCTCAAGGAGGTTTATGAATCATGGACAGTTTACTCCTACTTATACTTCTACTAAAGATACATCCAAATGCTATGTATGCAATAAAAGTGGACATATGTATTCCAAATGTCCTCTAAGAGAATATGGTTCATCATCTCAGAAAGGGTACCAAACAAGAGGATGCTTGCAGTGGAAAAAGAAAGTGAATAAATATGACTTGGCCCTAATAGCTCAAGGTCTAAAAAGCCAATGGTATTTGGACAGCAGTTGCTCAAATCATATGTCAGGAGATAGAAGAAAGTTTATAACCTTTGATGAAAATAAATCTGGAAATGTTACTTTTGGCAATGATAAAGCAGGAAAGATCAAAGGAAGAGGCTCAGTCAGTCTGGACAATGGCAGAGGAAAATCCCAGGTTGTACTATTTGTGGATGGGCTGAAAGAAAATCTGTTGAGTGTTAGTCAAATGTGTGATAAAGGCTGTGAAGTTCTTTTTAGAGCTCAAGACTGTGAAGTAAGATCAAGCACCACTGGAAAAACCCTGATCAAAGGTGTTCGAATAGAAAGTAATGTCTATGTAGTAAAAGAAAAAAATGAAGCATGTCATCTTAAACCATTTGAGGAGTCTTGGTTATGGCATAGGAGATTGGGACACCTAAAATTTGATCATATCATAAGTCTAAGCAAAAAGAATGCAGTCAGAGATATGCCAGCCATAAAGAAGCCTTCAAATATAATATGTAAATCTTGTCAGCTAGGTAAGCAGACCCGTACATCCTTAAAAATCAAAGAGAAGCTATCTACAAGCAGACCTATTCAACTTGTTCACATGGATCTGTGTGGGCCTTCGAGAACTAAAACACCAAGTGGAGAATCCTATTTCATGCTAATAATAGATTATTTTTCCAGAATGAAATGGGTTGCATTTCTTAAGCACAAATCGGAAGCACATGAGATATTCAAAATATTCAAGGCTTTGGCAGAAAATCAAACAGGATGCAAGCTAAAGTGCATCAGATCAGATAGAGGGGGTGAATTTACAGATTATGATTTTGCAGATCTGTGCAATAAGCATGGGATAAAGCAACAGTTCACAATTGCAGGAACACCTCAGCAAAATGGAGTGGCAGAGAGACAAAACAGGTATGTACAATAGATTGCCAGAGCCATGATGCAATAAAGTAACATTCCTCAAACTTTTTGGGTAGAATCGGTACACACAGCTGTGCATATCCTAAACAAAGCTCATTTAAGACCAAATAGTGACAAGACTCCTTATGAATTATGGCACGGTAAACCAACATCAATCAAGCATTTTAGAGTTTTTGGAAGTAAGTGTTTTATAAAAAATAATGATGAAAATCTAAGAAAGTTTGATGCAAGAGAAGATGAAGGAATATTATTAGGATATGCATCTAAGAGTAAAGGTTACAGGTGCTACAACAAAATACTTCACAAAATTGTAGAAAGTATTGATGTAAGATTTGATGAAGAATTATCAGACAAGATAATAAGTACAGATTGTAGCAGTCCTTCAGAAGTTCATGAAGAAGAGAATCAAGATAACGATGAAATAATCAAGCCAACAGAAGATACAGACCTAAGATCAAAAAGCTCCTCAAGATACATTTAGAAGATCAAATCATTGGGGACAAGAGTGTAGGTGTACAGACAAGAAGACAACTAACTGAACAGACTTAAGAGGTATACCTAGCAATGTTGTCACAAATAGAGCCAAACAAGTTTGAAGAAGCCAATAAAGACAAACATTGGGTGAATGCCATGAATGAATAATTGGACCAAATTGAGAAGAACAACACTTGGGAACTGGTTCCAAGACCTAGTGAGAAAAATGTCATTGGCTCAAAATGGGTATTCAAAAATAAGATGAATGAACAAGGACAGGTAATCAAAAATGAAGCTAGACTTGTGTACAAGGGATATTCACAGGTTGAAGGACTTGATTATGATGAAACATTTGCTCCTGTAGTTAGAATGGAAGCTATCAGACTATTTTTAGCTTTTTCTTGCTATCATGACTTCAAGGTATACCAAATGGATGTGAAGTCTGCCTTGCTGAATGGAGATTTAGAGGAAGAAGTCTACATGGAGCAACCATAAGGGTTCTCCTTAACAGATAAGGTAGACTATGTTTGCAGATTAAATAAAGCATTATATGGGCTGAAACAAGCTCCTCGAGCATGGTATTCAAGGCTGGACAAATACTTGCAAAAACAAGGGTTCAAGAAAGGAGGAGTAGACGACAACTTGTACATAAAAGCAAATGAAGATGAGCTTCTGATTGTAGTAGTGTATGTACATGATATCATGTTTGGAAGCATCAAATATGAGTTAACAAAAGAATTTGTTGAAGAGATGAAATCAGAGTTTGAAATGTCTATGATTGGAGAGCTTACCTTCTATCTTGGGCTACAAATTCAACAAAAGAGCACATTCACATTTATCTCACAAGAAAAATACCTAAAAGAGATGCTGAAAAAATTCAAAATGGAAGACTGCAAACCTGTGTCAACTCCCATGACTACTGGATGCAAGCTTTGTGCAGATGACGGAACAAATGATGTAGATCAAAAACTTTACAGATCCATGGTTGGAAGTCTGTTATACCTAACAACTTCTAGACCAGACATTGTGCTGGCTGTAGGACTTGCGGCAAGATATCAAGTAGCACCAAAACAAAATCACTTACTAGCAATTAAAGGAATATTCAAAAATCTACAAGGGACTGCACATTATGGGCTATGGTATCCAAAAGGAAAAAACTTCATTTTGATAGCATATATAGATGCATATTGGGCCAGCTGCGTTGATGACATAAAAAGCACAAGTGGAGGTGCATTCTATTTAGGAGAAAGTATGGTGGCATGGATAAGCAAGAAGCAAACATCTATTTCTCTATCTACAACAGAAGCAGAATACATAGCAGCAGCAGCGTGTTGCACACAAATCATGTGGATGAAACAAACCCTCCAAGATATGAAGGTAAGCATTAATGAACCTATCTCTATCAAATGTGATTAGACAAGTGCCATAAGCATATCAAAAAATCCTATGCTTCATTCAAAAACTAAACATATTCCAATCAAGTATCATTTTCTCAGATAACAAGTAGCTCAAAAAGTAGTGAAGTTGGAATATGTGCCAACAAAAGAATAGATAGCAGATATATTTACATAACCTCTTGCTAGAGAACCATTTGAATATCTAAGAGATAGACTAGGGGTAGTGTCTGCAGATGCTACTCTCTGATATAAAGAGAAAGCATCATTTCAGGGGGAGAATAGAAGAGAAAATATCATTTCAGGGGGAGATCCACAAAGAGCATGGAACAGGTCCTCAAGATCAGAATATCAGCCCTTTCGCCATTGATGTCAAAGGGGGAAGAAAGCTATAAGAAGAGAAAGCAGAGGCAGAGAATAGAGAATAGCTATAAACATACAGATGTTATTGCCGTCAATGCCAAAGGGGGAGACTGTTAGAAGTGTTGTCATTGACGAAAAAGGACAGCAGCAGTGGAAAAGGACAATAGCAGAGGCAAAGCAAAATATAGTGACATGATATGCAGGAGCATGAGGAGAATAGAGTGAGAAAGAGGCAAAGCAGAGTATAGTGACAGGATGTGTAGATAGGAAGCATGAGGAGAAGATTTACACTACTGCAGAAGACTATACATATAGAGCATGAAAGGACAAGTGTTTACATTTGGCAGAGCAGCAGACTGCACATATAGGAAATACAATAAGGGCTTTGACGAATTCGAAATACAAAACTGGAATGCGCATTGAGTTTTCTGATAGAACTATTGGTTTAGCATGCGAAAGCACCAAGAGTGCAACAGAATGTGTATAATAAACCATTGAAAGGTCAAGACGGAACCCTGGGGATAAGAGGTGGAACTGAGCTTCGAGAAGTGAAAACCTAATGGAGTTTGGGGTTAAATCTTATGGTAGTGTCATATTAAAGTAAGAATGAAACAAGGGTTTTTATGTTAAGGCATAAATAAGAAAGAAAATCTTTGAACGGAGTATATATATCTTTGTATATAATGAAGGCGCGAAGGATTTGGAGCGGAACCATGAGTGGAAGAAGTGAACCTCTATCTAGGTAATAAACCCATGTTGAAGGAACAATGGTTAATATATGAAAGGAGTGAATGGACCCGTAGAAAAGGGGCAGAGGCGAAACCCTGAACGAAGGTGGAACTGTGAAGGAACAGTAACCGTGGTTTCAATCCTCAGAAATCGGCTGTATCGCGCGATAGATAAAGTGGTAAGCGGATTTTTGTGAAATAACGTGATATGAGTCTTCACTCACCACGTGTCCAAAGGAAGTATTACAAAACCGGGTTTTTCATGCAACTTTGGAGAAATAACATCCGTGCATCTAATTTGCGCGATATTACATGACCACCGTTGGATTGTCAGCAGGAGCGCGATAGTTTATTAACCGTCGGATGAGATGGGTAGGTTAACACTGGGACCCAGTTTCATCACGTGGGTTTAAGAACTACATCTCGTGCAAGTGTGTAACGCAATTACCATTGGATTGGTTGTATGTAGCGCGAGAGAAAGTGAATCATTGGATCCAAGCGGAGTTGTGTACACGTTAATCAAGGTATGTAATATGTTGCTTTGGGCCCAGATGCTTTGTAACATGATGCGTTGGTTTGTTTGGAAGTCAGAAGTTAAAAATCTGTGATAAAATCAAAGGTTATATGGATATATATATTTCTGCTGGGTTTTAATATAAGTCTGCGGCACGTTAATGTTGTAACAATTGAAGTGAGGAATATATGTATATGATTGATATATATATATATATCTATATATATATCTATATATATATATATATATATATATATATATATATATATATATATATATATATATATATATATTATGACAAAACCATGTGCATGTAAGAGTATATATATATGTGAATATATATAGAATGTTGATGTCTTGAGAGTTAAAGCCATGGTTGAAGATTGACTTAGGCTTATGTATATATATGATTCAAAGGGTAAGCACGGAATATCTATATATATATATATATATATATATATATATATATATATATTTACATATATGTGAAGTAATCTATATCTCGGGCCTAATACAACCAAAGACTTATACTGTGGGACCCTCACCAATCGCATCGGCACGTGGAGTGAACGATAGTTCATCGCATCGGCGAATAGAGCAGAAGAGTTTAGAGTTTATAATGCTATGGGGCCCAAATATTTCAGAGGTTAGTTGGTTGTTCATTAATATAAAACCCATGGTTTATTAAGAAGGTTATAAAACATTTGACTGGCGAGCAAATATTTGTTTTATGAGAATGACAAATCTGGAATGCATATTTAATGAGTCAAAGCATTTCTTTTCAATACAAAACTAAAGGTTACATCTTTGATGGTTGAGGTCTTATTTCATGATAAAGATTGTGAGTACAAATATATTCGTTTTGCTAAAAAGGTTCTATAATAACGCCGAGAGTTATTTTTTTATGTTCGATTAAAAGACAGTTTTACAGGTAGCAGTTATGCAACTGTAATGAACGGGGAAAATGAATATAGTGAAACGAAAAAGAGAGGCGTGGCTGGTGTTGAAAAAAGAGAGGAAAACAGAGAGAGAGTAGAGTTGTTGAAATGATTCGAAATTTATACTGTAATTGAATAAAAGTTTTTAACTGTTTACATTGTTTGTGATGTAAATGGCAAGTCTCCAGAGAAAGATAAAATCCCACTGTAAAGTTGAAATGGATACATTTCTCTGAGTAAATTGATAAAAGAGAAGAGAATGCAGAATTGAAGAAAAAGAAATAATCAAGCAAATATGAAGATTGGAGTGCAGTAAAAAAAAAATCAATGGTACAGAACAGAGCTGATATCCAAGGTAAATCAGCAAATGTTTCTTTTATGAAAAAGAGGGAGTTGGAGCTTCCTTGCAAGTTGTAGCTTGCAGAATTTGAGGTCGGAGCCTCCTGTAGGTTGGTGCTTACAGAAAATCAGTGGTGAGAGGGAGTTGGAGCTTGCCTTTACATCACAACAATAATAATATGTGGTTTTCTCCCTTTATGGGTTTCCACGTATATCTGTTGTCTCTGTATTGCTTGATATTGCTTGATATCTGTGTGTTGATATGGTTATTCGATGCAGCAATACTTCTTTATCTTGTCATAATTCTGCTGTTACATTATCTTAACATTTCTGCACATATAAGTTTGTTTCCATATAAAATTGATCATGAAGATAAATTGTAAATAAGTTTAATTAAAAGGTTTTAAAAATTCTTGAAGGTGTTAAACTGATTCACCCCCCCCCCTCTTAGTTTAACTAAGGTTCAACACAACCAATCTATTCATGATGAAAAGAATGGTTGTGAGGGGAAAGAAAATCACATTCTTAACCTTGATTTTACCATCCTTTCTTGGTTGGGAACGGGGTGATCTACAGTCTGAAACAATATAATCATTGAAAGTCTCATCGCCCCTTCTCGTACCAAACAATGAGATAGGATCTCCCCTCCATGAAAATCCCGCTAAAAAAAATATCTTCAACCTGTATACTAAGCATATATTATCCAAGCTTGAAGCATTATGCTCAAATGTCCCATGCTCTGTCTAGATACTCCAATAATTCCATCTAGGATCTCATGTTAGGAAGCCAAAAGAACTTGAGAAGTCCACAATTTCTCAAAGCCTGAATAGTTTCTAGATCATTGGCTACATCCATGTCTTGGTTTTCATGTACTTTTTCTCGCTAAATAAAAGCCATTTTTGCTCTGATGGATACCTGCAATGCAAAAAGAAGAATTCTTAAAATAAATCCCATGCAAAATATTGAGAAAAAATTGAGTGAAAATCATTAAACCCCTTTTTGAAATGCATCTAGAGAACCCTACTAAAGGAGGATAGAGTGCTGAAGCACACCCTCCCTTCTTTGAGAGAGATGTTGAAGCACTCTTTCCAGTTATAATATTCTTGGCCCAACACACTTTTCGACATTAAGAGGGTGCACTGTATCTAGGGCGCAATTCTAATCCCCAAAAGCACTCAAAAATCAAAATTTTTTGCATGAATAAAAAATGGAAACTATGAAAATGAAGAGAAAGGTAATATCTCCTACCTGGAAGTGACGACACTCAAAATGGTCCACCAGATTGGCCGCAATCAGCTGCTGAAGTTTGGTGGAAAAAATAACTCAAAGATCACTCTCAGGAGGTAAAAATGAAAATGGTAAAAATAAAATTACCCTTATGTTATTTATGGTCAATTTTGTTATTATTTTATTATTTTGACCTAATTTTGGCCTAATTTTATCGTAATTACATATATTTTATTCTTTTTTTGGTGCTTTGAGCAGGTTGAAAACTATTTAAAGGATTTAATGAATTTTTTTAGTTTAAATATATCATTTTGATAAAGGAGCATACTTTTATCACTTTTTTAGGATTTGTAAACTTACAAAAAGAATCCCCCTGGATTCCTCTTTCAGCTCTTTTCAGTCTCCCTAAACATGAAAATATTGTCAAGCACTTGTATTTTTGAACTTGTTAAAGTAGATGAAAGGACATCTTCCTCATATAAGTTTAACCCTTTTTCAAACTGGGATAAACTATTTACAAAAAAAGAACACCTTAGTCAAACATGGCTAAGAGGTTCTCTTGAGTATCGTTTTCTGCCTTTCCAAAATCAAGATACAATTTTACGAAAAAGAAAATTTGGATTTTTCATTTTATCCTCTTTTTAAAACTCTCTAAACATGAAAAAGGAGTAGAGTTACACCATTGCTAGACTTGTAAAAGAATAAAAAAATGATGGGCTTTTCGATCATGACGATACCAAACCACTCCTTCTTAGTGTTTGTTAAAAATACTCAAAGGGATTCACCTAAAGGATGAAATTAGAGATAAAGCATATGTTATCCTCATCAATCTTGTCAAAAATAAAGAGGCACTTACTAGAAATGGTTGAGGAAATTTGGAAAACCAGGTACTTTTGGAATAATAGGCACTTAACCTAGTAATGGCAGTGATCTGCTCTTAAACATGACACTCTTTCACTTCATCTACGTGACTATTGGGTTTGGAAGTATGCTTGTCTCTTTGGTTCATCACACCATATCAAATCCTACACATTTACTTTTGGGTCAATGCTACCAACTCCATAAAGTGTCGCTGATATGTTCAAGAGAAGTCCTTCAATTGATATTTGCTACAATACTCCTTAAGATTGCATACATAAATGTGAAGTTTCCTCACTCTCGGTGATAGGTCCTCATCATTGGAATTTAACCAGAAGATCATGTTTGGTGTTCAACTTCAGCTCCTTTATTCACACCATAGAGATTGCACTACAATACCTTGAGAACCATTAACATAATTGGTGGTTTCTCTCACATATGTTAATGACTTACATCATTGGCCAATAATTAGATGGTGTCTACCATGTTTGAATCCAAATCATTTATTCACATGGTTAGACTCATACATTAGACAATCAAGTGGACGAGATAGAAGATCCTAAATCTAGTTTCATCCATTCGACTGCGATTTCAAGATTAATGCAAGATTACAAAGAATGACAGAAATGATCATTTAGACAATCATCCAATCATGGGTCCACTATCTATCATATTTTGACAAAAATATTTGATCATTGTACATGTAATATTGGCTTATATGATGAGCATGGGTATGCCTCCATCAACAATGATATCATGATGAAAATGTATTGTAAGAGATGATGATCTTGAACAATTTTTCTTGATCCAAAATTGTCATAATGTAAAGCAATTTGGTCATCAACTACTTCTTTTGAATTTGTACGTCTGTTACATGCCATTTTTTCACATCTAGTCAATAGGCCTGCAAACCAGATCAATCAAAATCCTTGAACACTTTGTCATAATCCGTTTACAAATCCCTAAGAATCACTTCTCCAAAAAGTCTAAGTTTCTAGGAAAAGTAGCTCAAAACATTATTTTTAGCCCCAATGCTCCTTTCTCTCTTGGTCAGCTGCATTCAACACATTTTTCATGCTTGTTCACCAGTGCTAGTCAACACATGTTGCTCCCTTCTGCAGGTGCAATGATTCTAGAAATTCGGGAACAATAAAAAATATCTCCAAATATTCCTCTTCCAGAAGCTTCCAAGGTAGTTTTATCTATTCACCAAGATATAGAGCTTAAATTCCTATCTGATCCTGTCTTGGAGACCTTATCTCTTATCCCTTGAGCTCATACTCCCATCATATGTGGATCTCAAGCCTAAATAATAAATTCTAAACTACCACACTCATCTTATAAATTTACTATCTCCCATAAGGTTTGGGTTTGATTTTGGAGATTGATAGTGCCTTATGCTGCTTCCTTGAACCTAAGGAGTTATCATATTCATGCATTATGGTTTATGTTGAGGTGTGCCTTGTGGCAAGGAAGGACAAGTCAACTTGGGGAGATATTTACAAAGTCAACTAATATTTATGGTTGTAAACTCTCTCCTATATTTCTAAATACAAAGAGTATCTTGTTTTCCTATATTTTTTATGTTATGTTTGCACTCATGTATTTCAATGCCATGTTGATTAATTGAATAGATATTTTAGATTATGCTACGTGGATTTTTTGGATCCTTTGCTTGTTTTACTCGTCTGTGCATGTTTAATTATAACACTCACGGCTACAATTGGAGCTTGCAAGCAAGGCTGGAAGAAAGGATTGATACACATTCGAGGAAGTATTCTTTCCCATTCTCTAATATCTCTAAGGAAAAATCTATGGTTTTATCTTCTGTTGTTCTATATCATACCACTAGATATAGGGAGTTCACCTTTTTCCGTAATCATGAAAATTCCACATAACAAACAATATTATAGAAGAGGACCCCTATGTCATCCTCATGACTACCAATGAAGATAACACCTTTGTTTACCCATAATTTTCAAATAAAACATGAGTTGGTGACTCTTATCCTCGACAATGGGAGTCAAAAGAATCTTGTGTCACAAGAACTGGTGCAATGTCTTAGCCTTCCCAGCACTCCACACCTAAACTCATATAAGCTCTACTATATAAAAAATGAATTCCCTTGTCTTGTTGTCTCCTAGTGTTGTATTGTGACCTTTGCTATTGGAAATTTTCAAGATATTATTGTATGTGATGTTTCTCCTCTTGATTGTGTTGATTTGTTATTAGGAATTACATACCAACATGAACATGATGCTATTTATCATGCTAAAGCTTACCAATACCACTTGCGGTACAAGGGCTGCACCTATGTGCTCACATCCTCAGCTCTCAAATTAACACATCCTCCTACCGACAAACCTCCCATTAAGAAAGTTAATCTAAAAAAACATCTTCCTTTGTGTTTGGTTCGATATATCAAGCTAGACAACCTCACCAACCCGATACCTCCTACCATGGCTCCTCTTCTTCGAAAAATTTGCAAATGTATTCACCCAACCCATAGGGTTGCCTCTAGCATACTCTATTGAACACAAAATTTGTCTTATTCCAGGTTCTTCCTTAACCAATTCCCCATCCTATCGCCTCGCTCCTTGGGAGGTTACCGGGATAGAATTCCAAATTGAACAACTGTTGAAATTTGACCATATTCAACCTTCATCCTTTCCATGTGAATCCCAAACTTTTATTATTCACATAAAGGATTCTTCTGAATGGAACCTAGTGACAAAGTACCAAACTATTAATAAATCCACTATTAAAAACCGCTAACCCCTACCCTGGATTGAGGATTTGTTGGACCACTTACAAGGGGCTTGTTTTTTCACAAAGACTGATTTGACCACAGGCTACCATCAAGTTTGCATGTATGTAGTTGATACATGGAATATTTCTTTCAAAAAAAAGTTTGGGCTATTTGAATGGCTGATCATGCCATTTGGGATGACTAATGTGTCGAACATGTTTATGAGATTCATTAATGATGTTTTCAAGCCACACTTGGGTAAGTTAATGGTCATTTCCCTTGATGATATTTTGGTACATTAAAACTTGGGAAGACCATATTTAGCACATTTGCAACATACTTGAGTTACTTTGAGCACATAAACTTTAGGTAAAAGAGAAGAAGCCATATTCTAGAAAAACATTTGTTCAATATTTTGGATTTATTATTGACACAATAGGGGTTTGACTAGATCCCTCTCGAGTGCAAGATTTGGCATAATGGTCAACACCTTCCAATGCATATGAACTTAAGATTTTCATGGGAGGTATTAATTTCTACAGAAAAATTGTCTCTTATTTTGTTAGAAATATGTTGTCATTGATGGAAAAGGCAAAGAAGATGATGGAAAAGGCAGAGATGGTTACAAGCAGTATGGTCAAGGAAAAACATCAACTCAAATCTGTAAAAAGAAAATATGGTCAAGGAACAAAGAATTTGGAGCCATTTCCAGTTTTGAATCTCAACTCAAGTACTCTAGGAAAGTGCTCAGATGAATATAGTTCGGAAACTCTTTCAATGGTATGTTGAAGTCTAAAAAAGTCTTATTGAATAAAAATTTATTGCAGGTCAAAGTTTAGGATTTAAAGAGGTGAGAAAAGTCAAACATGTCAAGGTTCCAAGTCGGGCCTTGCAACACCCAGACCATCGATCCAGTCAGACTTGTGGCTAGTTGGGATTTTAGGAATTCAAGCCATGAAGCCAATCAGGAGAAGGGAAAGGGTCATCTCCCCAACCTCCGACCATACGAGACTTGGTACAGACAAAAAATTTATAGATTATTATAGTAAAATTTCACATCTGAGACCTTAAAATTTTATAAAGGAATTTGATTAAAAAAAATGAAGTCACGTGACCCCTTTGCATATATACTTTTGGACACATGGAAAAATGAAAGGGTGAAAGATGGAGCATTATAATTGGCTCATGGAGACAATGTGGATTGTTGACACATGGTGGGATTACATTGGCATGTGAAGGTCCCCACAACCACATCAACCCATAAGGTATGACCTTGGAAGATATTTTTATCATATGGAAATCATACACTCATCTGTATGAATTTTGAGACACTAAAAGTCAGTGATAAACACACGCACGGGTGAAATTTTCATCTCGAAACACCATGAAGACAAAAAATTAAAATATTTCCTAAGGTTCAATTTAAAACATTAGACTGCATGGATGCACCTTTACCGGAAATTGGTTGTCATGTGTGTTAGTGTCAGTATTTGCATCCTTCCACCAATGATAAAAATTAACTCTTTCATGTAATTTTAGGGGTCCCACTCATAATTTTTTTATCATTCCACTAGTTCTTGCAAAAATTTGGTCACTTGGTGAATATTTTCATCAAATTTCACTCTTTTAAATTTTTTTTTATTTCATCACTTGCTGGCTCACTTTATCACATGTTGAGTGTCCATTATTTCATGATTTCTTATCACCATTTCATTCATATCATAATGAAATCCATTCAGCCAGTGTGTTCATTAGGTCTTAGGGTTTTCAAGGTCAATTAAGTCTTAGGGTTTTTGAAGGTCCAATAAAACATCATTTCCATTGCATAAAAGACCAGCAAGACTAAGAGTGATCAATAAATTCACTTTACTATGTAAAGTTGAAATGTAATATTTAGTTTTGATTTCATTATGTAATTTTCATTTCATCATGTATTTTTATGTTTTCTCAATTTGTAATAAGTTCATGGTTCTAAGATAGCTGTCAACTCAAAGGTTTCATGTGCCAAGAAATCTCAGAAGCTTCAAAATCGAAGTGTCTCAATCCATCAAATAATCAACCTCCAAATCAGAAACAAAAGTGAAAGGTAAATATGTCAGATTTTAAAGTGAATGAGAAGAAATAAAAGAGGGTCCTAAAGGAAAATGCATTCAAATAATCAAGTATAAAGCCCATCAAAAGACAAAGAAACAACACATTTTCTCTCCCAACCATCGAGCTCACACTCCTTCAGCTTGAAAAATCAGTTTGCAGGGTTAAATTTCAAGTTTTGGGTGCTACTGCGCTCCTGGAGGTTAGGTGTTGTGCTCCTTGAACTAACGCTATGCTCCTGGAAGAGGGTGCTCCACACTTAGCAAGGAGGCGCTGCGCTCCTAGAACTGGTGCTACGCTCCTGGCTAGTTTCATCCACAGGCTTCAAAACTTCATACCACTCCTCCAAACCACCAGAAAAGGGTTTCTTCACCTCCAATACAAGTAAGAAACATCATTTTTTCCCTCCTAACATTTTCCATTTGCAAGATTTAAGGTGTAAAATCTCTCATTTAAGTTTTCCAAGTGTTTAAGCTAAGAAACCCTAAATTTCATCTCTACATACCTAAATCATTCCCTAGAGCCTAAATTCCCTTCCCATATCACATTAAACCCTAATCCTATCCCTACATCACTAAATCATTGTTCCCAAAATTCATTACCCAAAACCCTAGCTCCTAGACTACACATTTTCTAGGTAGCCTCCCTTATAACTATAATCAATTTCCCTATCCCTTTTCCCTTAGTATTTTAATCCCATTTCAATCCCCTAAGTTCACTATATCCCTCCCCTATTCTCCAAAATTTTCCTACTCCCATCCATAGTCCCTAAAACTATTTTCCACTCCCCTTTCCCTACCCTAGGTTTTCAAAACTAAAAACACTATGGAGGAGGAAGACATAGATTATATGGAGGAAGAGGAGGAAAGAGAGGGAAGGAGACCTCACAAAGGAGGAAAATTTTTGAGGCTTGAGCCCACCACCACCAGAGAACTGATGGCCTAACCTATGACAGTCTCTTGCTTTGAATATGTTGGTTGCCTTGATTTCTGCAAAATGATCCAGAGAGTCCAACACCACCCTGTTTTGAGCAGAGTTTTCTTTTCAAAACTAAGAGATAATCAGGTGACCCTTGCAGGTGTAACCTTCATCATATCTACACCTATCATTGTTGCTACCACAACGATACCAAACATGGGTGAGAAGTGGTTTAAGGCCAAAGACTTGGATGACCAGTATTATCAACCATTCATCAAACCAAGGTACAAAAATGAGATAAAGAGAGTCTTCCCTTTTAGTTACCTTCTTGATAGGTATACCCCCATGATGAAAATAATCATGAAGTACTTCTCTTGTGAAGGAAGGTTCTCCAGATTTTACACTTATAATATTAGACTGCTCATGCACTTCGCAAGAGTAAAGTTTCTCAGTATCCCATACTATTTTTTTAGGAGCATATAAAAAATGGCCTACATAGTACAGAAGAGTGAATATGATCAAAAAATGAACAACCTCTTCCATCACTCCTTGATCAAAATAATTGTACTCCATCATCTAGATAAGTTGAAAATTTCATGGGATACCTTCATTGCCAATGATGTTTTCAGTGCTCCACAAGCTCAGCATCCTGAAACCATTCCTCCTTCATCTCAACCCTCTTCATCTATTCCTCCATCAGCTAAGCCTACTAGACCCACACCACCACCATCATTAGTATTTCAGAGTCATATTGGGTCATCCAGCAGAGTTTTCGTCAAAGAGCCTACAAAGACCAAAGAGGATGAGATAGACACATTGGATAAAACCTATCAGAGAGGACATAGGCAGGTGTTTTCCCCACATATTGTGGGATGGACCTTGAATTCTTCATCAACAAAGTAGCTACAAAAGGGAAAGCAAAAGTAGGAAGAGGCAATGGTGAATGAAGAAGTCATGCAAGAGGACGAGGACCCTCATGATGAGGAAATATATTTTGACCTAGTTGACTTGGATCAGTAGGCCTCCAGTTTTATTGTCAAAGAGAAGGATGCCCAAATTAGAGAGCTGCAAACTAATTTGGAAAGAGCTGAGTTTGTCATTTCATTTATTGAGCAGGAGAATAAGTAGCTAAAGGATAAGAAATTTCTCATGGATCTAGAGCTGCTCAAAACAAAGAGAGGTAAAGCCATGATGCCACTTAATGACCCTAATCATGACGCCATCCAAAGAAAAAGAAAAATACCAAAGACAAGGAGTCTTAAGAGGGATTTACAACAACAGAAGATTGAGGATGAAAAACTTGCTTTTGAGGAGAAAATTGCCAAGTAGGTTGAAGATGACAGAGATACATGGCTTGATAGGGTCAACATCTATCTTGAGAAACTCCTCTAAAAGGAAAAAAAGGACAACAAAATGCTTAGAAACTTGTCAAACAAGTATATCACAAGAAACAAGGTTTGTAGCATCAAACTCAAGCAATTGTAGGAGAAACATAAGCAAACCCTTGCCAATCAAAATGAAGGAGAAAAGCTTCATATCCTTGCTGAGGCATCCCTCATTTCTTAGCACATTTAATTAGGATTTCACATCACAATTTTTGAGAAATTTTGAACAAGTTTTGATTTTTTTGGATTTTTGCACATTTTTTGGTAGTTTTTGCACAGTTACACTGCTAGGAGCGCAACACCCTAGGCGTTTCACTTCTTCCAGGAGGATCCAATTGCAAAAATAAAGGCACTATTGGATTCAAAATAAAAAATATAGTCAGGGTAACCACTTTTATAATCTATTTTATCAATCTGGCAGGTGAAAAGGTCAAAAAACACCCAAAAAATCATGTTTTGCCCTCTTTTTCAGCTTGGCGCTGCGCTCCTGACCAGTCTTGGGATAATGAATCTTTGGAGGGTCAAATATTGTCATTTTTTGAAACCAAGGATAGTTTTGGAAACTATACAAGACATGATTTCAAATGAGCTATCCTGAGTTCAATTTGGATATCTAAAACCATTTCAAAAGTTGAGCTAAAGTTGGCACTGTGCTCCTGACCTTTCTCTGTTTTTCCAGATTTTTTCTAGTTTTCTTAGTTTCACCATGGAAAAATGATGTTTTTACCAATGTAATTCATGGATGTAAATGTAATAATTATTTTTTACAATTACTTAGGGGTAAACACATTAGGTAAAACTCTTTGAGAGGATTGATGAATCAGTTTCACTAAAGTTAGGGATGAGTCAGTTTGACAACCCTACACTCTAGGTTGCAGCTCAGAATTTTGTGGATCAGCTCCACAACTCAGGGATTCAACCCCTAAGGTTGGGAGAAATTTTTTCTTGCCTGTATCTTTCATTTATAGACTCATTTCACTGGTTGGATGTGTTGATCAACGGTTGTCATTAATGTCAACCCAAGCAGCACCAGGGGCTAACCCAATATTGCATGGGAATTTTGACCTAAAAAATTAATATATTTTGGGTCAATAATGCTTTTGATGGTTTCTACTTGTCAAGATGTTTCCATTGATATATGGCACACCATGTAATTCTTCACGGTTTGAGAGATATTCATGTTTGAAGTTTGTACCCCTAGTTAGTGGGCTAAAACCCCATGGGGTTGGGGCATGGGTCATTAAAAAGTCATAATTAATATTTTTTAAAGCTCCTAAAATCTCTCCCACGTTCACTTGTTGAAGCCCCTCTCAACCTAAGCATTTATATAAATTTTGATCCTCATTTCCTCCTTATGCAAGGGATTTCGCCATCTGAAACATGTCATCGTGGAATTTTCTGTCTAAATTTTTTTCTACGAAGGTTTAGAAGCTGAAATTTTTATGAGGCAAAGCCAAAATCCTAAGGAATCTTCTGTAAAAATTTCAGATCAAGGTGCACAAATTTTTTGGAGATATGATCTGTGGAAGTCAGGGTTTTTGCAGGCTCTTGAAATTCATCTCAAAGAAGTGACCTTGGTGAATTCATCATAACTCTCTCTCTAAGTATCGGATTGGAATTAAGTAAAAATTTGTAGATAGTGCACAGTCTTTAATTTTCAATCTATCAATTTCAGAGCCAAATGAATAAAAAGTGACACGTGGCATGCCGTAAAAGTGTGCTCTGCTGAAATAGTCCATAATTAGGGCATTGTGAGAGATTGGGCATAACTCTCTCTTGAAGAATCCAAATTGGGTCAGACCTGTGGCATTGGAAACATGACTCAGAGGAATACTACAGGACTGAAAATCAAATATTGAGGATCTGAAATAACAGAGATACACCAGATTCAATATCGAGCTCCTAGAAGACAAGAAAAAGATAGATCATGTGTTGTCAAGGGTTGCAAAGGACCAGACTTTCTACGGTAGCAAAGAAAAGCAAGGTGCATCAAAGGGTAGCATGACAAGAGCAGCAACCAAGGTGCATAATAGCAACAAGAAGTTCATCATATAAAGTTTTCAAGTGGGCAACATTGCATATAATCATTGTAAAGGTATCATTGTACTTAGTCATTGTAAATACATTATTGTACAAATTGTACTAGTGTCTATCTGCTAAGGGTTGAAGAGGTAGTGTTGGGAGGTCTAGGATCATCATTAGGTTGTTGTGTCAAATTTGGGGTTATGGTCTAGTATATCTTCTTCTTCTGCATCATTCTATATCATTGTAAAGTGGACCATTTTCCCTGGTACGAGAGTCCATTCTTCTTTTATTCTTCTATAGGGTGGTAGGGTGGTGCTAGGGTGAGTTGTAGCTCATTGGGTGTTGGGGCATCCATTCAGTTGACTACTGAATAATCTCGGGCATTGGAGCATCCATCCAGTGGGAGCTAGAGAAGAATGATTTTCTAGATTCTAGGAAGTTGGAGCTTTATTTTCAATTGGAGTTGAATATTAAAGAATTATTAGAAAAGCATTAGGTGGTTTTTGTCCCGGAGTGGGTTTCCAACTTAAAAACTGTGTGCATTTGTGTTCCTCTTGTTTGCTTCTATCATTGTACAAAAAATGATAATAATTGAAGATTAACTAATGCTCTAATTGAAAGGAATACTGATTCACCCCCCCTCTCAGTATTTCCAACAATTGGTATCAAAGCTTGGTTCCTTCAATAGTAGTTTAACAGCTGGAAGGAGGTCATGGAGCATACCAAGAATGGTGTAACTCTATTCAATGAAAATTATTATGCACTCTGGAAAGGAAGAATGGATGTCTATCTCTGGGCACAAGGTTACGAAGTATGGGACACTGTTCAAAATGGATTTACATCAACCGCGGATGAACAAGGTAAGAAGAATTTGGTAAATGCTGCAAAAAAAAAAATATTATTATCAGTGGAATTATTTAATCTGCATATCATAAGGTGTTGGGTTGTAAAACCACCAAAAATGTATGGGACAAGCTTGAGAATATATATGCAGGTGACTCAAATGTCAAATAAGCAAAGCTTCAAATCTATAAAGAAAAATTTGAGCAACTCAGAATGAAAGAAGATTGCAACATTGTTGAATACTTCCAATACGTTGATGAAATAACCAATACTCTAGAAGGATTGGGAGAGCCAGTTGACGAGAAGACTATTATACGGAAGATTCTTAGAACGTTACTAGGGAGATTCAACCCAAAGGTATTGGTCTTAGAATATAGTGCAAATCTAGACAAACTCAGCAAGGAAGAATTACATGGAGTTCTCATAACATATGAAATGAGACTTGATGAAGAAAAGGGTACTTCAAATCTAGAAACTGCGTTCGTTGCATCTAAGCAAACCAAGAAGGACAAACAACCTTCGATTGAAATGACACACACCTACAAGTGTGAAGAAAAGGGAGATGATGGAGAAGGTCTTTCAGATGAAGAATATGCTTACTTTATGAGAAAACTAAAACCTGGTAAGGGAAAATTCAAAGGTAAAATTCCATTGATATGTTTCGATTGTGGTGAGGTTGGGAATTTGATAGCAAAATGTTCGAACAAAAGTGATGGCAACTCAAAAGGAAAGAAAGGCTTTAAGAAATTCAACAAGCAAGGAAAAAAGAAAGGATCCAAAAGGAACTTTCTCTCTAAAGAAGATAGCTCATCATCCGATGAAGAAAGTGACAGCAAAGAAGAAGCGAATGAGAAAGTATTGTTTATGGCCAAGCACAATAAACAATAAGTATCAAACAATGAAGAAGAAGGGTTGACCATAGAAGAATTTTATGAGGAGGAAATCAAGCTTATAAAAGAGCTCAATGCTGAGAAGATCCATTCCAATACTCTTGAAGAACAAGTTCAAGGTCTCAAAATTGAGGTTGAAGAACACAAATGTATTGAAGAGTCACTTCAAAAGAAGTTGGAAGAAATCAACCAAGAAAGGGAAGCATTAGAAGCCGAAGTAGTCTCGCTACGTAAGGAAGTGAAGAAGAGAAAAACTGTCCAAAAATATGCCAACAACTCAAGGGCATTGGAAGAACTCATCAACAATAAACGATCTTACAACGATAGAACTGGCCTCGGTTACAAAGAAGAAGAAGCAGGACCTTCTACAACAAAATACAATGAACCTATGAGATCTGACATACATGTAGACTTCATTGGACAAGATTCGCAAGCACATCCTTGGAAGACGATTCCTCGATGAATATTTTTATCTAGGTACCAACATATTTTTCATGGCTATTGTTATTCATGTGGAAAATTTGGTCATAAAGTTGTAGAATGTCGCACGTACCCTAGGAACCAATACAATTCCAAGAGATTATTCAAATATGAACCTCCCAGGGCTCAACAAAACATCAATAGATTTGAAAATTTAAGAAATAATATGGAATGTTACAAATGTCAGAACTTTGGACACATAGCCAGAGACTGCAAACTTGAAAATCCTCCAGAAGAATATTCGAAGCCACAGAATGAACGACCATGAAAGAAGAAGAAGACTGATAATTGTGCTCTCGCTCTCAAGGCTCAAAAAAATAAATATGTGTGGTATGTTGACAGTAGTTTCTCAACGCATATGACTGGAGATAGAAGGAAATTTTTATCTCTGAAAGAGAAGAAGGATGGAACCATATCCTTTGGAAATGATGCATCTTCAAATGTTATAGGATCAGGTACCTTCACTCTCAGAAGTAAAGATGTTATAGCCAAGAATGTTCTGTTGGTCGAAAACATGAATCACAATTTGCTCAGTGTTGGAAAAATGTGTGATCAAGGACACACAATGCTATTCAACTCCACAAAATGTGAAATCAGGAAAGGTAGGTATGGTAAAATTGTGGCTACAACAATTCAAGCTCCAAACGACATATATGTTCTGGATGAAGCAACTAAATCATGTCTACTATCTAAAGAAGATGAAAGCTGGTTATGGCACAAACGAATGGGTCACATAAAATTTGAAAATATTGTCAGGATAAGCAAAAAGGAAGCAGTACAAGAAATGCAGAAAATCTCAAAACCTTCCAACACACTATGTGAGGCATGTCAGCATGGCAAGCAGACAAAAGTCCAATTTAAAACAAAAGAACACTTTGCATCACATCCATTGGAATTGATACATACTGATCTATGTGGTCCTGTGAGAACAAAAGGCTTAGACGAAGAATTATATTTCATGTTAATGATAGATGGCTATCCCAGGATGACAACCGTCAGTTTCCTAAAGAAAAAATCTGAAGCATTTGAGTGCTTTAAGATCTACAAGGAGTTGGTTGAAAATGAAACTGATTTGAAATAAAGTGTTTAAGATCAGATAATGGTGGAGAATTCACTTCCATATTATTTCAGCAATACTGTGACGAAAATGGAATAAAAAGGAAATTTTCAACAGCATGAACACCTCAGCAAAATGGAGTTGCTGAAAGAAAGAACAGAACCATACAGGAAATGGGTAGAAAAATGTTGAAGGACTCAAAATTGGATATGGCAGTCTTCATTATCAACTGAAGTCTTCTCAGAAATAATTGCATCAAGACTCCATATGAATTATGGAAAGGAAAACCAACTAATGTAAAATATTCCATAATCTTCGAAAGCAAATGTTATATCAAAAGAGAAGATCAAAATTTGGGTAAGTTTGAATCACGTGTTGATGAATGGGTTCAAGCAATTGATATGGCAGTCTTCATTATCAACCGAAGTCTTCTCAGAAATAATTGCATCAAGACTCCATATGAATTATGGAAAGGAAAACTAGCTAATGTAAAATATTTCAAAATCTTCGAAAGAAAATGTTATATCAAAAGAGAAGATCAAAATTTGGGTAAGTTTGAATCACGTGTTGATGAAGGTATCTTTGTTGGTTACTCACGCAAAAGAAAGGCCTATAAATTCTATAATCTAAGATGAAAACAGATAGTGGAGAGAAGAAATGTTACATTTGACGAAGATGGTGTTCTAGCGAGTAATGATGAGGATCTATAATCTTTGAAACTTGAGACAGACGCTGAAAAAGACACAGATAAAATTGTAGAACAAGAAGCAAATATCAACGAGGAAGAAGTAAACAATGATCATCAAGATATACCAGAAAAAAAATAAGAAGATCCTCCAAGGAGAAAAAAATAATGGATTCAAAAGAACCATCCATAAAATCAAATCATTGGTGACATAAATGAAGGTCGACGGCTTCGTTCATCACAACAAGATCACATTGCTTTTCTAGCAAACTTTGAGCCTAGTAGTTTTGAGAAAGCCAGCCAGAATGAACATTGGGTAGCAGTTATGAATGAAGAATTGGATCAAATTGAGAAGAATAACACTTGGGAATTAGTTCCATGACCAAAAGATAAAAATGTCATTGGGACTAAATGGGTGTCCAGGAACAAATTGAATGAAGATGGGCAGGTTACCAGAAACAAAGCAAGATTGGTTGGAAAAGGCTATGCACAAGTGGAAGGAATTGATTTCAACGAAACATTTGCACCAGTTGCCAGAATGGAAGCCATCCGAATGTTTCTTGCCTATGCATGTTCAAGAAAAATCAAAGACTACCAAATGGATGTTAAGTTAGCATTTCTGAATGGAGAATTAGTAGAAGAAGTTTACATTGAACAACCTGAAGGTTTTCTACTAACACAAAAAGAAGACTATGTCTGCAGGTTAAAGAAGGCTCTATATGGTCTCAAGTAGGCTCCCAGAGCATGGTATGCTCGTCTTGATGGATATCTACGTCAACAAGGGTTCAAGGAAGGTACTGTTGATAACAATCTTTATGTACAAATAGATAAAGATAATTTAACAATCATTGAGGTATATGTGGATGATATAATATTTGGTAGCAATGATGATCGACTAAGTAAGAAATTTTATACAAAGATGCAAAGTGAGTTTGAGATTTATTTACTTGGTGAGCTGACATACTTCTTAGGGCTTCAAATATCTCAGCAAGAGAAATGAATATTTATATGTCAAGCCAAGTACATCAACGAAATGCTCAAGAAATTCAAAATGGAAGATTTAAAACTCGTCCTTACTCCGATGGTAACAGGTTGCAAATTGAGCATAGGTGACTCATCTAAGGATGTGGATCATAGGTTGTACAAATATATGATTGGTAGTCTTCTATATGTAACAGCCTCTCGGCCAGATGTTATGCAAGCAGTTGGACAAGTATCAAGATTCCAAGTAGCACCAAAAGAATCACATATTATTGCCGTCAAAAGAATTCTTCGATATCTAAAGGGAATAGAAGAATATGGCTTGTGGTATCCCAAGGGTAAAAATCTCATTATTCAAGCCTTTACAGATGCAGATTGGGCAGGAAGCGTTAATGATCGTAAGAGTACTAGTGGAGCAACATTCTATCTAGGTGGTTGTCTTGTATCATGGTTTAGCAAAAATAAAACTTCAATCTTGTTATCTACAACGGAAGTAGAACACATTGCAACAACATCATGTTGTGCTCAAGTCCTTTGGATGAAACAAACTTTGCAAGATCTTCAAGTACAATTCAGTGAGCCTATTCCCATATTTTGTGACAACACTAGTGCCATCAGCATCTCCAAGAATCCTATCATGCATTCAAAAACAAAACACATTCCGATCAAATATCATTTTGTTAGAGAACAAGTCGCTCAAAATAATATCAAACTTGAGTATGTTTGTACCAAAGAAAAAATTGATGATATCTTCACTAAACCTTTACCTCGTGAAGCATTTGAATATCTTTGTCAAAAGCTTGGGATTCTCCCAAGTTCTCATTAGATTACAAGTCTGCAAGACGGTTGTGTGTCAGCGGGAGTGGAAGTGTGTACAGGTCCGCAAGATGGTTGTGTTTCAGGGGGAGTTACCCTTAGCAATTGATGTCAAAAGGGGAGAGAATGTTGTATGAAGAGGTGTCATGATCGCAGGGGGAGTACTTGTGTTGCCATCAATGCCAAAGGGGGAGATTGTTGATCAGCGGTTGTCATTGATGTCAACCCAAGCAGCACCAGGGGCTAACCCAATATTGCATGGGAATTTTGACCTAAAAAATTAATATATTCTGGGTCAATAATTCTTTTTATGGTTTCTACTTGTCGAGATGTTTCCATTGATATATGGCACGCCATGTAATTCTTCACGGTTTGAGAGATATTCATGTTTGAAGTTTGTACCCCCAGTTAGTGGGCTAAAACCCCATGGGGTTGGGGCATGGGTCATTAAAAAGTCATAATTAATATTTTTTAAAGCTCCTAAAATCCCTCCCATGTTCACTTGTTGAAGCCCCTCTCAACCTAAGCATTTATATAAATTGTGATCCTCATTTCCTCCTTATGCAAGGGATTTCACCATCTGAAACAGGTCATCATGGAATTTTCGCTCTAAATTTTTTCCTATGAAGGTTCAGAATCTGAAATATTTATGAGGTGAAGCCAAAATCTTGAGGAAGCTTTTGTAAAAATTTCAGATCAAGGTGCACAATATTTTTGGAGATATGATCTGTGGAAATCAGGGTTTTTGCAGGCTCCTAAAATTCATCTCAAAGAAGTGACCTTGGTAAATTCGTCATAACTCTCTCTTTGAGTATCAGATTTGAATTCCATAAGAAGTGGCAGATATTGCACAGTATGTAATTTTTTCTCTATCAATTTCAGAGCCAAATGAAGAAATAGTGACACGTGGCACGCCGTAAAAGTGCGCTCTGCTGAAACAGTCCATAATTAGGGCATTGTGAGAGATTGGGTATAACTCTCTCTTGAAGAATCCAAATTGGGTTAGACCTATGGAATTGGAAAGATGACTCAGAGGAATAATACAGAACCGAAAATCAGATATTGAGGATCTGAAATAATGGAGATACACCAGATTCAATATCGAGCTCCTAGAAGGCAAGAAAAAGCTAGATCATGTGTTGTCAAGGGTTGCAAAGGACCAGAATTTATAAGGCAGCAAAGAAAAGTAAGGTGCAACAAAGGTTAGCATGACAAGAGCAGCAACCAAGGTGCATAACAGCAGTAAGAAGTTCATCATATGAAGTCTTCAAGTGGGCAGCACTGCATATAATCATTATAAAGGTATCATTGTACTTATTCATTGTAAATACATTATTGTAAAAATTGTACTAGTGTCTATCTGCCAGGGGTTGAAGAGGAAGTGTTGGGAGGTCTAGGATCATCATTAGGTGGTTGTGTCAAAGTTGGGGTTATGGTCTAGTATATCTTATTCTTCTGCATCATTCTATATCATTGTAAAGTGGACCATTTTCCTTGGTACGGGAGTCCATTCTTCTTTTATTCTTCTATAGGGTGGTAGGGTGGTGCTAGGGTGAGTTGTAGCTCATTGGGTGTTGGGGCATCCATTCAGTTGACTACTGAAGAATCTTAGGCTTTGGAGCATCCATCCAGTGGGAGCTGGAGAAGAATGCTTTTCTAGATTCTAGGAAGTTGAAGCTTTATTTTCAATTGGAGTTGAATATTAAAGAATTATTAGAAGAGAATTAGGTGCTTTTTGTCCCGGAGTGGGTTTCCACCTTAAAAAATGTGTGAATTTGTGTTCCTCTTGTTTGCTTCTATCATTTTACAAACATTGATAATAATTGAAGATTAACTAATGCTCTAATTGAAAGGAATACTGATTCACCCCCCCCTCTTAGTATTTCCAACAGTATGTTGTTGTATTGATCAGAGACACTAGTGTATTCAGATTTTGGAAGGAATATATTGGATGAGTTGCAACTATTATTGGTGGGATTCATGTGGTACTTTTCTTTGGCATAGTTTCTTCTTTTGTTGCATATGTATGAATTTTTTGTACTTTCCATACTTATTCCAGTTCTATGATATCTTTGATTCTCAAGTTTGATAGGAAGAATGCATCTTTTATGCTTTTTTTTGGGAGAATCACCATAATTTTTTTTCAGTTCTTTAGTTTAAAAGGAATTCATGTATTTTCATGTTTTTTTTAGAACCTCACTAGTCTGATCCATCTCACCTAAGAACCGTAAAGTGTTAAAGTGCTTACCTACCTTTCCCCATTAAATGTCTGCAATTCTGATCTTATTTTCCCTGACCTAGTTACCTCTTTGAGCTAATTCACTTATCCAACACTCAAATCAACCAATAAAAACCCTTGTGCTACTGTAGCTATCCTAAAACCTAATTGATCCAACGCTCTTGTCTTTGTTCCCTTGGAGAGAGCCCTCTCTTGCCTAGTAGGGCTAGCTACTTGGCGAGAGCTTGGTCTGTAGTTACCTTTGCTGGTCTCTTCTCAGCCTCAAAGATACAGTGGAGTGCTAAAAAAGTGACTATTTATTCGATAGCTACACAATCGTGGAAATGTCTAGCTATCACCTTGGGCCATGATATTTCTTAAGAAACACTCCAAATTTTGACATGATGTGCTGAAAAATTCGAGCCTTAATCCCCAAGAAGCCTTAAAACAAGGAATTGATAGCTCTCATCTCATTTATGAGGTGAACCACCACATCGATGAGCCAAGGGGAGGAGGAGTGTCCAAGAAACTCTATAAATACAAGCTCTAAGAGAGCTAAGAATGTAGGAATTTACAGGGTAAGTTCCTTAGATAAAAAACCAAAGGTCACCACTCACAAACAGATCACAAATCTGTACACCAGTATTATCACGTGGTTAAAACCCTCGAAGAGGGAAACAGTCCACGGCCTGAGCTAACGCGACCACTTTAGACAATTTATTAATATAAAAATAAATATTACATGTGTTTCTCTCATAAACAGTTAGAGGACAAATGACCCTCCATGCTCTTTAAATAGAGATCATGGACCAATCGGGTGCCAAGCCAAATATCATGTGTCATTAATACCGAGGAGAGAGTGAACCATCGGATCACTACAAATCGTGACCGTCAGATTATAAGTTACAAATGTACATAGTAAAGAAACACACTTTACCTAACTCTACACTAGACGAAGTTATACTTAACAATTTCCTATGTGTTGAAATATCATAACATCCCCCCTTAAGAACAATTTGGGATAGGATTGAAGGTTTTACAAAGGTGACACAAAAGGAGCCTATTTCCTATGTGTTGAAATATCCTAACATCCCCCCTTAATAAAAAATTGGGATAGGATTGAAGGATTTACAAAGGTGACACAATAGGAGAAGGAAGGAGGTATTAGAGCCTATCCCCCCTTTTTGATAAATTTCCTAAACTCCAAGCATGGATTGAAGTTTGGTAAACTTCACTTCTGTGAGAGCCTTTGTAAAGATATTGGCTACTTGATCATTGGTTTGACAATACTGCACTTTAAGAACATGATCATGAATGAGCTTTCTAATGAAGTGTATATGGATTTCAATGTATTTCGCATGATGATGTTGAAATGGATCTTTACATAGCTGAATGGCACTTTGATTATCACACCAAAGTGTAGTTGGATGTTGCTGATGAAGACCAAATTCAGACAAGATCTGACGAAGCCACATGGCTTCCTTGTTGGCTTCAACTGCACCGCGATACTCTGCTTCTGTTGAAGAAAGAGAGATGGCACTTTGTTTCTTACAAGACCATGTAATAGGTCCTGAACCAAGAGTGAATACATATCCTACAATAGAATTTCGATCATCAGGGTCACCAATCCAATTAGACTCAGTGAAACCTATCAACAATGGAGATGCTCCTGCACTGTAATGAATCTCGAACTAAAATTTACCTCGAATATATCAAAGAATTATTTTAGCTAATTTCCAGTGACTTTCATGAGGTTGGTGAATAAACCGATCAACAAGACCAACAGTAAAAGAGAGGTCAGGACAGGTATGGGTTAGATACAGATTTTTACCAACAAGTTGATGGTATAAGGTAGCATCAACTTCAGGGGTAGTACAAGTGACTGAAAGCTTGACTCCAGACTAAAAGGGAGAAGGGGTTGGCTTATAGTCTTCCATGTGAAAGTGGTGTATAAGTTCACAGGCATACTTGGACTGAGAGAGGGTAATAACTTCTTTGGATTGCAAGACTTGAAGACCAAGGAAATAATGCAAGTGTCCTAAGTATTTCATTTCAAACTTATTTTTGAGGCTAGAATTCAGATGGTTTATATGGTTGGGATCACTACCAGTAAGGATAATACCATCAACATAAATAACAAGGATGGTGAAGGACTTACCCACTTTCTTGGTGTAGACTGTGTTATCAGAATGACACCTAGAAAAGCCATTATCTATTAAAAATCTATCCATTTTGTCATACCAAGCCTAAGGATCTTGTTTGAGACCATAGAGAGACTTCATAAGGCGACAAACAAGGCTAGAGTAATTTTGGATAAAGCTAGGGGGTTATTCCATGTAGATTTCTTCATGCAAATCTCCATGTAAGAAGGCAGATTTAACATAGATCTGATGGACTTACCATTTAAAGGAGGCAACAAGGGAAAGAACAAGGCAGATAGAATTCATTTTGGCAATAGGGGAGAAGGTTTCAATATAGTCAATGCCTTCAACTTGTGAAAATCATTTAGCAATAAGATGAGCTTTATGTCTATCCACTTTTACATCTGGTCCAAACTTTGTTTTGTAAACCCATATGCATATGACAAGTTTTCTTCCTTTTGGAAGAGGAACAAGATCCCAAGTATCATTTTCCAATAAGAAATGATATTCTTCATTCATTGATTCATCCCAATCTGGATGACTCGAAGCTTCTTCAAAGGTGTTTGGATTAGGATTTTCTGGAACTTGAGCCAATAAGGAAGAGGCTCTTTTGAACTGAGAATGTGTACGTCGTCGATTTACAAGATCACTTGCAAGAGAACCTCCTACATCTCGAGTATAGAGGACCCATCTTGGAAGCTGTGGAGTGGAAGAAATATTTTCAAGCGGTCGAGGATGATTTTCATCCTCAATGTCATCATTTGAACTAGAAGGAATTCTATCAAAAATAGAAGAGATATAAAGAGGTGGCACATATGTCGAATCAGGCTCGCAGGCCAAAGGTGGCACATTTTTCGAACTAGGCTCACAGGCCAATATAATTCCATCAAATTTTACATCTCTTCTAATGATTATATTTTTTTATTTTGGTTGAAGAAGTCTATATCCTTTGACATCTTCAGAATTTCCAACAAAAATTCACTTTTCACTCTTAGGTTCTAAGGCTTTATGTTTCGCATCTGGAATATGGGCCTAAGCATCACTTCTAAAAACAAAAAAGTGACTTACATTTGGTTTAATTGAGCTCCAAGCTTCTTCTGGAGTTATATTATTTAAAACCTTAGTAGGAGTGCAATTTAATATGTAATTTGCTCAGTTAATTGCTTCTGCCCAAAAATTGAGACCAAGTCCTTTAGATTGAAGGATACAATTAGCGATTTATTTTAAGGTGTGATCCTTCCTTTCAGCTACAACATTTTGTTGTGGAGTATATGGAACAATATGTTGTAATTTAATTCCATGCTCAGTGCAAAAGTTGATAAATTTGTTGTTAACATATTCTCCTCCATTGTCTAATCTTAACTTAAGAATTGGATGCCCAGATTGTTTCTCAACAAAGGCCTTAAAGGCTAGGAACATGTTATACACTTCACTCATGAGTTTTAAGAAGTATACCCAAGTGCATTTGGAAAAATCATCAATGAAAGTTAATAAGTACTTGCAACCAGAAAAAAAAACAACAGGAAGTGTACCACATAAATCACTATGCACAAGCTGCAAAGGGGTTGAAACGTGCCAAGAGACACGTTTGTCAAAACTATCTCGATGATGTTTTTTGAGCACACATCTGGAACAAACACCATCTCGGCAAGATACCATAGGAAGACCCGTCACCATATTTTCCTTACATAGAGTTTGAAGAGAGTGATAGTTTAAGTGACCAAATCGCTCATGCCAAAGTTTCCTCACTTCATCATTATGAGCAAAAAAAATGGAGGGAAGACATGATGACCCAAAATTTTCAAACTTATACAACCTTGTGGAATCATCAGCGATTCCAGTAGCTAAAATATGTCTAGGATCTTTGAGGTCCTTGATTAGAACATCATGAGGTGAGAAGTCTACTATTTTCCCTTCACCTGAATGAGTTATCTGATAAATAGATAGAAGGTTGCATGACAAGGTAAGAACACATATTACATCATTAAACTGACCATTATTTATATGAATGATTCCAGATCCTAAAACACTAAGAGATCTATCATCATCAACATAAATATTTTTTATGTTACAATCATTTAAAGAAGAAAACATGGCTTTATTTTTGGCCATGTGGTAAGAAGCTCTGAGATCAATGAGCTACTCATGAGAATGAGAAGAAGAAGATACATTTAATGCATAACCAGATGCTTGACAACCACAAGTAGAAAGTGCCATTTCAGAAGATGAAGTTGAAGAGGTCTCCAAATTGATGTGGTGCTTCTTCATTGCTTCTTCCAAGGCTTCCATATTCTTAAAACATTTTGACTCTACGTGGCCATCACGATTACAAAAGTTGCAATGTCTATCTGTTTTCTTCCCTTTGTTTTTAGTTGCCTTATTAGTTTAGTGAGTTTCTTTTTTAGTTTGCAGATGAAATTGCTTAGAACCTTTGTTTTGTTTATGACCATACTTTTTAGGATACTACTTCTTGTGATTCTTTTGATATGGTTGTTGTTGGGTTGCTAAGGCTTTCTTAAAAGCGTTTCCAGAAGTGATAAGGCCAAGGTTATAATATTCCAAATTGGAAATAGCAGCAATACAAGACATAATAATGTAAAATATAGAAAATATGATCATGACATGAGGGATATCAATATACATCCATCATTTTATTAATATATCAGCAGAAATATACAAAAATATCTTGAGGGACAAGCCACTCAAGCAATAAGAACAAACCTCCAATGATCAGAACATTCAACACATGAGTTGCTGCAATTGTATAGAATGCCGAAGAACAGTGAAAATTCTATCTATATCAGTATATATGTTGCTATAAACATATACAAATGGAATATGGCTGATAGAAACAAAATAAATTCCCAAGAAAGAAGATGTGGACTCTAATGCATGATTTCTAGCAACTCGGAAAAGGTTGCTAGAAATACCAAGAAATATACAACGTGAAAAATAACCATGGGGTTGAGATGTCACTACAAATTGGATCTGATATGAAATAATGCTATGAAAGATCTGAAATGGTGAGGTCCTCCTCCAATAGTATTTTTAAATAGAAGGCTAATCCCTCTACTCAGAAATAGACCCTCTTGATGAGCTCAATGAACCCTCCCAGCAAATGCCTCTAAAAATAACACAGTTTAGAATTGTGACTGCACTGTGAGGGATGGTAGATGGTTGGCCTAATGTAAAATATGATAAAATAAGCCCAATATCCTTCCTTTCTGATCCTCCAATGGATAGGCTACCTCTCCACTGAAAAACAAGCCCAGAAATAGCTCAATGTGATCCTCCTTTACTACACCCTGCAACACAACCAAGCTCTAAACAAAAACTGCACTGTAGTTGAAGGAAGTAGCTTGGAAAGAATTCCAAAATGAGGAAATTCAGCTCAAATATCCTCTCCTTCCCTGAGAATGAGGTAGGGATTCCTGATCAGGAACACCCTTGTGCTAAACAACACAACAACCTTGCTAAACATCAAAGGAATGCAAAGTCTAAACAGACCAATATCAAATGATAATCTAAAACATGAATAACAAAGGCTACCATCCTCTCCATAAATAGCAAGTGAACCTCATCACATTGGGTCCCATCCATACTTGCCACCAAGCTCATTAAAATTTTACTCCACCAAAACTGCGAGCACAATCATAAAGGCCACTCCTCCATGACATCGCTGTTGATTTGGTCAAAGTTGACTGAATCAACATGATCCAGTCCCTGTTCACACCCAAAAGTGCTTAATACAACTACTTGTTCTTCCTCCTTTCACATTAGGAGTGTTATTATTCCTTAAAAAATGGTTTTATGAATCTCCCCACCCACTTATTCACCTACCTAGTGATAAAAAACTATAATATTCCATTTAGATGAAGGCTAAATTTTTGGAATATTAGAGTCCCCCCTTTAAAAATGTTGCTTGTCCTAAAGAAACTATAAAGGTGGAGAAAAATTCATCCCTTCCTCTTATTCTGGCCTCCTCATTAATATTTCCCACCACAACTCAACATATTCTGCAATAAATCTGCCCTCCAATGGTTCCTCCCAAGTATGCAAACCCAAATGGTGTACATCATGAGAAAGTGGAAGGTGTAAGTGGAAACCTTCTTGCTATCCAATGGACTGCTCAAGTTAGGAGTGATGATAAACATAGGGAATCTCATCCCCATGCTATCATCCAAATGAAATGAGCCATCCTATGTAGCTCATCAAAAGAATCTTCAACCCCTAGTCTATGCAATGTGTTGGGGTTGCATGGAGAGTTTAGATTTTCCCATCCAAGTTGTTTCTCTCTCCATTTATGGTGAGTATGGGGCTTTTGTTGATATTGGTCTGAAATGACATGGCCTCCAAGAATATCCCAAGTTACCCCACCAAACAAATAGCCATGAAGTGCCTTCTCCAAGAACTCAAGTTCTCCAAATGGCTCCTCCCACATGAAGAAAAGAGATGTAGTATGGAAATCATGGTTTTCCCATTGTTTCTCCTGAAACATACAACATGTAAATTAGTGATAATCATACTCCCAATAGGCACCTCCAACTATTATCCCACTCTCCAAACAAATCTCCCCATGAACATAAGAATATCAATAATACATGGAAGCAAAACCCAATGAAAACAAGCTACCATATGACAACCGGAAAGTGGATGATATTTCCACACATGGAACCAATGCAGTGCATCCCTTGCCTACCTCAAAACAAAGAATAAAAGGTGCCCTTCTGGCCACTTGTTTGCTGCCACAATCATCCTACAAGATAGGATCATGAAAGTAAAATGTAGTGCCAATGGTGCACACCAAGAATCATGTGGCTTCCCCCCAAACCACCAAAATGATAGCCAATATCAATGCTAAATTTGGCCTCAAGTACATCATAATATAATGTATAATAAGGAATGAACCTTCTTAATACAACATGCTATTCATATAAGGTAAATAAGTGTAAATCATAATGCAAAATTGTACCTTCTCCACCATGTACTTTGGTCCTTGAGCTGAAATGGCTCAACTGGAAATTCTCCCTCGCCCCCAATGAGTAGGGAAGTGGTTGTGAAATACTCTATATCACCATCTGTGCTATGCATATCTCCATATGATGATATATATCCTACTGGATGCCCTTCCAAGTTAACTCCTCCATCAAAGAAAGAAATGCATCAAAGTGCATGGGAAGAAAGTCCACATGTGCTGCATGTAGTAGCTTCCTCTTGAGCTCTTAAATTCTAGTCAAGAAGAATCTTCCATAAGAATGGATGACCTCTCCAACCACCATGTATCTATCATCTCCCTTTGGGTCATCAAGAATCATGCAAGCACCAAGATCCTTGGAGTAATCTACCAAGGGTTGAGATCTCCAATATGGATCAATCCTCCTAAGAGACAACACTGAAGATCTGAAATGTGAAGCTCCCCACCTACTGCTATCTTATCCTTTGACATCCCTCATGCCAAATTCATCCTCCAAAATGCTGCCATGCCCATCATGCAGCTGTTCATGCTTAAATAGAAGTGGTGTCTTTTGGAAGTTGGTATCCCATGAGAAGCTACCATCCAAAAAGAACCTCCTGATCTTGGCCAATGTAAGCATGAGAGGCCTCCATCTACGCCAATGTATGGAGGATTCCTTCCTTAAAGGAAGTACCCTCTATTTTTCCAAATCCATGGAGCAGCTCCCTTGCACCATGAAGGTGCCATCCTCCATCATTGCAGCAACTTCTCTCAGCACAGTATATGTAGTGAGAGTGGGTGATGCTGAAAATGGGAGAATGTCTCTCTCCTCCTTGAGTCTACCCCAAACTCTCTGCGCTGTACTGGACTCCTCCAAGGTATTCACCCCTCTGGAATCTAAGAGTGGTGAACCAAATTGCAAAATGTCTCCCATCAACTCTATATCTAGTGGCCTCCCAGGTGGAATGCCCCCATGTAGTGAGACATCAAAATCTGAAGTGGACTGTATATATGAGTGGACTGATTTGTCCCTCTCTTCACTGTGCAATATAGTCTCCTTGTTTTGTGTAGAAACCTCCTGGAATAGATAAGGGTGAATGATCATCATCCTTTGATGCTGATCCTTCCTTTCTTCCCCTTCCATCTCACAATCTACAAAAACTGATACATGCTACTCATAAATTGTGTTTTGGTTCCCACATGTTGAATCATTTGGAACTCCTTGCAAAGACACAAGGGCTCCTCTAATGGAAGCAATGGCTCCCTTTCCACCTCTATGTGGTGATGGATCTTCTCCCAATGGTACAACTGTTAGCTCTTCTCTACTCTTCCCCTTCATTAGCATTTGAGAATGCCTCATCATCAATGAGAGACCCTTGATCTTGGTCTTCCCTTGAAGGAGGAACCTCCATATATTCATCTATAGAAGAGGAATCTTAAAGAAGTGGGGATATTGCCCTTGGAAATGCATCATGCATGTTTTTATCCCCCTCAACAGAAATATGGAGTGGAGTTGGAAAAATAGATCTCTCCAACTCATGCAAAGGTTTTGAGTTTTGGGGTTCAACAAAAGATGTTTCACAATGTTTAATATAAAATATTTTCACTAATTTCTTAGTGAACCCAACATAAGTGTTTACATTTGCATGATTAAATTAAGTAGAACTACAAAACCACCAATCATGGGCCATACTTTGAGGTGCAGCGCTGCTACTCTAATGGCCTCCTTTTCTAAAACTTGGTGTAGCTGAAAATAGGAATCTAGCTCCTCCACCCAAGCTTTGGCTGTGCACTTTGCTGATCCATCAAAGTTAGATAGAAATATTCTACCTCTCTTGCTTCTATTATGGTGGCTGGATCTTCTTTCTTCCTTGAGTTGGAAAAAACCTTGGAAGTCCAAGTGCTCTTTGAATCTCCATGATTGAGACTCATACTCCTGAAGAGAGTCACTCAAGGTCTCCTCCCTCGGTGCATCTTCTTCCTCCATCCTTCTTGCAGTAAATGTGGGCAATAAAATGTGCTGGTGATCTGCATTTTTGGATGAATGTCTACACCCATCATGTGAATATCTGGGTCTTGATTCAATTTCAAATCCTCTTGGAGTTTTTCTACACCTCTCCCTTTCATCTCCTTGAGATCTTCCTTGATATTTTTCATAGTTTGGAAAAGAAGCTGGGAGATCCTCTCTTCCTTTATTTATCCAAATAATGGAGTCATGCCTTTGTTTCTTTTGTACAAATTCTCTTTTATGTGAGAAGAAGCTTCTCCTTCAAATGACATAATGTCTTGGATGCACAAGTTGAGCCAAGATTATGCTCTGATACCACTTCAATATTCCAAATTGGAAATAGCAGCAATACAAGACATAATAATGTAAAACACAGAAAATATGATCATGAAATGAGGGAGATCAATATACAACCATAATTTTATTAAGATATTAGCAGAAATATACAAAAATATATTGAGGGACAAGCAACGCAAGAAATAAGAACAAGCCTCCAATGATCATAACATTTAGCACATGAGTTGCTGCAACTGTATAGAATGTTGGAGAGAAGTGACAACGCTGTCTATTGTTAGTCCTCAATATTTTTCACCTATTTTTATGACTATATGCTTTGTCCAGGTTTTCTAGAAACCAAATTCAAACAATCATTTTGTCCTCTAGAAATCCTCTCAGAGAAAGTTTTCAATTTTGCCTCCTCTCTTACCTACTGTGATTAAATTGGTAATCCTGTCAAAATCCCATCTTAGACTGATAGGCTTTATTCTATCCATAACTGTCATATTTGTGTAAAACTTCTTATCTTTGATGCCTAAATCTCCCTATTTCACAAAATTACCCAGCCATGAGAAGTCAAGTCTTTCCTTATAATCCTCTTGCTACCCAAATTACTGTTGATGACCTAAGTATGTCTAGAACATCCTTCAAAGTAATGGCAAAGTTTCTAGGTTTATAGGTGATGGTGCTTAGGATGAATATCTGAAAAAACCTGGGTTTTGTTAAAATTTTTTTTTTCTAACTATCAGTCAAGTGCCCTTTTCCTAAAAATCTCGCAAACAAACCTACTATTCCTCCCTAAGTCATGCACCATCATGTCTGTCATATACTTCTGTTTCAGCAAAGCTCAAAGGTGAAATAAAGAAAAATAGAGCAAATATGGTCGCATTTCTAAAAGGCGCACAAGAAGTCTCCAAGGTGTCTCCTACTAGTCCAACAGAAAAATTGCCATGACCAAGCCACCTTATCAAAAAAATCTCTGCAGGGATGTATTGATGTCTGGCCTAAATCAAAACAGGGAAAAAGAGGCACACTAAAGAACAGCTTCAGTCAAAATAGTTGAATGTTTGAACTAAAGGAAACAAAGAGCTGGAGAACACAGGAGACACAAGTTTTTCTCTATAAATCAAAAGATGAATAAAGTGTCAGAAAATCATCTATCATGGAAAATAAGCACAAAAAATTGGAGGATACTACACAACACTTTATGTCACTTCAGGAGGTAATTTTCTGCTCTTTAAAATTTTCTGGGCCTAAGCTCAGAAAAGCAATAGCATATGAACAAAAATGGCGCAATTATGGAAAAAATTCCATTAGAATAGTTTTTATGCCTTAAAACATCATGGGAAAGGGGCAGCTACCTTTTTCCATGCCCCTGCAGACAAAAAAAAAATCATCAAAGGCGCCATCAGTGGAGAAGACTAATACTACTACAAAGGGACAGTCATACTAAAAGAGGAAAAAGTGGGTTTACTGTTTAAAAAATTATATTATTAAACCCCACAGTGGAAAGATGTTTCAATATTTTTCATAAAATTTGGATGAATATGTAAATGGGCATCAAGAATCAAAAAACAACACCTCCTTCATAGACAAGCAGAGGGTGCAAGGTTCTTTATTACTGAGCTATCTTTTGAAAGACAAGTAAAGATCACATTTTATGGTTTTCAAAAAAACAGAGGGTGCCTTTGCACTAAGAAAAGGGAAATCAATTTTTGAAGGATAAACTACAGCATAAGGACAGTCACACTAAAAGGAAGCAAACAACAGGTATGTTATATTGCGAAAATACAATTTATTTATGATCCTCACAGTGAAATGATTTAAAGGACACTTTCAAAATATTGTAGAGATAAGTGAATAAGCATGAAACACCTCCTTCATTAACAGCAGAGGGTGTAAGGATTTTTATGAATTATCTTTTAAAGATAAGGAAAGTTTACATTTTTTGGTTTTCAAGTACAGAGAGTGCCTTTCCACCGAAAAGAGGAAAAAATCAAAACTTGAAAGTTAAAATGTTGCACAAGAGGATAGTCACAGTTTGTTTCTAAGAAAGAGGAAAAACTATTTGTGGAGTTTACCTTGCAAATAACAAAGGACATTTTAGGCCCATTCATATGCTCAAAAACGCTAAAAGCCCATCACATTGAAAAAAAAACAGTAAAGGGAGAAAATAAGAAATATGTTTTGAACTAAGGGAGAGAAGGTGTGCCCACTAAATCATTTCAAAAAAGGGATGTAAATACCCCCAACGACCATCTCTCCATTCATTTCGTTTCTAGCAAGAAGGAGGAGGACATTTTCATTTTCGAAGGGAAGCCTCGGGCAAAAAAACAAAGGAGTTGTGCGCCTGTAGACTGGTGCTACACGCATATAGGTGCATACAGTGTAAGTTTGCATAGGACACTGCGCGCTTGTGTAGAGGTGCTGTGTTTTCAGTCCACCGCCCGACGTGCAGGATTTTTCCGCCTGCGTGCAGACAACACCTAAGCCTTCCTCCCAGGCCACTGCCCGATGTGCAGATGCTGCACGTCCACAACGGTTTTCATCACACTTCTATGGGCAGAAGCCACTCGGGCCAAGGGTACTGCGCGCCCACAAAGTTCCTCATCGCACTTCTGTGAGCAGAGGCCACCAGGGCCGAGGGTGCTGTGTGCCCACAACAGTCTTCATCGCACTTCTGCGGGTAGAGGCCACCCGGGCCAAGGGTGTTGTGCGCCTATGTGAAAAACATAGTGCTGCCCAGATTTTTCACCAAAGGACCAAATTTGCCTATTTTCGCCCAGTTTTTGTTCTTTATCATGGGGGAGAGTTTTTCAAGGTATTTTTCATAAAATTCATATCATCATCAAAATTTTATCTGCAAAAGTGCCAGTTAAGGTTAGAATTGATGTATAAGGCATTTTGATTGAAAAAAAATCTAAAATGTAAGAGGATCTTATTTTCTTTTAAGTATCCAACTTTGTTTTAAAAGTCCTTGGACTTCTGAAAACTTCCCTCACCTTCATTTCATCTACAAGGGGGTTTTTATTTGAAATTTGAAAAAAGAGATAAAATAGTCCTCATGTCTCAAGAAAGAAGTGATGAGCCTCAGAGGCCAAAAATACAAGCTAAGAAAGGAGGCAAACCCAATAGGTTTGAGCCTGCAGACATCCAAGAACTGACTGTTTCCCCCTCTGTTTTATCCTATTTTCAAGAATTGGGATGTTTTGGCTTCTGCAATAAAGTACAAGAAATTGGCAGCCATCCTCATTTAACTGAGTTGTTTGCCCTAAGATTGCACCTGAAAAAGGTTCACATAGAAGGTTTAGATTTTGAATTGACTCCTAAAACTCCTAAAGTTGTATCTAAATCCACCAAGATCCCTTGTATAGTAGAGAAATGGTTTAAACAGACATACCTTGACTTAACCCATTATCAGCCTTTTCTAAAGCCCAGTTTTCAAGCTGCATGTAAAACCATTTTCCCTTTTTCACATCTACTAGATAGGCATGCCCTCCTCATGAAAATTGTCATGAAATATTTTACTTGTGAGGGCAGGTTCTCCCGGGTCTACTCATATCAAATTAGGCTCCTTATGCACTTCACTCGAGCCAAGCTGTTGAACCTACCTTATTTCCTCTACAAAAGTATTGAAAATATGTCCACCATTGTGAAAAAGAAACCTCCAGCTCCGTAAAGGGCAAGCTTATTTCATCACTCCCTTGTCAAAATCATTGTCACTCACCAACTGGAGCAAAAAGGTATTCCTTGGGAATCCTTTATCACTCATGATGACTTCACTTATTCATATTCCATCCCATTGCAAATCATGCCATCCTCATCTCAAAATCCTCCTCATACCCCTTCTTTTCCCTCTATAGCATATGTTTCTCCTTCCTCTCACGAGTCACCCTCCCAAGAAAAAACATCTTCCACTGATAAAGAAAATAAAGAAGAAAGTAGTAGTGGCCCTGAAAGTAATGCTGAACCTGAGAAAAGCATTACTGATACCAAAGAAAACAGTCAGGAGGAAAATGATGATGACAAAGAACAAACTGAAGAAGAAGAGAGGAATAGTGAGGAAGAAAGCAACCAAAAGGAAGATAATAAAAGTAGCAATGAGGAAAGAAACAAAGAAGAGAGTGATGAAGGCAGCAAACAGAAAACAGTGAATATGAAGAGGCAAACAACCCAAATCATAGTAAGGACAACAAAAATGATGAAGGTAGCAGTAGGGAAAAAAGTCAAAACAGTAAAAGCCTAGACAGAAAAAACAGTGGCATAGATAAAGACCAAAGTCAAGAAGAAAACAGTCACAACAAAGAGGAAATTGATGAGGATAGTCCAGAGAATGTTTTTAGAGTAGTTCTAAATGCACAAGGAAAAGAAGACAGAGCCCCTAGTAATGAAAACAGTCAATAAAATAGAAAAAGGGATGAAGACAGAGATATCCTTGAAGAGGAAAAGACAACAGACCTAGGCATTTATCACCAAACAAAAAAAGAGTAGGACCTTCCTGATTATCCTCCTGGTGATGAGATCATTGCAAAAATTGACATTAATGATCAGGGAGGCTTCCCACAGCAAAGTGACAAAGAAATTCAAACAACAAGTGTTGATGAGGAAAAAGACAGTCCTAAGGTTGTAGGTGAACAAAATGAACAAGCCCAAATGTTGGCACCTTTACCATTTCTCATCATCAAGGTCAGGAGCATGTGTTTACTGCCTCTCCAAGGCAAGGGGCCATGCATTCCCCCCCAAAGTAGTGAAAGGTAAAACCTCCAAAACAGTGAGAGGTAAATTCACTCAAGCAGTAAAAAGCAATGTCACCAGGGCATTAAGGAGCAGAGGTAAACTGCCGAAGAAAGGTAAGTATGGATTGCCAAAGAAAGACAGGGGTAAGAAGCCCATGAAGGACAAAGGCATGAAGGCAATGGAAGAACAAGAAAGCAGCCATGAAAAAGAGAGGGATTTTGAACTTATCCACATTGATAGTGATGAAGACAATGAAACAAGGATTCTCAATTCCCTTTTACAAGACCGAGATGCACAAGTTAGAGATTTGGTGAATGATTTGGAAAGATCAAAACATATCATTCATTTCCTACAAAAAAAAAATACACAAATGAGCGGCCAACTTGCCATTTATGAAGCCCGGGCACTCAAGTACAAAAGAGAGGCTCAGAAATCACAAGTGAAGCTAGAAGAGTACATGGGTGACTATGAAGAAGATGATGAATAAGAAGGGCCAGCTAGGAATATGCCTAAGACTATGGGTCTTAGGAGAGCATTAGAAAAACAAAGAGAAGAAGAATTAGCCTGAATGCAACAATTCCCTCTCACTGAGCTCCTAGCCTTGGAAATTGAAAATGACAAAGAATCATGCCTAGAAAGGGAAAACCTGCATTTAAAGGCCAAATTGGAGAAAGAAAACAAGGATTTAGGCTTACAAAGAAAGATGAATCAACATTACAAAAAGCTAAATCAATTTGCTAGAAAAAAGCTCAAAGTTACCCTTGCCCAAAAGAGGCGCTCGACGTGAAAATATGTAAAAGGCCAAGCTAGACTTAGAATCTTGGCACAAGATTCACTACAGGTTTCCAAAAACCCTTGAGGGAGCTACTCACCAAATTTGGGAAAATTTGGACACCTTTTTGTTTTTTGTGAAATTTCAAGCCTAGGAGTGCAAAACCCTGGACAATGCGCTTTTTTTCAAGGCATATTCGGCAAGATAATTTTACATTTTTTGATTCTTGGCACTAGGGGAGGATGCTCATAAATTTTCAGATCATTTGGAGCTGATTTGGTCCCTCAAAAGGTCCAAAAACAACCATTTTTTCACCTTTCTGACACTGTTTTTGAGCAGGTGCTGTGCTACTGGGTTTTTTCACCTTTTCCACTTTTTTATAAGCTTATAGAGATCATATTAAAATAAATAAAATATATTTTGTAAGTAGACATCCATATCTTTCCAACGGGCCATCACGGGACCTTTTTGGACACCGGGAAGGCCTCCAACACCTTGCTGCAAAAAAGCCTTTTTTGGTGCTGCGCGCCTAGAAATTATGCTAAAACAGAGATATTTTTCTGCATTCCTGTGTGATGACTGGGCCAAATGTGCGTTTTTGGCAATATGATGCAGAGTGTTGTCCTTGATGGCAACCCACTTGATGAAGATGATGGCAACCTTCTTGACAAAGTTGTTCTTGACTTGATGAACTTGTTAAATGATGTAAATCTGATGATGGAAGGAATGTTAGTATGTGCCAGAACATGATGAAAAGAGTATGTCTCAAGGCATACATGGATTTGTCTAGAAGAAGTAGCGTATGCACGCGGGAAATAACATGCCAAGTCGCGTATGGGAAAAAGCGCTCTAAATTTATAAAACCAGGGGTAACTACCATGGTATTGACCCATTGTATTGAATGATGGTTCACCTATGTGATCCCGTCCAGGAATACCATTGGAAGTTATGTGGTTTTGACTCATGGTATTGATGAAGGGTAACCCTATATAAGGAGAAGAAAATCATTGTGCAAAAGGTGTGCATGTGTCTGGGATTTGATGAATACTTCTCTCTGAAGTATATTTGTATGGTTGAACCCTGTTCCTAATTCATATATCTGAATCTATAATGCACCTATGAACATGATGAAGGTTCAAGATCTCTAGATCTAGAAATGGTGAATGTCAAGGATGATCTGAAAAGAAGTGAAGAAGACTTGGCGAAATCCTATTGAAGAGATTAAAGAGATCTGGGTAAGTTTGTAGATCTGGTCTATACTGCAAACTTTATCTTTTATAGATCTATACGCAGGTTCGTTTCATGAAAAATGCATATATACGCGGGTCTGTGGAGAGAAAAGTGCGTATGCGCAGTTAGGGTTTTTCCCTGGAAAATGCACTGAAGTATACGCGGGTTCGTATTCTGGAAAGCGCGTATATACACGGGTCTGATTAAATAAAAGCGCGTATGATTTCTGATCTAATGGTTGCTGAAGGTTGAATGTGTTTCTGCATATCTATTATGAAGTCTGGGTTATATCTGATACTCTGGTTACAGTGGTCTCACTGTTCTATTTGAAGCAATAAGCAAGGTATGTTTGTTGATAAGTGAAGGGTTGTGTTGAAGCTGTTTGATCCAGTTTGAAAATTGATGAAACGTGGTCTGCAGTGGTGCTGAGGGTCGAAGCCTTTAGTCAGGGGGTTGTAGCTCCCTTCTAGGAAAGGCTGGTAAATGAGTTCAGGGGGTCGTAGCTCCCTTCCAGGAAAGGCTGGTAAACGAGAGAAGGTTGTAGCCTTCTGCAGGTGGGTTCCTGCGTGCTGGTTTGAGTCTGCACCAGTACATGATTGTAAGAAGTTTTCTTAATAATAAATTTTGAAGGCTGAAACAACAGAAGCGGTGGTTTTCTCTCGAATTGGGTTTCCAACTAAAAATCCTGGTGTTCATGTGTGTTGCATATGTGTGATGATTATTCTGTTCTGTCTGCACCTGTTTACTGTTTCTGAAATATCTGATGAATGAATAATGCAATGATCTGAGTTAAGATTCAAACACATAATTAGATCTCTGGGCATACGCGAGTTCTGTAAAGGATATCTGCGTATATACACTAGTTTCCCTCAGTAAAGCAGCGTATGGGTTTTTAGAAAGAAAAAAGTAAAAGTTTGATTGTCTACACTAAATACTAATTCACCCCCCCCTCTCAGTATTTTTCCCAACAATTGGTATCAGAGCAGGTCCTTCTGAAAAAGCTTAGCCGCTAGAAGGAAGATCAAGCAAGATGAGCAATCATGAGGGAACAGCGTCTATCAAGCCCCTGCTCTTCAACGGGAGAAATTTAGTCTTCTGGAAAATGAGGATGAGATCCTATCTTCAGTCTATGGGAGCTGATATATGGGCCATTGTTGAACAAGGATATCAATATCCAGCTGCTACACCAACAGATCCAACTGAAAGGAAGAATTATGAATCAAATGCAAAAGTGGTCAATGCTATAACATGAAGTCTAACTGAATCAGAATTTGTCAAAGTCATGCAGCTGAATACAGCAAAGGAAATATGGGACAAAATCATTCTAAGTTATGAAGGCGATGCAAAGGTAAAAAGTGAAAAACTCCAAACTCTCAGAATTGAATATGAAAATTCAAAGATGCATAGTGATGAGAGTATTGCCAGTTTCTTTTTACGTATTGATGATGTTGTAAATCGTATGAAAAATCTGGGTGAAACAATATCCGACACTACTTTGGTTGAGAAAATTTTACGATCGCTAACGACAAAATTTGAATCAAAAGTTTCTGACCTTGAAGAAAAATAGGATATTCAAAATATTTCCGTGGTGCAACTTCATGGCATACTGACTGCATATGAAATGAGAAGAGGAGGACCGTCTGAAGTCAAAGAAGCTGTTTTTAGAGCTTCTACAAAAGGGAAAGAAGTGCAAGGAGCTGAAGGATCAGGATATATTTCGGAAGAAGATGAGGAAAATTTTGTAAAGAAACTTCAACTTGGTACAAGACGGTTTAGAGGTAAGCTTCCTTTCAAATGTTTTAATTGTGGAAGAGTTGGTCACTATGCTGCTAAGTGTCCTTACAAAGAAACATCTGCAAAAGGAAAGGAAGTAGCTAGAAATAAGAACCGGTCTAGCACTAGAAGAAGTTACTATACTCATGATGACAGTGATGGAGTATCTGATAGTGAGGAAGAATGTGAACAAGATCTTAGACTTCTCATGGCATTTGAATCTAGAGAAGAAAATGATACTTTCGTGGATGCTCTAGAGGAAAATGATTTTCTTGAAGAGAAAAACCAACTCAAAAGACGCTTAGAAGAATATAAAATTCTCTTAGAAGAGAGAAAAATAACCATCGAGACTCTAGAAAAGCAGGTTGAAGAAGCAAAGAAACCCAATGAGAAATTAGAATGTGAAGTGGTAAGTGTAAGAAAAGAATTTGAGAAATTAAAGACTCTGAATTTTAGATTTGCTAAAGGATCTGAAACCTTAGATGAGATTATCAAGGTTCAACGTTCTCCTCTTATAAAGATAGGTCTTGGATACACTGGAGAGTCCTCTCAAGCTTCAGCACCAAATTATCTAAAAGCAGCTACAACTGGTTTACAAAATTCTGCCACTCAGCCAGGGAATAAAGAATCTTTATAGGTAAAGCATGATCATCCTAATACAAGGAACACTAACAGGAATATCTTTCAAAAGGGCACCAATCAACAGGTAAATTCAAATAGAAGATTTCATGATCGCAGAAATTTCTTCTTCAATGGACAATGTTTCTCATGTCACAATTTTGGTCATAAAGCTGCTCAATGTGTTGCATATAAAACCATCATGACAAGAGAAGAAAGAAAGAAAAGGATTGATGTTGAAACAAAGAAGAATACCTATAACAAATTTTCTCCTCTTCTAAATGAAGTAGAATGTGCTTATTGCAATAACTTTGGCCATGAAGATTCTGAGTGCAGGAGCAAAATGCAGCCAAGAGAGCATCTTCCCTCAAAATCCAAAATATGGAAAAAGAAAGAACCACAGGTTGAAAATTGTGGCATAGCGTTATTTGTGGAAGGTGAAGAAAATCAATGGTACATTGATAGCGGACGCTCAAGACACATGACAGGTGATAAACACAAACTTCGTGCATATAGTGCTCTAGAAAAGGAAAATAAAGTTACTTTTGGAAATGATACTCCTGCTATAATTAAAGGAAAAGGGTCTATGTTTCTAAAAGAAAAGGTGAAGGCTAATGATGTCATGTATGTGGATGGATTAAGGCATAACCTGTTAAGTGTAAGTCAAATGTGTGATCAAGGAACTAAAGTTGTCTTTAGTTCAAAAGAATGTGTGGTGCGTGATCTTGATACAGGTAAAACAATTATAAAAAGAAAAAGAACTCCAAGCAATCTGTATGTATTGAAGAATTGCAAAGAACAATGTTACTTGAGTAAATCTTCAGAAAACTGGCTATGGCATAGAAGGTTGGGGCATCTAAGCTTCTCTCAAATCAACAAATCTAGCAGACTTAATGCTATTCGTGGTCTTCCCAATGTTACTCTGCCTGAAAGTATCATATGCAAATCCTGTCAATTCAGTAAGCAAACTAGAGTGCAATTTAATGCCAAGGAAGGATCATCAAGTAAGCCTCTTGAACTCATTCATACTGACATATGTGGACCTATGAAGAAAAAGTCACCACGGGGTGAAGAATACTATATATTATTTATTGATGATTTCTCTAGAATGTGTTGGATTGGGTTGATCAAACACAAAGATGAAGCATTTGAAAAATTTCAGATCTTCAAAGCACTAGTGGAAAATGAATTAGACCTAAAAATCAAGTGTCTTAGATCTGATCTAGGAGGAGAATATACTTCAAATAAATTCTTTGAATTTTTTGAACAACATGGCATAAAAAGACAATTTTCTGTAGCAGGCACTCCACAACAAAATGGCGTAGCAGAAAGAATGAATAGAACGATTCAACAAATGGCTAGAGCTATTCTTGATGATTCCAGAACACCTGACATTTTTTGGGGAGAAGCATCTCACACAGCAGCAAATATTCTTAACAAGGCACATGTTCGAGTAAATAGTGATAAAAATCCGTATGAACTATGGTATGGTAATCCTCCTTCTATGAAGAATTTTAGAGTTTTTGGAAGTAAATGCTTTATCAAAAATAATGATGAAAAGCTTGGCAAGTTTGAACCTAGATCAGATGAAGGAATACTTCTTGGTTACTCATCTACAAGCATGGCATACAAATGTTACAATAAAAGGCTTCGAAAGATTGTTGAATGTATTGATGTTGTTATTGATGAGTCTCATGCAGTCCCTAAAGAAGAAAGACAAACAACAGAAGAAGATGATGGTGAATTTTGTCCTTCTACATCAAATAGAAATGATATAGACAGTGGATCCAATGAAGAACCTGAAGATGATTTATCTGGAAAGGCTCCATCCAGATATGTTCAAAAGAATCATCCTGAATCTCAAATTTTGGGAGACAAGGAATTAGGTGTACAAACAAGGAGGACTATTGTGCGATCTCCTAGCTATTTGGCATTTCTATCCACGATTGAACCACACAATGTCAATCAAGCTAGCAAAGATGAATGTTGGATTCAGGCCATGAATGAAGAACTTGATCAAATTGAAAAGAACCACACTTGGGAATTGGTACCAAGACCACATGATAAAAATGTCATTGGAACCAAATGGATATTCAAGAACAAGCTAAATGAGAATGGGGACGTTATAAGAAACAAAGCTAGACTGGTTTGCAAAGAGTATACTCAACAAGAAGGTATAGACTTTGAAGAAACTTTTGCTCCTGTAGCTAGACTTGAAGCCGTAAGAATGTTTCTTGCTTTTTCAAGTTTTCAACAAATCAAAGTTTATCAAATGGATGTCAAATCTGCTTTCCTCAATGGTGATCTAGAAGAAGAAGTTTATATGGAACAACCAGAAGGATTCATCTTGGGAAATGATGAAAATCTTGTTTGTAGACTTAAAAAGGCTCTATATGGTCTCAAACAAGCTCCAAGGGCATGGTATTATCGTCTTGACAAATATCTTCATCAACAAGGATTTTCAAAGGGGTCTGTTGATAGTAACTTATACACAAAAATTGAAAATGATAAACTATTGATTGTGATTGTATATGTTGATGATATCATTTTTGGAAGTAATGAAGAATCTATGAGTCAGAAATTTTCTTCTGTCATGCAGCAAGAATTTGAAATGTCTTTACTTGGGGAACTAACATTATTTCTTGGCTTACAAGTGCATCAAACTACAGAAGGTATATTCCTATCTCAAGCAAAATACCTTAAGCAAATTCTGAAAAAGTATGGGATGGAAGAGTGCAAACCTGTAAGTACACCAATGGTAACCGGATGTAATCTCAGTTCTCATGATGATTCTCCCATGGTGAATCAACCAGAATATAGATCTATGATAGGAAGTCTTTTGTATCTCACTGGGACTAGACCATATATTATGCATGCAGTTGGGATTGTTGGACGATTTCAAGCCAATCCAAAAGAGTCTCATCTTCAGGCTATCAAAAGAATATTCAAATATATACAAGGAACTCAAGACTTTGGACTATGGTATCCAAAGAATGCTGATCATACTCTTCATGCTTACACTGATGCAGATTGGGCTAGAAATGTTGACGATCGGAAAAGCATAAGTGGTGGTGCATTATATATGGGGCCCCGGTTGGTATCTTGGTTCAAAGAAGAAGCAAAGCTCTATTGCCTTATTTATACAGGTATGTGATATGTGGTCGCCGCATCATGTTGCACTCAACTCTCGAATGATGCAAACCTTACAAGACATTCAAATCAAATGTTCACCTCCTATCTCCATTATGTGTGATAATACAAGTGCCATCAGTATTTCAAAGAATCTTGTTATGCATTCCAAGACCAAGCACATTCCCATCAAGTATCACTTCTTACATGAACAAGTTCTTGAACAAAAGGTGAAGTTGGAATATGTTCCCTCCAAAGAACAAGTTGCTGATATATTTACCAAACCTCTACTCAGGGAAGCATTAGAATATCTCAGAAAGAAGCTGGGAATGGTCTCTGCCTCTGAGAAGATCAGATCTGCTTAATTTCAGAAGATTAAAATGGATACACGGGTTTCCTGAAAGACAGTCACGTATATACGCGAGTTCATACATAGAAAACCACGTATGGGTGGTTGCTGACAAAGTTTCTGGGACGCTATTTAATACGCAGAAAATCGCGTATGGGTGGTTACTGACAAAGTTTATGGGTCAACATTCTTCAGCACAAGCTATGGTGCTGTTTGGTATCTCTAATGTTGTATGGATTCTCTGGTGATGTTTCAGCTCTTATATTTCTGGTTCATTCTCTGATATTGGGTGAAGATGCCTTGATGATTGACTGTTGAAAGTGTTCAGGTTCCTCAAGCTAAGGAGGAGTTTTGGTCATATGGAAAGGGTGCACAGGTTCATGGGGAGAATTAGCCTGGCTGAGACTAATGCATTGTTGGCATTATGATGGTTCTGAAACTTGATCTCTTTCTTGAGGTTTTTTTGGTTTTGGTTGTGAAAAGTCATACTTGTAATTTAATGAAAAGGTCATGTTGAGACCCATGATGTAAATTTTAATATTCAGTCATGTAAGGACTTGTTCAAATATGTAAATCCAATTGGTTGGATCTTTGACATAAGTATGAGTTTTGGTGATAGGAAGGTCATAGAATCATGTACTTCATTGAAAAATATGTTTGAAGATTCAGCATGATCTCAGGGGGAGCATGGTAACTTCAGTGCACATCAGATTTGCAGAGCTCTTATGTCTACATGAAGGGAAAAACCTTGTGTTGGTTTTGATCCGCCCTTTGCTCTTGAAGTCAAAGGGGGAGAGTGACATGGTGTTTGAATATCATGAATAATGGTTGTGCTTAATGTATCTATCTGTTATGGTGATCAAACACCATCGTGCTTACCATCAAGTCCAAAGGGGGAGATTGTTGGCAATATGATGCAGAGTGTTGTCCTTGATGGCAACCCACTTGATGAAGATGATGGAAACCTTCTTGACAAAGTTGTTCTTGACTTGATGAACTTGTTAAATGATGTGAATCTGATGATGGAAGGAATGTCAGTATGTGCCAGAACATGATGAAAAGAGTATGTCTCAAGGCATACACAGATTTGTCTAGATGAAGTAGCGTATGCACGCGGGAAATAACGTGCCAAATCGCGTATGGGAAAAAGCGCTCTAAATTTATAAAACTAGGGGTAACTACCATGGTATTGACCCATTGTATTGAATGATGGTTCGCCTATGTGATCCCGTCCAGGAATACCATTGGAAGTTATGTGGTTTTGACTCATGGTATTGATGAAGGGTAACCCTATATAAGGAGAAGAAATTCATTGTGCAAAAGGTGTGCATGTGTCTGGGTTTTGATGAATACTTCTCTCTGAAGTATATCTGTATGGTTGAACCCTGTTCCTAATTGATAGATATGAATCTATAATGCACCTATGAACATGATGAAGGTTCAAGATCTCTAGATCTAGAAATGGTGAATGTCAAGGATGATCTGAAAAGAAGTGAAGAAGACCTGGCGAAATCCTGTTGAAGAGATTAAAGAGATCTGGGTAAGTTTGTAGATCTGGTCTGTACTGCAAAATTTATCTTTTATAGATCTATATGCAGGTTCGTTTTATGAAAAGCGTGTATATACGTGGGTCTGTGGAAAGAAAAGCGCGTATGCGCAGTTAGGGTTTTTCCCTGGAAAATGCACTGAAGTATACGCGGGTTCGTCTTCTGGAAAGCGCGTATATACGCGGGTCTGATTAAATAAAAGCGCGTATGATTTCTGATCTAATGGTTGCTGAAGGTTGAATGTGTTTCTGCATATCTATTCTGAAGTCTGGGTTATATCTGATACTCTAGTTACAGTGGTCTCACTGTTCTGTTTGAAGTAATAAGCAAGGTATGTTTGTTGATAAGTGAAGGGTTGTGTTGAAGCTGTTTGATCCAGTTTGAAAATTGATGAAACGTGGTCTGCAGTGGTGCTGAGGGTCGAAGCCTTCAGTCAGGGGGTTGTAGCTCCCTTCCAGGAAAGGCTGGTAAATGAGTTCAGAGGGTCGTAGCTCCCTTCCAGGAAAGGTTGGTAAACGAGAGAAGGTTGTAGCCTTCTGCAGGTGAGTGCCTGTGTGCTGGTTTGAGTCTGCACCAGTACATGATTGTAAGAAGTTTTATTAATAATAAATTTTGAAGGTTGAAACAACGACAGCGGTGGTTTTCTCCCGAATTGGGTTTCCACCTAAAAATCCTGGTGTTCATGTGTGTTGCATATGTGTGATGATTATTACGATTGCAATACTTTGTTCTTTGTTTAAAATATCTGATGAATGAATAATGCAATGATCTGAGTTAAGATTCAAACACATAATTAGATCTCTGGGCATACGCGAGTTCTGTAAAGGATATCCGCGTATATACACTAGTTTCCCTCAGTAAAGTAGCGTATGGGTTTTTATAAAGGAAAAAGTAAAAGTTTGATTGTCTGCACTAAATACCGATTCACCCCCCCCCCTCAGTATTTTTCCCAACATGCGTTAGGAAAGTTTGTCATGTATGTTAGAGCCTAAAAGTCAATATTTTTGCTAATTTGGTCCGAAAAGGATATTTTGAAGAGATATTTTGTGCCTTGGACCTTGTAAGGCCTCAAGGGTAGTTTTAGATATTTTACTTTGGCCAATGGCCTTCTAGCTACTCTAGTAAGTTTTTTCTCCTCTTGGTTTATATAAACCATGAGGATTCATTGTAAAAGAAGGTAGAACTTGACATTTTAAGAGCAATACATAGTTTTATGAGCTTGAAGAAAATACTAGTTTTATGAAGTGGATGAATGTCTTGCTTGGATTGATGGTGGAAGAGCATTGTGTGCAGGATTCCATAGCTTGGTGAATGGTGATGTTTCCATGATTTATTTATGTTTTCTTGTTTCCATTAATGTTTCATACTTCTCATTTTCTGTAGATCAGAAAATTATATGTCGAGATATGCTCATGGAAGCACCTCAAACCTCCTGCATATTACAGCTTTGATGTTTTCTTCTTCTTGATCATTTTAAAGGAATTCTTAACTTCTCCTTAGGTCCATCAAGAAATTGTTACTTGTTACATTAATGGTCAATATGTTAGCTATCTAGTATGATTTAAGGTATGCCCTGCTTACTTATAGTTTCTCAAAACTCCATTTCTGAAACTTTTCTATGAAATACTGTTTTTTTAGTTAAGTCAAAGAGGTCTCATTCGATCTTTCCCTTTGTCCATGCTTGCAAACTGGTTTCAAAGTTCATGATAGCTTGATATATGTTGTTTATGAGTTCCCTCTCCATATATTAAGTTGTTTGTTTATCTTATATGTTTTCCCAACAATTGAAGGTGAATTTTCAGAGTTAGGAGTTCTTATGCTTCTATGTATCAACGGATTGTTTATCTTTCATGTTTATCAGTTTGAGTATTATTCATAGATATTTATGGTTTGCCCTACCTCATGAGTATCTGCTTTAAAACTATATATGTTTAAGGTTTCTTTGTTTTTCACAAACTTAATGTTCATTTCATCTCATATTTCGCCAAAATAATCCATTTACCTTGCTAAATCAGCCCTACAGTACACCTTGTCCATTATTTAGACAACCTTGACTTCATCTGACCCCATAGCCCTGTTGATTTGATGAACTCTCTTTCTATTTGTCCTACTTGATCAATTTACCTCAAAACCCAAAAACAAAAAAAAATATACTTAACAGCTAGCATAAAATCCAACATACAAAGCGAAAAATCTCACATCCTTCGCATCATAGAGAGAGCCCTCTCTGAGTCCAGGAAGGCTAGGTCCTAGGACTCCAAAGACTGGTCTGATGTTACCCTATCATTTGGTTGACAAATCTGCCAAATTACAGGACTCCAACATCCATATCAGTGTAGCTGCTACTATAAACATATACAAATGGAATATGGCTGATAGAAACAAAATAAATTCCCAAGAAAGAAGATGTGGGCTCTAATGCATGATTTCTAGCCAACCCGGAAAAGATTGCTAGAAATACCAAGAAATATAAAATGTGACAAATAACCCTGGGGTTGAGATGTCACTACAAACAGGATTTGATATGAAATGAGGCTATGAAAAATCTGAAATGGTGATGTCCTCCTCCAATAGTATTTCTAAATAGAAGGCTGATCCCTCTAATCAGAAATAGACCCTATTGATGAGCTCAATGAACCCTCCTAGCAAATGCCTCCAAAAATAATGTAGTTCAGAATTGTGACTATACTGCGAGGGATGGTAGATGGTTGGCCTAATGCCAAAGATGAGAAAATATGCCTAGGATCCTTCCTTGCTAATCCTCCAATGGATAGGCTACCTCTCCACTGAAAAACAAGCCCAGAAATAGCTCAATGTGATCCTCCTTTGTTGCGCCCTGCAACACAACCCATATCTAAACAAAAAATACACTCTAGCTGAAGGAGGTAGCTTGGAAAGAATGCTGAAATGAGGAAATTCAGCTCAAAGAACCTCTCCTTCCCTGAGGATGAGGTAGGGATTCCCAATCAGGAACACCCTTGTGCTAAACATCACAACAACCCTGCTAAACAACAAAGGAATGCAAAGTCTAAACAGATCAATATTAAATGATAATCTAAAACATGAATAAAAAAGGCTACCATCCTCTCCATATATAGCAAGTGAACCTCATCACATTGGGTCCCATCCATACTTGCCACCAAGCTCATGCAAGTTGTCCTCCAACAAAACTATGTTGTCTTATCATAAAGGCCACTCCTCCATGACAACACTATTGATTTGGTCAAAGTTGACTGAATCAACATGATCCAGTCCCTGTTCACACCCAAAGGTGCTTAATCCAGCTGCTTATTATTCCTCCTTTCACATTAGGAGTGTTATTATTCCTTCAAAAGGGGTTTTATGAATCTCCCCACCCACTTATTCACCTACCTAGTGATAAAAAAAACTATAATATTCCATTTAGATGAAGGCTAAATTTTTGGAATACTACAAAGGTATAAGAGTTTTTCTTGTTATCTTATCAAAGAATCACAAAAGACATCAAAAGAGGGGTTCTTGTAGGCAGTTCCTGAAGAAATGATGGATTCTCTAGTGGAATGAAAGGTGGAAACAAATACAGAGTATGCAGGGCCAAGCTTAGCAAGAATGGAATAGATGAGGATACCATCTTCCTTTTTGACCTTACAACCTTCTAAACGAATTCTAAGGGTCTTGAATTTGGACAAAAAGTCTTCAATAGAGGAGAAATTATTGGGGTCCAAAGTAAGAAACTCATTTTCAAGCTGGTGGGCCCTGATTTGATTTTGAATGCCAAAAACAATATTTAGCTTTTTCAGGGCTTCATCAGGAGTGTCAATTTCAAGGATATGAAATCAAAGTTCTTGAGAAATGGAAATTCCTATCAACACTCATGCTTGATCTTGTTTATTTTCCCATTTAGTGGTTTTATCATCATCAGAAGGTTTAGTTTCTTGTCCTGTGACTATTCTATAAAGCCCTTTACTTCTAAGTAAATCTACCATGTGAGGTAGCCATTGGAAATAATTGGCGTTGTTAAGAATTACCGGGTATGCACTTTCCATTTTTTTTTTTTTTTAAACTGAAGCTGAAAAGGGCTGAAACTAAGTGCTCCAATGGAAAGATCTCGAAAAATTAGGCCGATTCAAAAAAATAGCTTGAAAAATGGTTTCCGAATGAAGAAGTTATGCCTTTTTGAAAAAAAAGGAGTTGTAGATGTCGAATAGTTACAGGAATGGTTTGAAATTTGATGATGAAGTTCTAGTTTAAAAAAAAATCCCGCCCTTTTAACAAAATTTTTTTACAAAAAAAAGCTTGAGAAAAAGGCTTGAACCTAAGGCCTCTATTCTCATAAACTAACATCTCACCAAGTGAGCTAGTAAAGGGATTATGTAATTGTTTGAAAGGAGGAAGGTTTTTTTTTGTTTTTTTTAGTCTTCAGTGTGCGTGCTTTCACAAAAAAACACAAAAATTCAAGAAAAAAAAAACAAAATGCAAGCCTTATGGAATAACATTAGATTTTTGGCTAGCCTTACCGGCAGCTATCTATTTTTTCACTATTTTTGATTTCTCGAAATTGCACAAGGACGCAGGGAAAGATCATATGTAGAAAAAAAATCCCGTCTTCCCTTCTGATTTTCCAAGATCATGCACAGTGCAAAGAAAGAGCATACATAGAGAAGAGGGTATAGATCCGAAAAAAAAGAAAAAAAAAGAAAAAAAAAACAAAAAAACAAAAAAACAAAAAAACAAAAAAACAAAAAAACAAAAAAAAACACAGGGAACTGAAATAAACAAAATGATTAATAAATATAACTGCAAAACAAATACTGTATACCTCCAGATCTAAAATGACATAATTTGGGAAAATAGAAACCTTTTTCCATGAAACAAAAGTGGTTCCTCATTATAACAGATGCTCCAGACACAACAAAGTAGTTCTCCAGGCCTAATTTTTTTTCAAAATACTAGATCTAGAAAACGACAGTCACATGCAGTCAAACCGGCTTCAGATTTGGATCAACAATGGATGCGGCCCTAAAAATAGCTCTGATACCATGTAGGAATTTATAGGGTAAGTTCCTTAGATAAAAAACCAAACATCACCACCTAGAAACAGATCACAAATCAATACACAAGTATTATCACGTGGTTAAAACCCTCAAAGAGGGAAACAATCCACGACCTGAGCCAACGCGACCACTTCAGGAAATTTATTAATATAAAAAGAAAGATTACATATGTTTCTCTCATAAATGGTTATAGGAAAAATGACCCTCCATGCTCTTTAAATAGAGATCATGGACCAATCGGGTGTTAAGCCATGTATCATGTGTCATTAATATCGAGGAGAGAGTGAACCTCTAGATCACCACAAATCGTGACCATCGGATTATAAGTTAAAAATGTACATAGTAAAGAAACACACTTTACCTAACTCTACACTAGGCCAAGTTATACTTAACTATTTCCTAAGTGTCAGAATATCCTAACAAAGAAAAAATAAGAAGCAAAGCATTATTATGCTGCAAAAATTTCTCCCTAGCAATCAAACATTTCATTGAGAAGAGGATTTCATTATTGAGAGAGTTTGTATACTTCTTTGAGAGTGAGAGGAAGCTTGCAAGGAGATTGAGGAAAGGAAATTCCTCATTGATGATTTTTGAGCACCATTTCTCAAATAATTCTCTCCAACTGTCTTTTATTCATCTATTGTATATCTTCTACATTTAACAATTCATAAAGGGAATCATTTTCCATTACTTTGTTGATATGTTTTCTTCACTAAGCATTTTTTATGTGTTTATTTATTAGTTTCTAGTTTATGTTTATGTATTCATTGCTTCCATTAGTTACAGTGCTTTGTTCACTCATGTTTTTCCACTAAGAACAACCAATTTCTTGGGTTTTCCTTGTAGGGAACAACCAACTCTAAGGAAGGTATATTTGGTACTCTATATAAACAAACACACTACCACATATATAGAGGAAGGCATAAGGTGAAGCCACAATGTGACATGGGACTGGAAGGACATGGTAGAGGATACAATAAGGTGATTTTTACTAGGAACCTTGAAATTTTATTATATAAATTCATAAAAAAACTAAGGCCTAAGTCCCCTCTTCCCTCATATGAGTTGACAAAATAGACTAATTGAAAAAGGAAAGTGGTAGATTTTTATTTGCTCATAGAGATGACGTGGAGACATAGTGGCATGATGACATTAGCATGATGTAACACCAATGAGAGGGTGACACGTGGTATGTATATTTGAAAAATTTCAGGTACCCAAGTGGGATGAAAATGAGTGACACATGGAACCACTTAGTGAGTGACACGTGGCACCCTTGCAGAGGTGGAAAACATGATGGAAGACACGTCACCTCGGAAGAGAAACCCTGGAAGTTTTCATAGGTGTGCAGGCTGAACCACCTAGTGAGATTTAATTGGGACATAATGGAAAATACAAATCACTCAAAGTATTATGTGATTGGTCCAGTTGTGTGGCACGAGGTCCCACTGGGAAACATAATACTAAACCCTAGAATTTTAAAAGGGAGAAAAATGAGTTCTCTCTAGGCCAGTGAGGCTACAGGACATGATGGGTCCTAAGTGGAATACATAAAAAAAGTAGAGGACCAGTCATAAAAGAAAAACTAGTGTGGTGGGTCCTCAAGGGACACATAACTATGGAGGATTTACTCCGAAAGAAAACAAAGGCACATCACTTATTTTAGCTAGGGGCTAAAGTTTGGGCTAGCACCTGGTTCTTTGTGGGTGTATAAAACGAGGGCACAAAAGGTTGAATAAATGGTGGTTACCGTCCTTAGGGATTGGAACAAAGGCATACTCAATGGAGGTTATATGCATGGTTTTATGTGTGGTTTCAAAATCACGATTTTAAATGATTAAGGCCTTTAGGATTATGAAAATGGTCGACAAATTTGAAGGTTTTGGATCCATATTTGGTGATTTTCCACCAAAATAGTAGTGGAAAAAGTAGTTGGCAGCCCGTATGGAAAAATGTATAGAATTGGAGACATATGTGGAAATTTGGATAAATTTGTGAGTTCACTAGATTTAGTAATCTTTGTTAAACTCTGATCTTTTTCTAGAATTGTAAAATTGGGTTGTTTAACTCAGCTTTACTAACAGAGAAAATTGGTGGGTCACATTAACAGGTGTTATAGCATCATTTATCACCATTATATACTTGATGATTTATACATTCGCCTTGGGCAAACCTTCCCTTCAGACTTGGACATATTTCTCAAAAAACAGTTTCTTAAAACCCATACGCGACTCTGCCCAGACTTTTCCACGTACAGACATGAGTCCATACATAGAGAACTGTGTATGCATTTTTAAACGTTAAAAAATATATAATTTCCCTATTTTAGAGGTGGGGTTTACGGTTGTTCTTGTAACTTAACCACCCCAACCCATGGCCTAACTGTTCCCAACTGGAAAAAATAATTTGAGGGATTATAAAAGCCCCTCAAGGGAGTGGCCTAAGGGAAGAAGAGAGAGAGAAATATAGATATTATACACTGTTGGAGCCCTATCCAAGTCTGATATATTCCCTGTGCCTCTTGCACTTCCTAGATATTTTTAGGAAACCCTTGTTTCCTTGAGATGTTCACTCACCCTATGTGACATCCATTGTGCGCTACTCTTGGAATAAGTTTTGTGAGGCTAGGGTTGGACGGATCGAGAGGATGGTATGCTCGAAGGCCGTGGCAAATTTCAGGTGATCTCTCCACATTATTTTACTGTACATGTCATAATAAAATAAGTGCCATTTGTTCCAGATGTTTACGTGTCATTTATCTCTTATACATGTGTAATGATATTAAATCATTCATTTAATACTGTTTTTATGAGATTATGCATGCTTTTCACTAAAATCTAGAACATATATATTTTGTACAACTAGGTTTTTGTGCTTGTTCTTTGCTGGTTTGCAGGTTTTGGAGCACAAAGAGTTGTAGGGGGTTTGTACCTCGTGGGATCTAATACAACCAAAGGATATACGGGTAAGGTCTGCAACCTTTAGTTTCTATTTTAAAGCATAGAAGTTGGTTAACTGAGTCCTTCTTGTAATGACATGCCCTTGATCTATGAAGGTTTATCAGCCTGAGACCTTAGGGTAACATTACCCGCAACAGAACCGATGACTCCACTGGGGAGTACATTCGTATAATTCCTAGTTAGCATTATTTTATTTATCTTGTAGGTTCCCTGAGAGGTTTATCACTTTTTACAGTTTAGTAAGTCTTTTTTCAATTAGACAGAAGACCTGGTCCCTTGATCGGGCTTGAATTTTTCTTTTTTCCTTATCTTTATTTCCATATGAAACTTAGTCCTTGCATAGTCGCGTATACCTCCTATATTTTCCAAAGGAACTCAAAAATACGTGAGTTTCCTTGGTTACAATCGTGTATACACGCTTGTTGCATACTGCAAAATCGCGTATGCCTGGAAAAATTTGAAATTTTGAGTTTCCAGCCTCTGTAGTCTTTTTTGTCTATGGTGAACCATTCATGTGGTGTCTTTAAGGTGTCTGGACTGTGTTTATGGTGATTGAATATCCATTTCTCTCTTGTTATTGTGAAATCCTAGCCATTTGGTTAATTTCCTATTTTGTGTGATTGCAATTGCAGTTGAAGCACCAAGATATTTTCCTGAAGTTCTTGGCTGTTCTGAACATTCAGAACAATGAGCCTCTGCTTGTTTTCTCTTCTTGGCCCTATGCATTGCTTCGCTTTTGGTTTTTTCCCTTTTGGATTATTTTGACTTTCTTGATTTCTTGGACTAGCCTTGTTGCGAATCTTGAAGAATATCTTTTTGGTTTTTTGAGTCATTGTTCACTGAAAAATTTTGCTACTGCACTGAATCAATTATTTGAGTTTTGTTTTTCTTTTTTCTCATTTGAGTCCTGCTACAAAAGTAACATAGTTGGCTTGAGCACCTTGAAGCCTTGTTGAGACTCATTTTTCTTGATTCCGGTTCTTGGGTAGTTTATGCTTGTCTTCTTGAAATCTTTTTCCTTTCATTATAAGTAAAAAGCCCAAAAAAAATTTGTGTTTTTCGTAGATTTTCTTTGAGTTTTTTTTTTTTAATAGTTTCATCATATCTTTTGAAGATTTTTGTTGGTTTCTAGTGTTTGGTTCTTGTCTTTATTTTGAAGGAAGTATTTTCTTGATTTCTCTCTTTTGTGTCAAGTACATTTTGGCATTCTTATGCATAGGAGTTTTGTCTAGAACTAGCCTTGTTTTTCTGTCAAAAAGTGATCAAACCATTGTATTTCTAGAGACTCTTTTTCGCTTCTTTAGAGTTAGCATCTTATAATTTTCATATAATTGGTAGTTTGAATTAAGTGCATTTGAGCATTTTAGTCTTTTTCATAGTTTTCTAGATTGTGTGAAGTGTGAGTAACTGAAAAGAAAAAAAAAAGTTTTTGCTTATGTAGTTTCGTAGAACCCATGTAGAGATCTCTTTTCATCGAAAGGAAATTATTGCATTTGCATGTAACTAGGTTTTCATTGATTTCTTCTGCATCATCAAACACTATCAGTTTCACTTCTGTATGCCCTTGACTTAAGTAACAGCCAATTTAAAACAAGCGATATAATTAAAATCAATCACAATTTTTTGTATCATTGTCATTAATCATACACCAACTAGCTAGGTTGTAGGGCCTTGGATTAGGTGAGTGGAGAGTTAACTATCCAAGGCCTCTCAAACTGTTAAACATAGAAAGTTTATTAAAGAGCGAAATCCAACACCATTAATTAGACCAGGAAAGCTCCCCTCCAGAGAGTCAAGTGCGAGGGATAGTGCAGGAAGAGAAGAGAGATACCCCCTCTCCTATTTGCTGAATCTTGACCTCAGACTGTTCCGACCGGTTGCTGATATGGATTAGTGCCCCTAGTTGCCTATCATAGGTACTTCACTGGTGATTGTAAGGGGGAATACACGTGGTACCTGAGACAGACATTGCATCACTTCCATCAGTACTTATGGAGGGTGCCCTTGCGAAGCTTGGGGACTTGCACCAACAAAGTTTGTTGTTAGGAGGTCAGTGTAACTATTTCTGTTACCTTCGCTAGTAGGTCTGGGGCATAATTACCCCAAAATGTTTTTAGAAGGTCATGTTATTTCGCTTTCTTGTCTTTTGGTGTTTGGTCCTAATCACCCGGAGTGAAAATACCTGAGAGATGCTTGTCTGGTTGTATCTTAGGAAATTTTTAGAGTGTGCTCTTTGCTCCTAGATTTCTTAGCTTCTTATATTTTTTAGTCTAAAATTAATCTCTTAAAGTGGTTGACCGATCACCTCGTCGATCAAGGAGGCTTCATGGGATTTCTCCTGTGAGTGCCGAGCCTTCTTCAAGAAGGTGTAGGAGTAATTCAGTGGGTGATTTTCTCCCGGTGGTTTTGAACGCAATGGGGAGTGATCCTCTGTTGGGGCTTGTTGTTTCTGTGGGTAGTTCTGGTGTTAGTGTCAGTGTAGAGAGGAGTGATCCACTCATTTCTACAGTTTTATTTACAGCAGAAGAAGTTGAAGTAGAGGAAGTTCCTCAGCTTACTGAGTCTCTTCCATCTCCTGTTCTTGCTATTTGTCCTGACGTTCTTCGATACATCGGACCCGAGTCTTAGAGACTGGCTGGTCCTTTTCCATCATATCCCTTTCTTTCGATGGCCATGACTGGGAACATAGTTTCGGCCATGAAAATTTCAAGTGTTTAGACTCCTCTTTGAGTTGAGGGAGGAGAAACTATTGCCATATCAACAATCACTTCTAGTGCTACTGTGCTTGGTTTTGGAAACACCCAGGAACATGCTTCTCAATATGGTCCCTTTCCTTATGGAATGCCCACTAGTGGAATTCCTTCTTTCTCCTTTTCTACTGCTTCAGCTGTCTCCACACCCATACCTTCTATGGCTAGTGGATCAACTTCATTTCAAGGGTTCCCCTTTGGAAGTGGGCATATCCCTCATTCAAATCCTTCCTTAGGATCCATGTCTTTCACCTCTCAGAGTCAAGGTTTAAATCCTTTTTCTGGAGGTCAAAGCTCTAATGTTTTTTCGGGATGGAACCCTACTTTTACAGGATTAGGAGTAGGGAGTCAGTTCTTCACTGGTCAGCAAGGGAATGTTCCTTTCCCTTCATCGAGTAATTCTCATGATTTTTCTCCATTTGAAAATTCTTGGAAGCCTTACCAAGAGGTTTCTTTTTCATTCAATACCTCGGTTGGAGGGAATGTTCTTGTGTATAGTAACTCTATGTTGGGAGGGGGTCCTTCTCTGAATGTTGGGTCACAAGTATTTTCTTATGGCCCAACATTTTCTATGAACAACATCTAGAAACTTGGTGCCTCAACAAATCTAGGTTATTATTTTTCAGAATGTGGGGAATCCTTCCTATGGGGGATGGAATTCCAAGGCTCCTCCATGCTTACCATTTCTGGCAACGTTAAACTTTCCATATCTATTGAAATTGACAATGATCCTATTTTATATAGTTTGGGTTGGCCTCCGGTCCCCACTAAGATCCCCTCAGACATTCCAAAGTTTGAAGGGAAGACTGGTGAGGATACAACAGATCATATCACCACTTTCCATTTATGGTGTTCATCGAACTCTTTGATCGATGAATTGATTAGGTTGAGATTATTTTAACGAAAATTAACTAGAAATGTAGCCAAATGGTACATAGAGTTAACTGGGGGAAATTTTCTACTTTTGGAGAGTTGGCTACCATATTCTTAAATCATTTTCAGTTACCTATCCGTTATGACGCTAGGACTGACCTCTTGGCCAATTTTCAGTAGGACAAGGCAACTCAAATTTCTGACCATATTCAGGAATGGAAAAGAAGGAAGAGGCTTATCAAAGCACAAATCTCGAATGAATTCCTTCTTGAATAGTTTTTGGAATCTTTACAGCTGGAAATTTCTAAGGATGTATCCCTTTCAGGGGTATTTTCTGAAGAGCAAGCTGTTTTTAGGGCTCAGCAGCTAGAACTGATTTATTCTCAGTTTGGATTCCTCAATAAAAATTTTCCAGATGCTCCTTACTCCAAATTGGACTTAGCCAAAACTAAACCTGGTACTTATGGTGGTGGGCTTATCAGGTCAATTGATAGTGGTATGACTAACCTGCTAAGTCAATTGCAGCAGTTGTCTATACAATCTGCTTCTTCTTGTTAGGCTGTGCCTTCAGTGTCAAATCCTTCCCAATCCTTGGCAATTAATGTCATTCAAAATTCTATCCCAAAGGAAATCAAAAAATCCGATGGGAAGAAGAAGGGACAGAATAGAAAGAAAAATGACAAGGATGGGAAGGGGAATGCGAACAAATCCAATGATCATGTTGGAGAGGGTAAGAAGGATAATAAAAATAAAGTGAAGTTTCCATGCAGGTTGTGCACTAGAGACCATCTTACACACCTTTTCCCTAAAATTCAAGATGCACAATGCTTGTTAGCTCAATAGGGTTCTTCTAGTTCCCAGGCTGTCTTGACAAACCATTTTCCACAAGGGCAACAATCACTTTCTGGCGCGAATCCAAATACTGGGGCTCCCTCTGGGGGTAGCCAGGAAGGCGAAAATACATCAAATATATACATGATGAGTTCTCATGAAAATATTGTTACAAGATTTCGTGATTATGGTGAATTTGAGTCTTCGAAAGCTAAGGGTGCTCCCAATAGTGCTGAGCCACTCCATATTGAGAGGCCTGTAGTTGAGTCTATACCTCGGATGCCGAAAGGGTCATCAAAGTGCACGACGATAAATCTTAATGCCAAGGCTACCCAGAACTACTCGATTGTAGAAGATCTAGCTCAAAGTCCTTGTGCCATGTCTGTGTTAGAGGTGCTCTAGTCTTGTCCTGCACAACGAAGTGCTCTGCTCACTGCTATTGGGGCTATTGATCCAAAGAATTCTCTCATGATCACATTTGAAATGTCAAAATTTAAAAAGAGACTTCCTCATCATATGGCTTTCCATATTAGGTGAACATATAAAAAATTAAATACTTTAAAACGGTTGTTGATGAGGGCACTTCCACGTGCGTAATGTCTCTTGCATGCTGGAAGGGTATTGGATCTCTTACAACTGTTCCTTCAACCACTCTTCTGACTGCGTTTGATGGTCATTCTCATAGGCTGCATGGTACTGTTCTAGCTTTGCCCATCTGTGTTAGGGGTAACACTGTTAATATCGAAGTTGAGATAGTCGATGTAAGCTTAAACTATAACCTTCTGTTGGGGCGAAACTGGATCTATGAGATGGATGCTATTGCATCCTCATTATTTCGAATTGCATGTTTCCCTGACGAAGGGAGAATTGTCACAGTTGACCAACTAGATTGTTCTCCTGTAGATCTGAATGCATCTTTTGACTCAACCATTCCTTTGGTGAAGGATACCAAGCAACCTGTTGAGACTCTAGGGGTTGGAATGTATACATCCTTGATGGGTACTTTTGATATTCTGCCTCCTTCGGTTCATATCAATTCTATTTCATCCTGCAGGGTTCCTATTCAGAGAGAGTTCTTCATAACTCATTAATTTTCTGACCCTTGGAACTTATCTTCTCCTACCTCCACATTAGAAGAAGGTAAAGTGGGTGGAATGCAATTTCCTATGTCTGCAGCTGAGATTTCTTAAAGATCTATTATTGACTCTGCAGATTACATTCCAATTTCTCTTTCACTAGAGGAATTGGAAGGATATGTGGCTCTAGCTTGGACTCTTAGTTCATGTTTTGCTCAGGATTGCCTTGATACCACTCTTCCATATGAAGAGGCTATCCTTGAAGCAATGACCGGTGTAGAGAAACTGTGGGATGATTTGCATCATCTGTTTTACTTTCTACCGGACTTGCGAGAAGTTGAATCAAGTTTTTCTAGCCCTCAGTCTTCTGGACCTGTTCACCTAGTCTTGAACCCTTTAGCACCAACATAGGTTTCTGCTGAAGGGAACATGGCTGTTATTTCCGCTACTACCCTGGTGAACATCTCTAGAGATCCCAACATCATATAGAATGTCTTCATTGGAGCCGAGTGTTCCCCTAAAGAGATTTAGAATTCCACCGATCTCTTTCGAGAATTTTGGGATGTGTTTTCTTGGTCTTATGAGGAAATGCTTGTTATAGATCCATCTATTGTCCAGCATGAGATCAAGATATATGAAAACACTAAGCCTATTAGGAAAAAGTTTCATCCGGTCAACCTTAGAAAGGCAACAACTATCAAAGTTGAGGTTGAGAAGCTTCTTAAGGCGAGTTTCATTTACCTCGTTCCTTTAACTGAGTGGATTTCAAGTCCAGTTTTTATGGACAAGAAAAAAGGAACGATTCAAGTTTTCATCAATTTCTAGTATCTAAATAAAGCATGTCCTAAAGATAATTACCCCACACCGTTTATATATTAGATCATTGATGAGTGTGCGAGGAATGAGAATTTCAATTTCATGGACGGTTTCTCTACATACAATCAAATCACTGTTTGTCCTGAAGATCAGCATAAGACTGCATTTATTTGTCCCCGGGGTACCTTTGCTTACAAGAAAATACCTTTTGGCCTCAAAAATTCTGGAGCTACTTTTCAGCGGGCCATGTCTTACCCCTTCCATGACATCAAACATATTATCAAGCAATATTTGGATGATTTAGCTGTTGGTTCTCGCAAGAGAATCGATCATCCTTCTCACCTTTGTCAAGTTTTTGAATGATGTCAACATTAAAAAAATCTGGTTGAACCCGAACAAGTGTGTTTTTTTTGTCACATCCAGTCAGTTGTTGGGATTCATTGTGTCTACGGAAGGGATTGGGGTAGATCCCTTCAAGGTTGAGGCAATACTTCAGTTTCCTCCCTCGTCTTCAATTCGTCAACTTCAAAGTCTGCAAGGAAAAGCTAATTTCCTGCGAAGATTCATCGTAAATTATGTCGAGCTTACAAACAAATTTATGAGATTATTAAAGAAAGGAGTTCCATTCTTTTGGGATGACTTTTATCAATGCTCATTTGATGCTTTGAAAAAATAATTTACGTATGCTCCTTTACTGAGTCCACCTGATTATAGCAAGGATTTCCTCTTGTATCTTGTGGCAGCAGAATCTACCATTGGTATGGTTCTAGTTCAGGAATATGATTTTCTTTCCGAGCATGTTATATACTACATTAGTCAAGGCTTGGTAGGTCATGAAATCTGGTATTCTCTGATAGAGAAAGTTGCTTTAGCAGCTGTTCATGTTGTTCAGTGGCTCAGAAATTATATTCTCCTTCGCAAAACTTATGTTTTGGCAACGGTCAATCCATTTTAGTTTGTTCTCAGTAGGCGAGTGATTGGGGGAAAATACAATCAGTGGATTGTGATTTTGTAGGAATTTGATCTTGATTTTATGTCTACCAAGTCCAAGAAATCATTATTTTTTGCAAAATTGATTTTTGAGTTGCCTTGTGGAGAAGAGATTTTTTATGATGAATCATTTTTTGATGAACATCTTTTTCTCATTTCTTCACAGGATCCTTGGTATGGGGATCTCATAGTTTATCTCTAGACTGCGAAGTTTCCCTCGACTTTTTCAAAAGATGAGCGCCGAAAGTTACGTCCCTTAGCCAAAATTTATTTGATTATTGGTGACACTTTATATCGTCGCGGGGTCGATTCGATCCTTAGATGCTACTTAACTCTCGAAGAAGCTGAGGTTGTAATGAATGATTTCCACATTGGAGCTTGTGGTGGTCATTTATATGGGCTTGCTACAACCCAAAAATTCTTGCGTGCAGGATAATTTTGGCCTTCGATTTTCAAATATTGTATTGAATCGGTCAAAAAGTGTCATCCGTGTCAGGTTTATACTCGAAAGATGTGCGCTCATCCAACTCCACTCTTTCCTGTCATCACTATCGGCCCCTTTACAAAGTTGGGTATTGATTATACTACTTGTATTCCGCCTTTGGCTAAAGGTCACAAGAACATTATTGCAGCCATATACTACTTCATGAAGTGGGTCAAGGCTATGCCTAATTTTGAGAATGACGGTAAGAAAACAACTCTATTCCTCTTCAATCAAGTCATTTCTCGCTTTGGTATCCCCAAAGAGATTGTCACTGACCATGGAAGTCATTTTTAGAACAACATGATGGCTGAATTGGCTCTGAAATTAGGTTTCTAGCAGGAGCATTCATATCCTTATTATCCTTAGGCCAATGGGCAAGTTGAAGCCATGAAAAAATCCTTGAAGACAATTCTTCAACGGAAAATTGATAAAGCCAAATCCAATTGGCATATTATGTTGTATCCTGCAATTTGGGCATACAGGATGTCAGTTAAAACTGCAACATGTTTTACTCCATTTCAATTGGCTTATGGGTTGGAATATATATTTTTTATTGAATGCGAAATCCCATCCCTTAAGTTAGCTATTGAGCTTCTTCCTGACACTTCTAGTCTCGAGGAACGCCTTATTCATCTAGAACATCTCGATGAAGAGCATCAAGATGTAGCTACGATGAATGAGGCACATAAGAAATGGGTAAAGGTTCAGTACAATAAGGTGGTCAAACCAAGGGTTTTTTCTGAAGGTGACCTTGTCTTAGTTTATGCCCGAGAGAAGGATGCCTTGGGGGTAAGAAAGTTCAAATCTATGTGGTATGGCCCCTTTATCGTCAAAAAGGTCCTAAAGAAAGGAGCCTATGCCTTGATTGACTTTGATGGAAACGAGTTGGCGGAGCCCATAAATGGGCTCTATTTGGAAAAGTATTATGCCTAGGCTTAGGCCTAGGATCTTGCTTTGTTGTATATATTTTGTTTTTGTACATATATGGGTTTCGATTTTTGGTGTGATTTTGATGAATTTGATCTGCTTTGGTAGGTGATATTAGATGACATGAGTCACTTTGATTTCGCCGATGGTGCTAGTATAAATACTCGGAACTTGGCTTCCGTGGCTTGGGTACTCCATTGTCCATTTGGTCAGTTGTTAGTTTCAAGACGTGTCTACATTGGTCCTGCTTCGAAGAATGTAGCAGAATACACTATAGTGGTCAACCTACTCTCAGAGGAAATATATTTGGGTGTTGATTCGTTAGTAGTTTTCTTGGATTAAAAGTTGGTGGTTTCGCAGTTGAACAACACATATTATGTCCGAGACCCATTTTTAAATCGATTATTTTTTAGGGTACATTTGTTACAACGATCATTCCAATTTATCACATTCATTCATATTCCTTGATCTGAAAATTGGATGGCAGAATTATTAGCTAATCAAGTAATCGATTGGCATATTAATCATTCAATAATTTAAAAAATATATCAAATACATCATTCATTATCATACATTTGAGTCATCACATCATATAAATTGCTGTATATATATATATATATATATATATATATATATATATATATATATATATATATATATATATATATATATATATATATATATATATCTATATATATATATCGGTCAGAGTGTTAAAAAATATACAAAATTTGGACCATCATGTCCTAAAAAATTAGGGCTTATGCCCGATCATGTCTATCATAAAAAAATATTACAGTCATCCGATTATATCTATAATCTACTCCTAAGGTCCCTGCCCAACATTTGTGTTCCTATAGAACACAATGGCAGTCGCTACACGGCGGAATAAACACACCCAGTCTCATGGTACTCCTACCACTTGTCTCTTGACAGCCTTCAGTAGGTCCTCTATAGCGGCCATAGGCACTTGGCGAGTCAAGCTCTCCAAGTTTCTCTGTACTGCATGGAGTGTGGTGCTAGGGTATTCTGCATCCACCTCACCTTTGCGGCGTTTATGCCTTGGGTACCCCTCTGGCCTGACTAGTCCCATGTTTGCATCATGATCATCATAATTTTGTAAGTCATTTAGTCCAATCAATTTTTTTCATTTTCCATATAATTTGAAAAATAAAAATAAAAAAATCATATAATCAAAAATAAAAAAATGCAATCTCACCAATTGCGCCCCATGCTGCACCGGGTGGCAGGACTAGATATGGATCTGCACGAAAGTCCATCCCAACATAGGGATAATCTTCCACTGCAATGACTTGTTCTTCCCACCATTGGAAGAACTCATCATCCCAAGTGGTCTGAGGAACCTCACTTCCCCCTAATCTCTTCATCAGATCTGCCCATCGGGCTATTCTTGGATCTCTCGGGTTGTTGATAGTTGAGATGACCTTGGGCCGAAGCCCTGGGACCATCTCGAAGAAGAATGTTAGCAATATTATATCATATCCAAAATGTTTAGTCTTTTCTTTTTGGATTGAAGTAAATTGTTTTTTCATATTTCTCAGCAAGGCTGTGTACCAATCAAAGAGATGAATCAGGCATTCCACTGCTATGCTCATTTGTGTCCGTGAAACGTGATGCAGAGAAGCTGGTCCTGCTACTTTGCCAATGGTAAAGAGAAGAATCTTCATGTATAAATCCTTCAGATCTCTGATAGGAATTTGAGTTCCTACCTTATATGCATTGTCTACGCAATAGACTTGGACATAATCCTCTATGGTAAGCCCTCCAATAGGCTTTCCGTGCAAGTCTACTGGGTCTCCCCTTCAAGAGAGTCCAATAATGAAGTATATATCTTCCACTTCTATGCATAGTGGCATCTGATCAATCATGAAACAATCTTCTTCCAGCTCCCAATGATTAACTATCATTTGAAGCAAGCGAACATTGCTTTTCATATTGGGCATTTTGGAGCAATCCACAATTTTGGAGAATATCTAAGGAAATTTGATCCTCCATCACCTCATTGTCAATTGCACTATGCTCACGCTCTCTCCAGCTGATGGACATCCTGGGAAAAATAATTAAATGGTTGATTAGATATAAGTTTTAAATTTTTGCTCTCCGCATACGCGATCTCGCTTGTACACTGTCACGTGTCATACGCAGATTCCTCCACACGAACCCGTGTATGCACAGAGGGTTTCATAAAAATATCTTTTCTACGGTCAAAATTCCAAAAATTTTGTTCAAACATGAATGAAATTTATGAATAAGATGAGTTTAAATCTTACTTTATTGATTTAGCATGATTTGATGGTCGATTGCTCCGTATTTGGGAAGAGGAATTTTTTCCCCAAAGCTCTTTCTCCACTTCTGCTATGTGAAAATGATCAAAATGTGAGTCAAATTGTGTATTTATGCCCATAATTTGAAAAATTTTCACAAATTTTGTTTGTACTTATTTTTTGAATTTGACTAAGGCCGGATAACAGTTTGGCTTGTAAGCGTTGGGAAAGGTATTTTTTCAGGTACATTTTGCTGAATTTGAGATTTTCCTAGTTTTCCTTCGAATCCATGACCGCTGACCTGTCATGGCAGGTATTTGATTTTTAACTAGAATACAGGTTAGGGAATTCACTTTCCGTTGCATCTTTGCATACTAGCCTCCATTCTGATCACTTGCCATAGGGTCGATCCCATCATGTCATGAGTACTTAACCCATTTCACTCACCAAATTTTTAATCATGACTTGGTGGTAGAGCCATCCTTTACATGGGCATCCTAGTTAGTTCCTCGCTAGTATTTGTCGTCCATGCTGCAATTTATGTAGGCTTGGGAGTCCTCTTTAGTCCCGCCATGACTTATGCATTGAATATTCATTCTTCTTCTTCTTTGCTATCATTATTCTGGCTATTTACCCTAGAGGCTCCCTTATGTTGTCGAGTTGTATTACTGCATTGCATATTGACTACTTGTTTATCTTGGCCTTTAGTCGGCTTCATTTGGACTCATGTTTAAGCCATATTTTGACTATGTCTTTTTGTATAGGTTAACCATGCAATCACTTAGCTTTTGTGACTTGACACATTTACCCATGTATGGAACATTCCTTTGAGTGCCACTTACCAGTTTTCGCCACCTTGCATTGAGCATAGGATTGTTCCTATCCCAGGAACTAGTGCATCTATTTCACGACACTCGTTCTGTCCATTTTACTATAGCATTATTTTATTCTTTTTTCAAGCTTTGAATAAGAAAAAAAATAAAAAATAAATATGTTGAAAAAGAGTGAGAATGGGATATTACTTCCATACTTGATGGCAACTACAGTGTTAGTTGTGTCGCCCTTGAACAAAGCACAAAAAAGCTAAGCCTTTTCTCCATTTGGGATGGTTTTAGTTTTTGACTTAGGAGAAGCCATAACCTTGTTTCATGAGTTAGTTCTCCCCCAGTTGGTTAGCTCTTCCAATCATATGGAGGGTTTGTTTATGCCTCGTGCATTAAAAATTTATACAAAGTTATCATTTGCTGCCATAGTCAACATGAGTCGTTATTTTGTTCAAGGGAAGTTAACTTGAGTCGACCTTTCTGTGGTGTCTCTTGACTCATTTTTCAATCGGCCTTCCCAATCTTGTCAGTATCTTGTTCTATCACATCAGATATTTTTATAATTTACTCGTGCTAGTTTGAGAAGGTCTCCACTGACTTCTTGCTAGTGGGTTTGTCTCTTATCGACTACGACATATTGCTCTGAGAGTAAACCTAGAGCCACACCCTGGTCCTATTTACATCATTGATAGGTTACCTTGTGCTCAGCATTTGATCATCATCATGGGTCTTTGACTGAGTGGTTTCCCTTTTGTTCGACTTTAGCTTACATTATCACACCTAGGATTCATGCAGTACCTTGATTTCCATTTAACCCTATTCGTGGATATCTCGCCTCTTTGTCAGCTTTCATTATTGGTTGGTTCAAAGGGTTTCTACCATGCTCTAACTTCATCTTGTGCATGTTGGAAACGTACTTCGGGTTGGTTACTTCACTTTACTTCATTTGATTCCTTCCAAATCTTGGCATGCGGGTTACAATTGCACTGGACTAATGTGGGATGCCTTAATGCCTTCCTTCCAACATATATTTTCCCATCGACTTTGACTCATTGCTCTGGGAATAAGGTCTAGAGTCCTTTTGTTAGTACCTTAGGGTTTGTAGTCATCAGTGGTAGACTCTTTGCTATTGATACTGAGGATACATCATTGCCTCCTGATTGATAGATTCTTTCAAGTGTTTGACTTCAACTCATTTATTCGCACTTTCTAGATTGTACTGGGGCACCTTGACACTCATTATCATTATCTTTGGGTTGTCTCATGTTTGTTAACAGTATACATCAATGACCAGTAATCAAACAATTTCTTACATGGTCGACTTCAGCTCATTTATTCCCATTGTGTATAATTGTGCCATGGTGATCGGTGAAGACCTTTCATCAACATGCTTTGGTTCACTTTGACAACTCCATTTTTCTACTAGTGGCACCATCCACCCTTATATGTTGTCGTTACATCACAACAAAATCTTATATGTTGGCTCCCGAGTTGCGTGTTTTACCATTTGTTCCACCACTTATGATTTGGTACTTGGAGATTCAGTTGTGACTTTTGTGATCAGATATCTGTTGCAACATCATTTATCAGTATTCTATATGTGATACTTTGACTTGATTTTGACTTATAATTTCGGGAAGTGATCAGATGATTCACTATGTACTTTACATTTCAGCTATACTTGTATACATATTGGATCCACTCTATACTTCATATGCGAACATCCTTTTCTTTCACTGAGCATGGGTATGCCCGCCTCAGACATGAGCTATCTTTCTGATCTCTATCACTAGTTTTTTGGCAGGCTGAAATCTGGTGAAGTCCTCTCTAGTCCTCGCAAGGTTATTTATATGCACATAATACATTTCGGCCATCTTGTACCCCTTTTGACCTCATATAATAGGGAGAATATGTTATAGCATCATTTATCACCATCATATACTTGATGATTTATACATTGGCCTTGGGCAACCCTTCCCTTCAGGCTTCGACATATTTCTCAAAAAATAGTTTCTTAAAACCCATATGCGACTTTGCCTAGAAATTTTCGCGTATACATGCAAGTCCATACATAGAAAACCGCATATGCATTTTTAAAAATTAAAAAATATATAATTTCCTTATTTTTAAGGTAGGGTTTATGGTTGTTCCTGTAACTTAACCACCCCAGCCCGTGGCCTAACTGTTCCCAACTGAAAAATAATAATTTGAGGGAGTATAAAATCCCCTCAAGGGAATGGCCTAAGGGAGGAAGAGATAGATAAATATAGATATTATACACTGTTGGAGCCTTATCTAAGTCTGATATATTCTATGTGTCTCCTGCACTTCCTAGATTTTTTTAGGAAACCCTTGTTTCCTTGAGATGTTCACTCATCCTATGTGACATCCATTATGCACTAATCTTGGAAGAAGTTTTGTGAGGCTAGGGCTGGAAGGATCGAGAGGACGGTATGCTTGAAGGCCGTGGCAGATTTCAGGTGATCTCTCCACATTTTTTTACTGTACATGTCATTAATAAAAGAAGTGCCATCTTGTTCCTGATGTTTACGTGTCATTTATCTCTTATACATGTGTAATGATCTTAAATCATTCATTTAATACTGTTTTTATGGGATTATGCATGCTTTTCACTAACATCTAGAACATATATATGCTGTACAACTAGGTTTTTGTTCTTGTTATTTTTTGGTTTGCAGGTTTTGGATCACAAAGAGTTGCAGGGGGTTTGCACCCCACAAGATCTACTACAACCGAAGGATATACTGGTAAGGTCTGCAACCTTTAGTTTATAGTTTAAAGAATAGAAGTTTTTTAAGTGAGTCCTTATTGTAATGGCATGCCCCTGATCTGTGAAGGTTTATCAACCCAAGACCTTAGGGTAACATTACCCGCAACAACAGGTATATTTTGAAGTTAATTATGCTATTCTCCAACCCTTAAAACTATCCGCTTCTCATATTAATTCACATTTTTAGTCATAATATGATTAGTAAGAAGATTAAAAGGTGTTTGTCATATTGTGAGGTCTAATGTGATTAAATTACATAAAAAAATATGTATTTTTGAGGCATTTACTATGTAGGGGCTTGATGGAGACAACCAAGAGAGAATTTATGGGGCTTGTCCACGTCTTTAACTCCTTAACTCAGCTTAGGATCATAGGATCCTCACTCATGGATCAAATTCACTAGAACCCGAGGGACTCAAAGTCCACGTGAAGATAAAGGAGAACCAAATACAAAATTCTAGAGATATTGGAGAGAATCACTCCTATTTTCAAAGGAACTTCCATCAACGACATTTTTGTATAAATAAACCAATTAAAAGGCTCATTAGGATTTGATTTTTTGATTCAAATAAGAGTAGCTACTAAGCCTAGTGATTGAATTTGTTATTCTTAACTTTCATATGATGTATGCAAATACTTCTGTTAATGAGAAGTTTTCCATTGATCTACATCTGAATTAGTTTTAGAGGGCTGAAACCTTTGGGTTTGGGCCCAACCCAGAGGCTTTAGTCCCTCTTATTTATTTATTTATTATTCTTGTTTAACAACATTTCTTGTATTTATCTTGTTTCAATAGATGTTAAGGTATAAAAAATTTTGATTGTAGGTTTCCTTGTCTCCTCTTTTGTGGGAAGAGTCATTGGAAAGTTTTACAATCTTAGTCCAAAAACATTTGTTTATGATTTATTGGAAATAAATAGATTTTAGTTGTAATACTTTTGCATGTTCATTCTCTACAACTTAGGAGCACACCATCTAAAGTGCCTAAGGATGTCAGAGAGACCACCAGGGCCATGAATGAGCTTCATATCAATGATTGAGTTTCTCAGAGGACGAGAAACACCTTCAACAGGAAGGTGATGATGGGTCCCATTAATAGGTATATTTTGAAGTTAATTATTCTATTCTCCAACCCTTAAAACTATCCTCTTCTTACATTAATTCACATTTTTACTCATAATATGATTAGTAATAATATTAAAAGATTTTTTTCACATAGTGAGGTCTAATGTGATTAAATTTCTAGAAAAAGAGGCATTTTTAAGGTATTTACTATCCAGGGGCTTGATGGAGACGACTAAGAGATAATCTAAGGGGATTTTCCACCTCCTTAACTTCCTAACTTATATTAGGATCACAGGATCCTCAAACATGCTACTATCTATCGAAGATCTCAAATAATTTTGGTTATTCAATGTACACCTCCTCCTCAATCACTCCATTTAGGAATGTTGTCCTCACATCCATTTGATGGATCTTCCATCCCATCTGTGCTACAAGTGTTAGAATTTATTTGATAGGAAATTACCTTGGTACTGGAGAAAAGTTCTTATCGTAATCAATTCCCTCCATCTGAGAAAACCCCTTGGCCAAAAATATGGCTTTGTGTTTCTTGATGCTTCTGTATATTGCCTACCTCACCTTGTAGATACACCTCAAACCTACCACTAAATTGTTCTCTCGTCTTGGGACCACTTCCCAAATAATATTTATGACTATGGAATCATATTCCTCTACCATGGCATCAACCCATACTATATTTTTCACTTCTTCCTCGAATGAGGATGGTTTTATCTCAACTAGGTCACTCATTTTTATAAAATCATTTATCACATTTATATACTTGATGACTTATTTATTGGCCTTGGTCAACCTTTTCCTTTTACACTTGGTCAATTTATTAAAAAACATTATTTTGAATTCCACACGCAACTCTGCCTAGAATTTTACGTGTGCAGACATGGGTTCGCTCATATCTGACCCATGCATATAATTTAAAATATTAAAAAAATACAAAATCCCTATTAATTAGGAGGGGTTTACGGGTTTTACCTGAGAACCACCTACACCAGCCCGTGGCCAAACTGTTTCCCAACTGAAAAAATGAATTGAGGAAGTATAAATACACCTCATTGGGAAGGCCTAAGGGAAGAGAGAGAATGTTGTTGATACTATAGCATATTATAGCCCATATCAAGTCTGTTTATCCCTGTGCCTCTTGCACTTCCCACGTTTAGGAAACCCTTGTTTCCTTGTGATGATCACCCCCTTTATGTGACACCCTTTGTGCAATTCTTATGGAAGAAGATTGTTGAGGCTTGGGCTGGACGGATCTGGAGGATAGTTTCACTTGGAGTCGTGGTTGATTTAAGGTGATATCTCCACTTTGTTTTTACATACATCAATAAAAGAAGCTATGTCTCATTCATGATGTCATGTTCTTATATGTTTCATATACATGTTAATGATCTTGTAATCATTATTTCATGATTCTTTTATGAGTTTATATAATCTAACATACTAAAATTTAGGATATATATGTTGTACAACTAGTCTCTATGCTTTGTCTTGAGTGAGTTTCAGGTTTTGAACCATAAAGAGTAGCAGAGGGTTTGCACCCTACGGGATCGACCTCAAATGTAGGACATACAGGTAAGGTCACCTATCCCTAGTTTTCTAGTTTAAGCATTAGTAGTTGTAATTTGAATGCTTTTGGTGATTGTATGCCTTCCCCTCTGTTAGGTCCCTCAACCCAGACCTTAGGGTAGATTTTCCTGCAACACTCATCAGAGCCATGTATCAAGTGTACCAATCTAGTGACCTCCTCTTCCTGCGTTGTGATGCGCATGCTACCACATTCTCTCTAGCATCATGCAATAATATGTCAGTTTCCCTAGTTCACTTCCTTCCTTCTCTGGATGTCTTTGAATGAGTGGGTGCCTCCACTCTTTGTTCCTCTGCCAGTGGCTGCTCCACAACATATTGAGGTTCTTCCTTTGGAGCCAAAATCTCCTCATTTGAATGCAATTGAAGCTCCCTCTCAAGGGAACATCTTATGGAGTTCTCTTCATCGAAATTCACATACCTATGAACAACTATCATCTTGTGAGATGGTAGGTACACCCGATAGTTGTGAGGTGTATCAATGTACCCCATAAATATTCCCAACTCAGTTTTTGTCTCTATATTTTTCCTTACATCCTTGGAAACATGAAAATAAAATCATGAACCAAATATCCTAAAGTGTGACACATATGGATTCTTCCATGAATAATCTTATTTTGGTGTACTCATCCCGAGAATATGAGGAGGAATCTTGTTCTACACATATACTATTGTCTTGCATGCTTCAACCCACAAGTGCAATGGTAGGCCCTGATCATGCAACATCACCTGTGAAGCTCCCACAATACTTTTTTTCTTGCTATTAGCCACCTATTGACGGGAAGAAATATCCAGTCAATAGTAGGGGATCTCCCCGGTATAAAGTCCCAATTGTACTCTAAACCGTTTGTGATAGGGATCCCGTCTGGGGTGTGGGTCCAGATACCATTGAATATTCCTTTTCTCGGACGAAGAACGAGCCCTTCAAACCTATGAACACAGAGTTACTTGAAAAATACAAGACAAATGGTTGATTCATCTCAATGAACATAAAACATTACAAATAGAAGAGCGAGTTAAAGCATGCAACCAAAGGAAATGATGTTAGCAACACATCATTAGGGTCATGCTTGTAAAATCTGTTTGAACCACACAAGAAGTAGTTCTCTATGGTCAAAACAATCTTCAATTACTTAAAATTTTTCCGAAAGATAAGATAATGTTGATAATGAAGTAGCCAACATATCTCAATTAAATATCCCCATACCATTAACACATCAAGTGAGTTTAAACGTATGAATGACATAAGTAGAAAATGCAGATCAATTAATCATAAAAGATAGCCAATACATCAGACAAAAATATTCATAATGTGAACACACGAGTCCTCATCAGATCCAATAGTGGAACCAAAACACTTTTTTGTATTCATTCTCAGAAATATGCATTCAATGCTATACAATTCTCTCTGCTCCTTTTGGAGTCCAAAAGAAATGTCCTTTGCAATTCCCCGCAGGGAGTAATTATAGAACAAAATTGACCCTTGGGTGTCCCCGAATCTTCACATTCCTGACTATTGACATGCTCTATGACCTGAGAGGCATCTACGACTTGCGACCCAGCTCTGGATGAGACCTGTGACCCCCTGTCGGTTACGATCTGCGACCTGTGCCATTTCCTTGGTCAAGGAGGAAATTGGGTGATTGTGAGATCTGATACGTCTATCTGCTGCTGTTCTTTGATGTACTTTTTCCATGCTTGATAATCTGCAACAACTGGAGTTACCTGGGGAGTATCTTCTTTTAATCTCTGAAGGCACTCAAGAGTATTCAGGACCAAGGTATGCATCTTTACCATGATCTAATTGGATAGAGAAGCTAGCTTGGTATAGATCTGGATTGGTGTAACGATGAAATGAATAAGATTTTATGTGACATCATAATATATTGGGAAGCAACTGCTTGCTTCATGGGTTGTAGGAATGCTTGAATGTCCTGGGAAACCTCTTCCCTTGTTTTTTCCTTGTCTGATGCACCCAGAGAAGGAATTTGGTGTACTTATACCATTGAATCAATGTTGCTAATCAGATGTTCACATGCGGAAATCACTTTCTCTATATCCTTGACCAGTTTATCTTTGGATTGTACCTTCATTCGAATATAAACTTTGTCATTCTGGGTGCAAATCCAATCCTTCCTAGGCAGGGTGTCAAGGGCCTGCAAATACATGTTTGACCATTCTAGCATGTTGTCCAAAGCAGTGGATGCTTCCTTCAATTGTGCAGTTCTCCTCTTGGTTTCTGCTTGTGCTTTCAGTAGTGGCATTATTGTCTGCTTTATTGTAAACATCTCCTCATACACTTGATTCATGGTGGCTTCCAGAGTGACCAGCTCCCTCTGAATGGTAAGTGGAATTTCGTTGGTTTGGGTGGTTGTGAGATGAAGCTTTTGGATTTCTTCCTCTAGCACCTTCTTATATTGTTCCAACTGAGCTTCCTTCTCCTCAGAGATCTGTAGCCTATTCTGTAGAGACAGAATCTCTCTACTCATTCTGCTAATGTTTTCTTTTGTGGCTATCGCAAAGGTGGTCCCTACTGATGCAATCATAATAGGATTAGTCCCGGTGTCCAAGACTATGTCCTTTTCTGTTGTGACTGCGAGAGGTGCAACTGGGTTTTGCGCGAGGCATTTCCTTTTCGATTACTTGATCTTGTGCGTGAAATAGTCATAGGTCAGCCTTGTCAAATCTAAGACCTCATCTTCCTACTCCTCCGAGGTGCCAAGGTTTGAGAGAGGACAACGCACACTGGTCATAGGGGTTGTCTAAGATACATCAATGTGTCACAGCTCTGTCTGTTCCCTTGTCTCTGGGAGTGGTGTCTTGCTTCCCCTTGCTTTCTTGGAAGAATATTCTCGTGATTTCTATCTCTCTTCTTCCTTCCTTCTCTCCTTAGCCTCTACCTTGTCCTGCTCTTCTTTTAGCTTGAGCTTAGCCTCTTTATGCTCTTCCTCTTATTTCCTGCTACGTTCCTATTCCTCTTTTGTCCTTTGGGCTTCTTCTGCCTGCTTCTTAGCTTGCTTCTTTTGTTTGTCTTCTTCTTGCTGACGTGCTAGGGTGTCTTGGGCCCTTTTGGCTTATTATTCTTTTGCCTTCTTCTCAGCCTCTTGCTGTGCCTTAGCCTCTATGTCTCTTTTTTCCTGCTGTTGTTTAGAGAGGCTACTACCTGTCTTAGTCCTTGGATTTTTGACTTTGCAAGATGAGGCTCCTCCTAGCGTGTCACCCCTTTCTTCCATGGTTTGATAATTTTTCCCTTCCTGATCAGTTGATTATTCTGGTGCAACATCCCTATCCTTATTATACCATTTCTTAGTTTTTTCTTCAACAGGGCATTCCATGTGTTGGTAATTCCATTTGAAATTGGCTCGTTTGTAATGTGCGGGAATGATCCTTTCAGGATCATATGATTTGTGTGCTAAGGGCGCAAAATGAAAGCCCTTGGTTTCTTCAACCTTCGCTTCTACTTCCTTGAAATCCCTAACCGTATAAGTGCCTATAGTAATTGGGAGAGTAGGCCATGGTTTTTTCTTTCCCTTGGTGAGGACCTTAGAAAACCCGCTCGTCATCTAGTAGCACACTTCTTGCAAGAGTAGTTTATCAATGACGAACTTAGGTAATGCATGAGGTGCCTTGAATGACCTGAAGACCCTGATGAAAGTACTGTGGGTGATGGGAAACCAGTTGGCCACTCAGGTTATTGTTTTCATGGCTCTCTTTGACATGCATGGGGCATCTTTGCCAAAAATTTTCTTGTAGAGAGCGGGAATGAAATTGTGTGTGATTGACTCCATATCTTACTTGTACTTGAAGGCCCAGAACACCTTTAACTCTTTATGGATTGGTCTTCCATGCTTGACATCCTAGTTATGAGGCCATCCTATAAATTGAAATCTTGCGCATACCGCGTCCAACTGGTAGGAAGCCATATAAAAGTCGGACGAACATCCTTCTTCAAGTGCTTGTGCTGCTGATATGTTCAACCTGAGGGCTGCTACTATTAGGTTGGCCCAGTTGAAGCGGGTGCTATATGTAGTGACAATGTACCTAAGAGAGACCCAAGTACCATTGAAAGTAGTGTCATCTGGTTGGCCATATATCCTGCACATCATTGCCGCCACAAACTTGTATACTTTCCCGAGGCCTTCCGTTTTATATTCCTGGTCCTTCCTAAACCTGAAATTTTCCAGATCCTCCCACCATCCCTTCAAGGTCTCTGGTATGAGAACTGCATGAGTGGTAGCCCATTTGGGGTTGAAGGTTTTCTCTTAGGTAGGGAGTGCGTAGTAGGCTTCTGCATCCTACCCCTTCAAATTAGGAAATGATTTCCCCAAATGATCTCGAATGACCCAAATTCTGGAGTCAACCTTTTGCAAGATCCATTAAATAATCTCTGCACATGGAAATATGGGTGGATGGGAACCTACATAGTGGATCTTGGACCTCTTGACCTGAATATACAATTTCCGGTCTGGGAGATCTTCTGGGAACTTGGGCTTTGTGAACTCTTGGTATACCTGATACCAACTCATGCTATCTCCTTTCCCGAACACACAAGTGGTGTCTCCATAGAAAGGGGGAGGGGAAGGAGGCATTTATTATTTTGAGTTTTCTATTTCAGGGCTCTTGTTTCACTTTCAAACTGTCGGGGGCCCCATATCGCTTGAGGCCAAAGAGATAGACACACACTCAAGCTCAACTTCGATGTTCCCTGGCATATTCATGAAACAATCCCACGATAAGATAGATGGCATAATTATAAATATTTTAGGTTGCTGCTACCTTTGCTAACTATTATCCAAGGAAATGGATATACCTGTGACTTGGCTACCTTGCGACTAGGTCTCTGGGTGACTAGGTCGCACCGGTGTATAATTTTAAGGAAAGGCAACTTTGTGACTTGGCGACTAGGTCACAAGGTTGCAAGGTGGCACTTAGGTTGAAATTATGGGAAACGTGACTTGGTGACTTGCGACTAGGTCATGAGGTCACTGGGTCGCTAGGTTGCGTGGATAGGCAATGGTTGGTAATGAGCGACTAGGCGACCTTGTGACTTAGCGACCAAGTCGTTGGGTCGCAAAGTCACTAGGTTGCAGAGTCGCAAGGTTGTGGGGTCGCGCGAGGGCTCTTTCGATGGGTTCGCGGAGATTTAAGTCCCATGGGGATATGAATGGTGAAATCATGCAACAAATCAAGTGGAAAGAGTACATCTGGGCCTTGAGGCTTTTCCTCCAGGTGGGCTAGGAATGGAGATTGAGGCAAACTGGGGTAGGAGAGATTTTCAGAGGAGGAAGCAGAGAAGTAAAACCATAGGTAAGGTACAGAATTTACATAGAGCTCTTGAGAGGTTTAAATGAAGCTAAGATGAGGACTAAAGGACAATGGGAAAAGGTAGAAAAGGAAACAATCAATGAAAAAGGAAAAAATAGGAGGATTAGGCAACTTACCCAGGAAAAATGCGCTCCTACTAGCTTTTCAGAGGCGTTACTTGCTCCATCGCATAGGTTGAATGTGACCTATGCAACCCTTTTATTTATAAAGGGGTTGCACATGTGATAAATTAATGAGGGTCGTAAGGTCGCAAATTAAGGATGGTTAAGGGTCGTAAGACCTCGCGACCTTACGACTTCATGAACTAGAGGTTGCAAGGTCACATGGTCACATAGTCACAATTCTTAGGTTTTAGATCAACATGCGACCTTGCGACTTTGCGACCTGGGGGTCGCAAGGTCACATGGTTGCATATTTTTTGGTTTTAATGAGCTTTTCGACTTTGCGACTGGAAGTTAAAAGACTAGATCTGGATCAAACTCCATCTTTACTGAAAGATCAAGGGCTCAAAAATTTTAAATGGGGCAAAATTTTGGAGGGTGTTGTCGTAGCTACAACAAATTGCGATTCACTGGTAGGACCCAGAATCTCTGCCGGTGCTTCATATTAAGGGGGGTGGGGGGGGGGGGGGGGGCTTAGAAGGATTTTCCTTTAACCCCGTGGGTCCCGCTACTTTCATCCTCAGAACTTGCACATTTGTTTCATCTATTTGCATGGCTCAGGGTGCTGTTTCACCGTGTTTCATTTCTGGAGACCAGACGGAAAGGGTTGGAGTAACTTCAAAGATTTCTAGGATCCGATATAGTTATTTCGTCCTTATTCTGTTGCTCTGCTGTCAGTGAACCTAGTGGTCCCGACAAAGTCACTGCCTAGGAGTCACAGACGTTGCTTCGCTGCCAGTGAGCTTGGTCAGTACCCCGGTGGAGTCGTCGCATTTCCTCTCTGCGCAGGAAGCCTTTATAAATCCTTTACCCTTTATTTAATGTGATAACAACACTTATTTGAATGTGCTCAAGGCACTTACTTTTTACTGTGCTCAAGGCACTTATTTGAAGGTGGGAAGTATTTCCTGGGTGGATGAGGGATCCCGATTTATTTGAAGGTGGGAAGTATTCCCTGGGTGGATCGGATATATGTTCGTCACCTGACGTTTTCCCTGTTCCCTTTCCATCTAGCGACTGACTTCACTGAAGCTTTCTCTTGTACAACAATCCCTTGATCCAACATTCTAGGAAAGCTACTTGCATTTGGTTTTTGGGACTTGGTCATGTTTTCCCCATTAGGTGCCTATCACAGGCAAGCTCGTGCCACTTTTGCATTCCAGGGGTGATTCTTCACCAGCAAAGATTCTGGTACAACATGCCAATTGAGTGACTACTCCATCCATCCTTCAATTTGAGGTGCTAAAGGGAATGGGTTTCTGAGGGCCTGCTTGAAACAAGCCATTTATTAGGAAACATAAAACAATGAAAAATAAGAGAAAAGAAAACAAAAATATGGTACAGGGTATGGTGACAGCCCCTTGGGGTTGTCAGGTGAAATAGTGTTTAAGGTCATGCCTGTTTATTGGGAGGACCTCAATCCTCCCTTCAAGGTTATGTAGCCTGTAAGTGTGGGGGCTGACCTTTTCGTTGATTTGGAAGGGACCTATCCATAGGGCTTAGAATTTGGAGTGTTTCCCTTTCTCTTTGTGAGATTTGTCCCATTTGAGGACATGGTCAACCACTTCAAACCCTTGTTTCCAATGGATTTCTTATCGAACCATCATTTTATCCAACTCTGGTGGATGGTGAAATTTTCCCGGGCTTTTAGCCTTTCCTCCTCTAGTTTCAACAATGTGTCTATTCAGGCCTGTAAGGCAGGGAAAGGGGTGCCATGAGCTTCTTGTGATAGTTGAAGGACTGGGCAAGACAAGTTGGGAGGAAGGATTACTTCTTTTCCGTACACAAGAAAAAATGGGGAGGTGCCTAAGGATGGTTTGGGTGTGACCCGATTAGCCCATAGGGCATTATGGAGTGCGTTATGCCAGTTTCGTTGTCGGGACAACAGAGTCTTTTTGATGATATGGATGAGGTTCTTATTGGTTGACTTAGCTAGCCCATTTCCTTGGGGGTAATAGTTGGCAGAGAGTTTGATCACTATGCCGTTTTCTAGATAAAATTCATATAATCTGAGCAAAGAAAAATAAGTTGCGTTATCAAAAACAAGGGAGGTTGGAACACCAAACTTGGTCATGATGTGCTGAGTGATGAAATCTATTACCTCTTGGTCATTGATTTGACGCAATGGTATTTCTTCAACCCACCTTGTGAAGTAGTCCATAGATGTGAGGATGTATCTATGTTGCTTGGAAAAGTGTGGAAAAATTTCCTCGATCACGTTGAGTCCCCACTGTTGAAAAGGTTCTTCCACCGCGAGGGATTGCAACGGGGCAGATGGCCATGTTTCCCTGTTGGATAATTTTTGACATTGTAGGCATTTTCAAACATAAGCGTGTGCATCTTTAAACAGAGTGGGCCATTAGAAATCGATACGCATGATCTTGTGAGCAGTGGTGTACCTTGCATAGTGCCCATCGGCTAGACCATCATGAAGTTCTGTCAAGACTTTCTGCACCTCATCATGTTCCAAATAGTGTAGTAGAACTCCCCTCTAGTGCTTGCGGAAAAACTTACTCTACACCAGCTGGTAGGATGCAGCTTTCAGTCTTCTTTCATGTTTCTGCTGGGCGGTTAAAGTGGGGTCCATGATACCGTAGCTTAGATATTGCTGAAGATCAATGTACGATGAGGAGGTATTCTACCGAGGTGTACTATTAGTTTGATACATGTCAATTTCATGTCCCAACACTCTTCTTCACTGCCTCGCGGGTCTGCAGCTTTCGCAGCCATTCGGCATATCCCTTGGCCCTTTATAGTGTGTATTAGCTTGAATTCCAGGTAATACCCTTGAAGGCACGTCATCCAGTTTCCTCGTCTCTCGCCTAGCTCCTGTTGTACAAAAAGTGAGCGAATCGCTGGGTGAGGTACAAACACTGTGACGTGATTCTTCAAAAATATATGGCCTGAAGTGTTTGAATGCCTTGTACACTATGTAGGCTTTCTTATAAATCTAGATAATTCAGCACCTTGCAATCCTATGCTCATGAATGATATGGGCCACTCATCATTGCTGGCATCTTTCTGAGTCAGGACGACCGTGAGAGATGAGTCTGAGGTGAAGGTATACAAGATAAAGCCTTTGCTGAAATCTGGACTATGAAGGGCAGGTGCTTCTGCGATGGCCCACTTGATTTTATTGAATGCTTCTTTCTCAGGAGAATTCCATTTGAAGCTTGGCTTCTTCTTGATCATACCTTGCAGAGGTTTCACTATTTGGGTGAAGTTTGATATAAATTTTCCCACGAAGTTGACTTTTCCGAGGAAAGACTGCAAGGCCCTCTTGTCACTTGGGGGACAAATCTGGGCGATGAATTTTGCGCATTTTGGATCCACCACTATACCATCCCGGGTTATGATGTGTCCCAAAATATTTCCTTTGGAGATGGCGAAAATTATTTTCTTTGGATTGAGTAAGATCTCGTATTTTCGGCACCTTTCAAAAATCTACTTGAGGTAGTGTAAATGGTCACATCTACGCTTTGAAAATATGGTGACGTCGTCAAGGTATACTACCACACTTTGCCCAATTAGGCCCCGGAAAGAAATTTTCATGGCTCTCTGGAACATTTCCCCAGCATTCATCAGGCCAAAGGGCATGTGTCTGAATGCGAACGCCCCCCATTTAGTTTTGAATGTGGTTTTTAGCTAGTCGGGTTCAACAACCAGTAATTGGTTGCAACCTGAAAAACCATCCAATGGCGAGAACATTTCCGACCCCGATAATGATTGAAGGATCTGCTCCATAAGGGGAACTAGGTAGTTGTCTTTGTTCGAAGCTCTGTTCAAATTTTGGAATTCCACACATAAATGAATTTCGCCAGATTTTTTACAAAATGGAATCAAATTTGACACCTGGGTTGAATGTTGGACTTTGAAGATTATATGCACATCCAAAAGTTTATTTAGTTACTTTTGGATCATCGGCTCCAAACTAGGGTGTACTTTTCTTAGCTTCTGCTGGAATAGTTTCACTCCTTTCATGGGTATCATGTGCTGGATTATTTTCATGTCATAGGTTCGCATCTCATCATATGTCCAACGAAACATCTCGGCATTTCTTGAATAACTCAGTGAAGGATTTCCTCTCCTGAGGGGTGCATTCAGTATTGACGTTGACGAATTTGGGTTCCTTCTCCATCCCGAGGTTTAGCTATTGGTGCGCTAAAGTGGAACTCTGCACCTTCGTGTTGGGAGGTCCATGAAAATGATTATGTAAATCAAACAACTTTTCAAGCGACACAATCCCTTTGGGTATGGGATTTCCCTTACGATCCTCTTGTTCCTTTTACAAGGCCCAATTATGATCCTCTTCTTCGATAACTGCATCCTTGAATACGTCCATATTGATCATGAAATCCAGTACCTACTAATCATAATTAAAAACGCGCAGATTAGTGACATTGTCTAGCACGGATGGCTTGTAAACAATTTCAATATAAAACCCATCTCTTAGTGGGGTAAATCTAGCGACAACATTGGCAAGTGTATCAGCCACTGCATTGTGCATTCTAAGTATGGATTTAATACTGAAAGCGTTAAAATTAGAAATCAAACGCCATACCTCTTGCTGGTAACCTTTCAAAAGCAGAGATAAGCAATGGATGGTGTTATGTACCTGATGGGTGATAATCTTGAAGTCTCCAATTACCTTTAAACAACTGAATTTGAGATATATGGATTTCTTGAGCTCGAGGATCAATGCTTCATACTTGTCTGTATTATTAGTGCACTGGAACTCTAGCCAACAAGAGATTAGAAACTTGTTCTTTTGGGGGTCTAACAAAATACAGCCTACGCCGACCCCATCATGGGTTTTGGAACCGTCATAGTACAAGGTCCAAATATCATCTTCTGATTTCAAAAGGCCACCTGAGCACATAGGAAACGTACTCGGGGGGGCGGCTTCTAACAGTTCTTCCGTTGAGGCAGAGTGGTCGTTAGTGGTCAAAAAAATTTCTGATTAGATGTCTTGGGTGACCAGAGATTGAGGGGTTTGATAACACCCGAAAATGGATTCTAAGAAACACATGTCGAGTTATTTTTGTGCGAAATTGAAGGATTCATTGGTTGCGTCTACGTCGATCATATTCTGTTTCATGTAAGGTTCACTTTAGACCTAGATTTTATTGTTCCTACCCTTGTATGGGAGCCACAGGTGGGACCAGTCAGTGGAAAAATATCCTTGTAGCTTGCTAGACCAATCCCGGCTCAAGAGAAGACCATATGCTTCAGGTATATCCACGATCACTATGTCTATGCACTGATACACCTTGGAGTCAAAAGATAGGCGGATGATGATGTTATTCAACTCACCCATGGTGGAAACTTGGGATCTATCGAGCTGAATGATCCTGGCATCAGTTTTCTTGGGGCGAATGTTTAACTTTTTGCATACAGACAAGAGCATAACATTGTGGATGCACCTGAATCTACGAGGCAATTATGAACATTGAAGTTGAAGATCTCGAAAGATGGGAGGAAAGGGGGCGTGGATCCCCTGGAGTTTGCATTAATGACATTCACGATAGACTGGGGACTTGCAACAGCTTGGGTAGACGTGATACTCATGGTTTTGGTAGCTGGTGGGTTGGAAAACTCTTTGAGAATAAGATCTCGTTGATTAGAAATCTGAGTGAGTTCGTAGAGGGAAATGTTCACCCACATTTTCTTCATATCTTCGATAATGTTATACCCGGAATCTAGGTGAGATAGGTTTAGTAGAGGCCTTTGGGGAACCTGATGATGATCTAGCCTTTGGGTTTACTTGGGTAGTGGTTGGGATAGATTTTTTGGGAGTTGCATTTTGGTTTTCTTTGTTCGGTGGCAGAATTTTCCTTAAGAAAGCTTTTCTCTTTTCCTTAAAGGACTGCTCCAGGACCAGGCCTTTGCTCCTCAAGCTATAATTCCGAGGGGGTTTGGATTGAGGGTCATCGACCAAGTTTATTTCAGTTGTAGGAGGGAGTCTTTCCCCATGGACTACCTCGAAGGAGAGGACAATGGATCCCATATCCTCATATGGGAAAGAGGCTTCCTCATTATCTGAAAAAGCCTCCTCTTCTAAATCCCCCATGGTATGATCTTCTAAGAGTTGATTTACCACAGGGGTCATGATGTTGATTCAATGGGGACAAGTTTTCTCTGAGTGGGAGGCTTAATGGAAGGAGCAGAAATTATCTTTGCTGATTTCTTCCACGTTGAGGCCAACATTTGGGTTGACGGAGGCTAGATGATAGTGGGGTTATTCTTCCTAAAGAAAGGTTTCTACATTTTGGTACTTGATATGGTGTCGTTTTTTTTTCTCTTGAGATCAGAGACTTCGTTTATTAACAGCTTGAGAGACTTTGTGATACTTTCGAAATCTAAGGGGTCTTTGCCTTTGTCTTCGGGCTTATGAGTTGAGAATTGGGTTCTTTTCGTAGTCGGATTTGGGTCATCTCGGCCATCATGATCAATGGCTCCTATGGATAGCATGTCCTTTTCGATAGCAAGGGCAGTGGTGTAATTTTCTTCTAGGGTAGCTTTGGCTTCACATTTTATGAACACGACGATATCCCAAGGGAGAGCCCTTGTGTAGTAATCAATGTTGATGGAATCATCCAAGGCCATGTTCAGAGGGAATTTGTTTGATATAATAGCAAAGCATTGATTAAAGTCTTTGAATTTCTCCTTCTTCTATCATTTCAAAGTACTAAGCTCTGTAAGGAGCATAGAAGGAGTCTTGTCTTCCGAAAGATTTTGGAGGAAGGTATGGTGAAATTTCTCCCAGGAAGAAATGGAAGCAAAAGGGAGGGAATGGTACCATGTAGCAACCTTATTTTCTAAGGTATGAGGAAAGAGCCATCATGATACATCATCAGACTGCACTCTCATCATTTGTAAGGCTAAGTAGAAGTTGCTTATGTGATCTTTGGCTAGCATACCCTTTTCGGGGTCAAACTTAGGGAGGTGCTTCTTAGGGTGTCGGGGCATGTCATGAAGGGAACCATGGAGGCCTAGGGGAGATTGTGCCATCCAAGCCAGCGGCTGTACACGCCTAGCCTGCAGGTGGTGGGGTATGTAGATATGTCCAATTTCATTCTCAGATTCACTTCCCATGCTAGATCCGGAGGCTTCGCCATCATGGTGAGAGTGCATGTCTTGATTTCCTCCAAGGTTTCCTACATTCCTAATATTTCTACAGTTATAAAGGAAGGGGAATTTGTTTTGGTTTCGGTTGCGGTGGTGGTGGCCAATATTTCGACCTTGTCCATGGCCTCTATCTCCCCGGCCCCTGTTTACCTGGCCCCTCCAAGTTTCTCCTCCAGGCGGGTTATTGGATTGAGTGTTATCATTCAAAGTTTGGTTGGGTTGCGGGCTGGCGTCAGGTTTGGTTTCAGTAATTTTGGGGCTACCTCCTTCAATCCCTCGAGGAATATTGGGGCTCTATTGAATTACGCTCGACTGCATCTGCATAATCTTCGAGCATAAGACCTATCAGCTGAGGTATGGAATTGACTAGGGCTCCCTGGCGAGTTTGTTTAACTATGGGAGTTCGAGGGTTGGATAGGGAACTGGTGGCTAGGAATTTTTGCAAGCCTCTAATGAGATCACGGGTGATCGGGTGCAGGGCCCTCAGCTAGTCTGAGGTGATCTCATAATAAGGGGGTTCATCCTCCAGGGAATTTTCAAGGGGCGAAGGAACGGTATTTTCATACATGATCTCCCCTTGTGGGGTTTGCAACGGGATGTTACTTGTGTGCTAGGAGCCTGCCATCATGCCCTCCTTCTAGCACCAAATCTATTGACGGGAATAAATATCCGGCCAAAATTAGGGGATATCCCCGGCATAAAGTCCCAATTAGACTCTAAACGATTTGTGATAGGGATCCTGCCTGGGGTGTGGGTCCGGCTACTGCTGAATATTCCTTTTCTCGGACGAAGAATGAGCCTTGCAGACCTATGAACACATAGTTACTCGAAAAATACAAGACAAATGGTTGATGAGTCTTAATGAACATAAAACATTACAAATAGAAATACAAGTTAAAGCGTGCAACCAAAGGAAATGCTGTTAGCAACACATCATTAGGGTCATGCTTGTAAAAGCTGTTCGAACCATACAAGAAATAATTCTCTATGGTCAAAACACTCTTCAATTCCTTAAGTGTTTTCCAAAAGATAAGATAATGTTAATAACGAAGTAGCCAACATCTCTCAATTAAATATCCCCATACCATTAACAAATCAAGTGATTTTAAATTTATAAATGAAATAAGCAGAAAACACAGATCAATTAATATTAAAAGATAGCCAATACATCAGACAAAAATATTCATAATGTTAACACACAAGTCCTCATTAGATCCAATGGTGGAATCAAAACACTTGTTTGTATTCATTCTCAGAAATATGCATTCAATGCTATAAAATTCTCTCTACTCCTTTTGGAGTCCAAAAAAAGGTCCTTTACAATTCCCCGCAGGGAGTACTTATAGAAAAAAATTGACCCTTGGGTGTCCCTGACTCTTCACATTCCCAAGTGTTGACATGCTCTGTGGCCTGATAGGAATCTACGACTTGCGACCCATCTCTAGATGCGACCTACGACCCCTTGTCTGTTGTGACTTGCGACCTATGCCATTTCCTTGGTTAAGGAAGCAATTGGGTGATTGTGAGATCCGGTACGTCTATCTGCTATTGTTATTTGAGTTACTTTTTCCATGCTTGATAATTTGCAGCAACTGGGGTGACCTGGAGAGTATCTTCCTTTAATGTATGAAGGCACTCAAGAGCATCCGGGACCAAGGTATGCCTATTTGTCGTGATCTGATTAGATAGAAAAGCCAACTTGGTATAGATCTGGACTGGTGTAACGATGAAATGAACAAGATTTTCCTGTGACACCAAAAGATCTTGGGAAGCAGTTGCTTCCTTCATGGGTTGTAGGAATTCTTGAATGTCCTAGGCAACCTCTTCCCTTGTTTTTTCCTTGTCTAATGCACCGAGAGTAGGAATGTGGTGTATTTCGGCCATTGAATCAATGTTGCTAATCAGATGTTCATATGCAGACATCACTTTCTCTAGATCCTTGACCAGTTTATCTTTGAATTGTACCTTCATTCGGATTTGAACTTTGTCATTATAGGTGCAAATCCAATCCTTCCTAGGCAGGGTGTCAGGGGCCTGCGGATACATGTTTGAACATTCTAGCATGTTGTCCAAAGCAGTGGAGGCTTCCTTCAGTTGTGCAATTCTGCTCTTGGTTTTTTTTTGTGCTTTTAGCAATGGCACAACTGTCTACTTTATTGTAAACATCTCCTCGTACAATTGCTTCATGGTGGCTTCCAGAGTGACTAGCTCCCTCTAAATGGTAAGTGGCACTTTGTTGGTTTGGGTGGTTGTGAGATGAAGCTTTTGGATTTCTTCCTCTAGCACCTTCTTATCTTGTTTCGACTGAGCTACCTTCTGCTAAGAGATCAGTAGCCTATTCTACAGAGACAAAATATCTCTACTCATTCTGATAACACTTTCTTCTATGGCTTCTGCAAAGGCATTCCCTGCTGATGCGATCATAATAGGATTAGTCTTGGTGTCTAAGACTATGTCCTCTTCTGTTGTGACTATGAGAGGTGCAGCCAGGTTTCGAGCGAGGAATTTCCTTTTCTCTTGCCAGATCTTGTGTGTGAACTGGTCGTAGGTCATCCTTGTCCGATCGAAGACCTCATCTTCCTACTCCTCTCAGAGGAAAGCACACACTCGTCATAGGGGTTGTCTGAGGTACATCAATGTGTGGCAGCTCTATCTGTTCCCCTGTCTCTGGGGATGGTGTCTTTCTTCCCCCTACTTCCTTGGAAGAATATTCTTGTGATTTATGACTCTCTACTTCCTTCCTTCTCTCCTCAACCTTTGCCTTGTCTTGCTCTTCTTTTAGCTTGTGCTCAACCTCTTTTTTCTCTTCCTCTTCTTTCTTGCTGCATTCCTCTTCCTCTTTTTTCCTTTGGGCTTCTTCTGCCTACTTCTTAGCTTTCTTCTTTTGTTTGTCTTCTTCTTGCTGATGTGCTAGGGTGTCTTGGGCCCTTTTTGCTTCTTCTTATTTTTCCTTCTTTTCGACCTCTTGCTGCGCCTTAGCCTCTAAGTCTCTTTTTTCCTGCTACCATTTAGGGAGGCTACTACCCGTCTCAGTCCTTGGCTTTTTGGCTTTGGAAGACAAGGCTCCTCCTAGCGTGTCACCCCTTTCTTCCATGGTTTGATCATTCTGCCCTTCTTGATTAGTTGATTCTTCTGGTGCAACCTTCCTATCCTTATTATACCAGTTCTTAGTTTGTTTTTCAATAGGGAATTCCGTGTGTTGGTAATTCCATTTTAATTTGGCCCATTTGCAATGTGCGGGAACAATCATTTCAGGATCATATGATCTGTTTGCTAAGGGTGCAAAATGAAAGCCCTTGGTTTCTTCAGCCTCCACTTCTACTTCCTTGAAATCCCTAACCGTATAAGTGCCTATAGTAAGTGGGAGAGTAGGCCATGGCTTTTTGCTTCCCTTGGTGAGGACCTTATAAAACCCACTCGTCATCTGGTAGCACACTTCTTACAAGAGTAGTTTATCGGTGACGAACTTGGGCAATGCGTGAGGTGCCTTGAATGACCCGAAGACCCTAATGAAAGTATTGTGGGTGATGGGAAACTAGTTGGCCACTTGGGTTGTTGTTTGCATGGATCGCTTGGACATGCATGGGTCATCTTTACCAAACAATTTCTTGTAGAGAGCGGGAATGAAATTATGCGTGATCGACTCCATATCTTGTTTGTACTTGGAGGCCCAGAACACCTTTAACTCTTTATGGATTGGTCTGCCATGCTCTACATCCTAGTTATGAGGCCATCCTGTTAATTGACATCTTGCGCATACCGCGTCCAATAGGTAGGAAGCCATATAAAAATCGGACGAACATCCTTCTTCACGTGCTTGTGCTCCTGATATGTTTGACTTGAGGGCTGCTACTATTAGGTTGGCCCAGTTGTCGCGGGTACCATATTTAGTGACAATGTATATGAGAGAGACACAAGTACCATTGAAAGTAGTGGCATCTAGTCAGCCATATATCGTGCACATCATTGCTGCCACAAACTTGTAGACTTTCCTAAGGCCTTTCGTTTTATATTTTTGGTCCTTCCTAAACCTGAAATTTTTCGGATCCTCCCACCATCCCTTCAAGGTCTCTGGTATGGGAAATACATGAGTGGTATCCCATTCAGTTTTGAAGGTTTTCTCTCGGGTAGGGAGTGCATAGTATACTTCTGCATCCTGCCCATTCAATTAGCAAATGATTTCCCCGAATGATCTCGAATGACCCAAATTCTGGAGTCGACCTTTTGCAGGATCCATTCAATAATCTATGCACATGGAAATATGGGTGGATGGGTGCCTACATGTGGAGCTTGGACCTCTTGACCTGAATATACACCTGCTGGTCTGGGGGATCTTCTGGGAACTCGGGCTTTGTGAACTCTTGATATACCTGATACCAACTCATGTTATCTCCTTCTCCGAACACACAAGCGGTGTCTCCATATATAGGGGGAGGGGAAGGAGGAATTTCTTCTCTTGAGATTTCTATTTCAGGACTCTTGTTTCTCTTTCAAACTTCCAGGGGCCCCATATCGCTTGAGGCCGAAGAGATGGACACACACTTGAGCTCGGCTTCGATGTTCCCTAGCATATTCATGAAACAATCCCACTATAAGACAAATGGAATAATTATAAATATTTTAGGTTGCTACTACATTTTCTATATAATATCCAAGGAAATGGATAGACCTGTGACTTGGCGACCTTGTGACCAGGTCACTGGGTTGTTAGTTCATACCGGTGTATATTTTCAAGGAAAGGAAACTTTGTGACTTGGCGACTAGGTCGCAAGGTCACAAGGTCGCGCTTGGGTTGAAATTATGGGAAACGTGACTTGGTGACTTGGCGACCTTGCGACTTAGCGACCAAGTTGCTAGGTCGCAAGGTCGCTAGGTCGCAGAGTCGCGGGGTCGCGGGGTCGCCCTAGGGCTCTGTCAATGGGTTTCACGGTGATTTAAGGCCCGCAGGGTTATGAATGGTGAAATCATGCAACACATCAAGTGGAAAGAGTACATCTGGGCCTTGAGGCTTTTCCTCTAGGTGGGCTAGGAAGGGAGATTGAGGCAGACTGAGGTAGGAGAGCTTTTCAGAGGAGGAAGCAGAGAAGTAAAACCATAGGGAAGGTGCATACTTTACATAGAGATCTTGAGAGGTTTAAATGAAGCTAAGATGAGGACTAATAGACAATGGGCAAAGGTAGGAAAGGCAACAATCAACCAAAAAGGAAACAACAGGAGGATTAGGCAACTTACCTGGGAAAAATGCACTCCAGCTGGCTTGTTAGAGGCGTTACTTCCTCCAATGCACAGGTCAAATGCGACCTACGCGACCCTTTTATTTATAAAGGGGTCGCATGTGCGGTCAATTAATGAGGGTCACAAGGTCACAAATTAAGGCTGGTTAAGGGTCGTGCGACCTCGCGGCCTGAAGGTCGCAAGGTCGCACGGTCGCATAGTCGCAATTCTTTGGTTTTAGATCAATATGTGACCTTGCGACTTCGTGACTTGGGGGTTGCAAGGTCGCATGTTGGCAAATTTTTTGGTTTTAATGAGCTTTGTGACTTTGCGACTAGTAGTTAAAAGGCTAGATCTAGATCAAAATCCATCTTTACCGAAAGATCAAGGGCTCATAAATTTTAAATGGGGAAAAATTTTGGAGGGTGTTGTGGCAGCTACAACACCACCCCATTCAGTTGTGGGTTATGGGGTGATATTAACTCCCATCGAATGCCACATTTATTAAACTCGTTTGAAACATATACTCCATTGTTATCACTCCTGAGAACCTTCACTTTCCTACCTATTTATTTCTCAACAAGTGCTTTAAATTCACAAAATTTTGAGAATGTATAGTCTTTCTTCTACATGAAGAAAATCCAAAACTTATGTGAGAAATCATCTACAAATAGAACATAATACCAGTTCTTGGAAATTTAAGTTATTAAGAAAAGTCTACACACATCCGAGTGAAATATTTCGAGGAATTCTTGCACTCTACTATCCTTATCATGAAAGGTGGCATTGTTGTAATTCCCTATTGTACACCCTTAGCATGTATATTTATAATCTAGTGCACCCTTGGGAAGTCTTGTAGAAATATATTGCATGATATTCAAAGCTCCATGGTGAAAATTGCCAAGTCTCCTATGCCATAGTTCATCGATGTCTCGACTTTGCACCTTATCTGCTTTCGTGCTCAATGCTACATAATTTTCTACATCTAATTTGTAGAGGCTCTTAACCTCAACCCCAATCCGCTTCACTTGTATCTTGGTTATGTTTCTAAGGAAATAATTTCCTTTGTTAAATATCACATTGTAGTCACTGTCTTCCAACATAGCAACTGAAACTAAATTATTATACAGACCTGAAACATACATGACATATTTGAATTTGAGAGGGGAGTGAGAATCCCTATGAAAAATAATAATACCAATACCATTGACGTTATACCTTCCATCATCTCCCATTTTGATGTGCATCTAGAGGTCCTTATCCTCCAAGTCACTGAAAAATTATCTGTTTCTCGTCATATGGAATGAGGCTCCACTATCAAGATACCAAAAACTATGCATCACTAATGTCACCATGCATGCAATGAGGGTGAAATCCAATTCGAATTGTGAAGCTAGAGCTTCACATAGCACTCCTCTTGAGAAATTCTTGTCAACCTTCTTGTGTGGAAACTTCATGGCATAGTGTTCTAGCTTGTGACAATGCAAAATTGATTTTTGACAAGTATTTCTCCTTGCTTTCCTGACCAGATCCTGCTTTGGAATGGGATTTCTTCCCTTTCCCTTTATTTTCCTTTTTAGCCAAGGTACGTTTCTCCTCATCGTCAACCTTGGATGAAGTCCCATCTATTTTTCTCCATCTGATCTCTTCTTGCACGAGTTCAGGCCATAACCACTCCTAACTTGGTAGTTTATCTCTACCATTTATGATATCCTGATAACTATGCAAACTCTTGGGAAGACCCAACATAGATAGAGCTACTAAATATTCTTCTTGAATAATAAAAGATACCCTGCTAATTTTATCGTGACACTCTGTGAATTTTCTAAGGCACTGAGAAATTTATTCAACCATTTGTATTTTGATGCTCTCAAGCTTGTCCCTGAGTGCCAGCTTCCTATGGTCACTATTGTTCTCAAAAAAATATGTTAGTGTATTCCACATCGCGAATGAATTTTCTATAATGTGAATATTCGAGATGATATGATCTCGAATTCCCTCCAATATGATCCTCCTATCTTTAGCCACATCCTTCTTCCATTGAAAGAGATCTTGGGCATTATTAGCTGGGGGTTTTACTAGATATGTCTTGATGTAATATAGTATTCCATTTTAATCTAATATTGTGTCCATATGAATCTTCCATGCCACAAAATTTGTGGTTCCTTTCAAAGCATACTCGAGCCTGAGTCTGGTGGAAGTAATCTTCTTAGTCCCAGAGAAGGGCTGCAACACTTATCTTGAAATTCAAACCTCTTGCAAAGAGAACATCGAATTCTATTCTATACCATGAATCTAGCTCTGATACCATGTAGAAATTAATTTTATATTAAATAATACTCATGTAATGTTTAAAACATAAGACTCAAATATAATCAACTGATCTGCGGAAAGAAATCCACGATTGAGAAGAAATATCAAAAGCATGCACCATGATTCAACACAAATACATGAGGATATATCTACGAGAAATCAATCACTCAAAACCCCTTCTTATATGTATTGGATTAATATAAGAATAGAGAAGAAATAAAATTCTTGCTTAAGCGTAAGAAACCTTTGCATAAGTATATTCTATCTCATTCCTCACAGAATAAATCTGGCCAATACTTAACCCATTTTACTGCCTTCCAAGCTCCTATTTCCTTAATTTTTTTTTCTAGGAATTAGACCCTATTATTTAGGGAAATTTTTCATTCATAAGTGTGCAATCCCTATAGGCCCTTCTCTAACTACATGCACCACCTGTACAACTTGGATAATTATACAACTCATAGAACACTGTCCTTGAACTCCAATCTCATCTGAGTAACTCAAATTTAATGCATGCATGAGTTAATTATTCGTTGATTGATCAGTTAACCGGTTAGACACTCAAGCCACACCCCTCTTCTATACCTCTTACTAGTTCCTCCAATAGTTGGAACTAGTTTAACTAGCCTTAACTCAATTTAACTGAATTAAATTGTTACAACTGAAATTAAACTCAACCTAGGCTCCTAAAATTTAGGAATAACTGTACACAACTCAATTTAAGCCCTCAACTCAAATTAACTAAGCTAACTAATTGATAACAACTCAGTTAACTCTTTCAATATGTCTTGTGATTTGGAATTTTGATTTTCTCCTAATTTGATTCAAGGGAAAATTAAAATAGGATTTTCTTTCTGCTTTTTTCAATGACTCGTATGAATTTTTTTGAAATATTTTTCCGTGTCCTAACATTCTTTACTAGTGAAATAAATTTTTAAAATTCATATAATACTGATTCACCCCCTATTAGTATTGTATTGGGTCCAAACAATTCACATCAGATCCACCTGGTTACTTTAGATCAATTTAACAAATAGAAGAAAAATTAAGGACCATGGCAAACAAGGAAGGAGGATACAACAATAGGGCCCTAATGTTCAATGTAACAAATTATGTGTTTTGGAAAGTACATATGAAAGAATATATCAAATCACTTGTTGCTGGCGTATGGGATGCAATGGAAGAAGAATATTAAAAGCCTCAAGCCTTGATTACTAGAGATCAAAAGATGGAATTTACATGTAATTATAAAGCTATGAATGCCTTGCTTGCTGGACTATTTGAATAATAACTAGTCAAGGTCATGGATTTGACTACTACAAAATATGTTTGGGACAAGACAAGTGGGTGCTATGAAGGTAACAAAAAGGTAAAGAAAGACACAATTTAAGGTTTTAGAGTACAATTTGAGTCTTTGAAGATGCATGATGATGAAGATATTGCTAAATAATTTCTTAGAGTTGACAAGGTTGTGAACACTATAAGTGGTCTTGATGAAGAGTTACAAGAGAGAGTAGTAGTTGAAAAGGTGTTGAGGTCTTTCCCTGAGATATTTAATCCCAAGGTTTCACCAATTTATGAGATGACAGACTTGAAGACTCACACTTTAGATCAACTACTTGGCACTCTCACTGCTTATGAGATAATAATTTCCAATGGAAAGCCATCAACAAAGGAATAAACCTTCAAAGTAGATAAGAAACCTAAGGAAGAACATAATGATTCATGTTGTGAAACATATTAAGAAGAAGCTAAGTTCATGAGGAAGGTTAAGAGATGCTTATGAAAGTAAAAAGGTATGCTACCTTTCAGGTGCTTTCACTGTGCTAAAGTAGGTTCCTATGATTCCATTAGGGGAATTTTGAGGTCTAAAATGGGCCTCCTAAGAAAAATGTACAACAAAAACAAACTTTATAAGAACCAATAGGATTCAAGATGATGATGTCAACCATGGGGGACGATTCACCATTTTTTAAGTAAAAGGGTAAAAAGATTAAAAAATAATAAAATAATAAAGCTACTTTTTCAACTCGTATTTTCAACTTATCTCCCAAATTTTTTACTCAAATTTCAAGCATGAGTACTCATTGGATGAAAAATTTAATTCCTCATCCAATGAGTACCCATGTTGCATACTTTCAATGGACCCTGCTACATGAAAAATGAGAAATAGATAAAAAAACCGTGATTACAATCATGTTTTTCATGTATTTATAATTTTTTGTGTAGCAGGACCCATCGAAAGTATGCAACATGGGTACTCCTTGGATGAGGAATTAAATTTTGCATCCAATGAGAACTGTCGCTTGAAATTTGAGTAAAACATTTTGGAGATAAGTTGAAAATATGAGTTGAAAAGGTAGTTTTTTCTTTTTTCCCTCTAAAATTTGATGATGTCATCAAATCTTATTTTATTATTTCCACTATTAGTTTATAATTTCCTTAGGAGGCCCATTTTAGACCTCAAAATTCCCCTAATGCAAGTGTCATGAAAAGAATAAGAATGAATATGATCCTATAGAGAAGTTTATAAAAGTGAAAAAGGGTAGAAATAAGGCTAAAAAGAAAAGCTTGCACACCCAATACTTCAACTTCTATGAAAGTGAAGGGGACCAAACTTCAAATGAAGATTGAGATCATAAAGTATCAAAGGAATTTATGCTCATGACCATATATAATATGGAAGTATAAGTTGTTGTTTTTAAAGGAGGACAGGGTGAAGTTGATTTAGAATGAGATTTGGCAAGTGCTGTTGAAGAGATACAAAGGTTGAGAAAGAAAAATAAAACACAAAAGGAATTGTTGATCAAGGACAAAGTTAAAGCTATTGAATCTCTGCTCCTGCAAATTAAAAAATAATTAGGGGAATTTTGAGGTCTAAAATGGGCCTCCTAAGGAAACTATTAAAAAATAGTGGAAATAATAAAATGAGATTTGATTACATCATCAAATTTTAGAGGGAAAAAAAAAAACTATTTTTTCGACTCGTATTTTCAACTTATCTCCCAAAGTTTTTACTCAAATTTTGAGCGGGAGTACTCATTGGATGAAAATTTTAGCTCCTCATCCAAGGAGTACCCATGTTGAATACTTTTGATGGATCTTTCTACATGAAAAATGAGAAATACATGAAAAACATACTTTCGATGGATCTTGCTACATAAAAAATGAGAAATACATGAAAAATGTGATTGCAATCACGTTTTTTCATGTATTTTTCATTTTTCGTGTAATAGGGTCCATCAAAAGTATGCAACATGGGTACTCCTTGTATAAGGAATTAAATTTTTCATCCAATGAGTACTCCCACTCGAAATTTGAGTAAAAAAATTGGGAGATAAGTTGAAAATATTAGTTGAAAAAGTAGTCTTATTATTTTATTATTTTTTAATCTTTTCACCCTTTTACTTAAAAAATGGTGAATGATCCTCCATGGTTGACATCATCATCTTGAATCCTATTGGTTCTTATAAAGTTTATTTTTGTTGTACATTTTTCTTAGGATGCCCATTTTATACCTCAAAATTCCCCTAATTAGTAAGAAGATTCAAGAAACTCTAAATCAATAACTCAATGGAAAAAATCAAGCATGTGAAACACTTGAATGAGTTTTGCTAAGGAAAGAGCTTGAAAAAGAAAAAACTCAGCTGAGATTTAATGAAAAATTTGGAAAGGGAACTAAGAGTTTAAATGAGGTTCTTGAAGCACAGAGTCTCCAATAATAGAGTAGGTATTGGATTTTAGGCGGAGACAAGATCAATAACTGATGTAAAGGGTAATAAATAAATTATATTTGTGAAGGAAATAAAAATTGAAGATGATGTATCAGCTAGAATTGATGGAACACACTAGTAGAAAGATATAGGGAGAATGCTATCAAATATTTAGCTAAATACAAATAAGGTGCTATAATATAGGAGGAGGAATTAGGATTAAAAAAAGTCGACTCATTCAAGAGAGGAAAATTTAACAAAGAGAATCTCAACAAATTTTCATAAATTGATTTTCTCCCAGGTATGAATAATTACAGAATATTGTTCTACTTGCACAAATTATGGGCACAAGGCAATAAATTTTAAGGTGAATTTGTCATTTAGACAACTTGGGCCAGAAATAAGAAATTATTAGCCAAATAATCAATTTATCTAGTAAAGGATGAGCAAACCTAGATACAAGCATCCATTCTCTCCTTTGAAAAATTTGATTCAATGTTATGTCTATAAGGATTTTTTCCATAAGGCAGATGATTGTATACTTAGAAATAAAAGTCCTGATCTAATTATCAAACTAACAAGCCGAAAACCTAAAGTCTAGAAGGAAAAGGAAAACACTGAGAACTCTAATATTTCCTTATATGCTCAGAATGAAGGAAGTCATTGGTATGTTGATAGTGGTTGTTCTAGGCACAAGTAAGGATATACAAGTAAGTTTTATCATGGAAAAAAGTTAACAAATGTAATGTGACCTTTAGAAATAATGCACTTGGTAAAATTGTGTGCAAAGGAGTTTTCAACCTAGCCAATGGTAGAGAAAAATCCAAGAATGTATTATTAGTTGATGGGTTAAAGGATAATTTACTTTGTGTGTCTTAGATGTGTTACCAAGGATATGATGTGTTTTTTAAAGATAAATATTTCCAAATTATGTTTGCAGGCAAATGAGAGATAGTAGTTGAAGATGTAAGAACAAACAACAACGTCTATGTTCTAAAAGATACTATCAAAGAAGTGTTATTTTTCAAAGGTATATGAGAGTTTATTATGGAATCGAAGGCTAGGATATCTGAAATTTGATCAGATTTTCAAATTGGGAAAGTAGAATTCTATCAGATATTTTCCAAACCTTTCAAATCCTATGAATACTATTTGTAATTCTTGTCAAATTGGAAAAGAAGTTTGAGTACCATTCAAGTCCAAGGAGAAATCATAAACCAGACCATTGGAAATGAGACATATGGACTTGTGTGCTTCTTCAAGAACTCAAACACCTCTAGGTAAATTCTATTTCATGCTTATCATTGATGATTTCAATAGAATGATTTGGGTTGCATTCCTTAGAGAAAATACATAGGCCTTTGAAAAATTTAAAAACATTAAGGCCATGGACGAAAATGAGAAATAATGTAAAATGAAGTACATAAGTTATTATAATGGAGGTGAGTTTAATTCAAAATAATTTGATAAATTTTGCAAGCAACATGGCATCAAAAGGAAATTTACCATAGTAGAGAATTCGTAGCAGAATGGTGTAGCAGAGAGAGCCAATATATCAATTCAACAATTTGCTAGACTCGTGATGGGAGAAAGAAAAATTCATCAAATATTTTGGGTTGAAGCCATTCAAAAAATAGTTGTGATTCTAAAAAAAGCACACTTCAGACCAAATAATGAAAAAAATCCATATGAGCTTTGGTATGGCAGACCTGGTACAGTGAAACATATCAGAGTGTTTGGAGGAAACTATTATATTAAAAGAAATGATGAAAATCTTGGTAATTTTAATCCAAGAGATGATGAAGGTATTTTATTTAGATACTCTCAGAATAAAAAAGGCTATAGATGTTATACCAAGAATACAAAGAGACTAGTTGATTGTATTGATTCCAAAATTGATGAGTACATTGAAGATACTCAACCAATAAAAAATAGCTCCACTGATCTAGTCAACAATGATGGAAACGCTGATGAGCCATTTTCAGATGAAGACATTGAAGAATACCTCGGTCCACCATTATAGAAATTTTGAGGTAAAAAATGGGCCTCAAAATAAAAATGTACAACCAAAATCAACTTTAAAACAAAAATAGGATTTAGGACGACGATGTCAACCATGGGGGATGATTCACCATTTTGGAGTAAAAATGTAAAAAGATTAAAAAAAAACATATACTTTTTCAACTTATATCCCTATGGTTTTAATCAAATTTTGAGTGAGAGCACTCATTGGATGCAAAATTGAATTCCTGATCCAAGGAGTATCCATGTTGCATAATTTAGATGGACCCTGCTACACGAAAAATGAGAAATACATGAAAACCGTGATTGCAATCACTTTTTTTCATGTATTTCTCATTTTTGGGGTAGTAGGATCCATGGAAAGTATGCAACATGGGTAATGTTTGGATGATGAATTAAATTCTGCATCTAATGAGCGCTCCACTCGAAATTTGAGTAAAAGCATATGGATATAAGTGGAAAATACAAGTTGAAAATACAAATTGAAAATACAAATTTTTTATTTTCTCCCTCTAAAATTTGATCATGTAATCTAACATTATTTTATTATTTCCACTATTATTTTATAATATTCCTTAGGTGGCCCATTTTATACATCAAAATTTCTCTAATTAATCCAAAGATCCTATAAGGTACATGCAACAACACCACCCAACTAATCAAATTGTTGGTTACTTAAATTCAAGTATGTTGACATGAAGAAGACTATGAAATCCCCCTACTCAAGCCCATGTAGCTTTTTTATATATGATGGAACCAAAGGATTTTTCTCAAGCCAACCAAGATGATAATTGATTAAAGTAAATTCATGAAGAGCTTGAAAAGATTGATAGAAATTAGGCATGGTAGCTTGTTCCTAGACCAATAAACAAGAATGTTATAGGCACAAAGTGGGAATTTAGAAACAAATTAAATGAATATGGTGAATTGGTAAGAAAAAAAGCAAGGTTAGTTTGCAAAGGCTATGAACAAGTTGAAGCTTTGGATATTGATGAAACCTTTGCTCCCGTTTCTCAACTAGAAGCAATTCACATGTTTTTGGATTTTTCTTGTTTCAAGAAATTGGAGATATATCAAATTGATGTCAAAGCCACTTTCTTGAATGGGGAATTATGGGAAGAAGTATACATTGAGAAGAAAGATTTTTTTCAACTGTAAGATCAACATGATTATTTTTGCAAGTTGAAAAAGGCCTCATCTGGTCTTAAGATAGCCCCACAGGCTTGGTATTCCAAAATGGATAGTTATTTGCTCAAGTGTGGTTTTAAAAGAGGCACATCTCATAGTAACTTGTATGTGAAACCTAATGATGTAAAATTGTTAATGGTGTGTCTATGTTGATGATATTATTTTTCCCAGTGATTAAAAACAATTGACATGCCAAATTGCAGCTGATATGAAGCAAAAATTTGAGATGTATATGCTTGGATAACTTTCTTATTTCTCTGGTTTTCAGATTGCACAATCTTCACAGGTTCTTTGTTTATTGGTAAATGTATTGTTTCATTGTTGAGTAAGAAGCAAGCCATTAATTTCTCTCTTTACTGTTGAAGCATAATGTATAGCAACAACTTCTTGTTGCACTCAACTCTTATGGATGAATCAAAATTTCAAGATATCTATTATATGATAAAACTATTCCACTCATCTGTGATAATACAAGTATAATCAACATGTCCAAGTAACTTGTTTTCCATTCAAAGACAAAGTATATTCCAATCAAGTACCATTCCCCTTGAGAGAAAGTTTCAAATCAGATTTTCAAGTTGGAGTATGTCCCTACAAATGATCAAGTAGCTAATATATTCACCAAACCTCTCCCAGGATATCAATCTCAGTACTGAAGGAAAATATTAAGAGTAGTTCCTCTTGAATCCCTCCACTATATCTTCCTAAAAAGCAAGAAAGAAAACCATAAAGCACTCAGCATATCAAATGAAAGTTGCTAGGTCCACAAAATCATCAAGATATGGGGATATTGTTAGTAGGGGGAGCACATTAGTTTCTTTTCCATTGGTGTCAAAGGGGGAGAGGTACACCAAAGGGGGAGTAGCACAAAAAGGAAGCGAAGTAAGAGAATACACTTTTATTTTGTGTTTGTGTTCTAGGTGTTTTCATCAATTACAAAGGAGGATACTATTAGAAATATGTTTTCTTTGATGGAAAAGGAAAATAAGATGATGGAAAAGGTAGAGATGGTTGCATGTAGAATGGTCAAGGAACAAGATCGACTCAAGTATGGAAAAGGCATAGGTGGTCAAGGTAGAGATGATCTGTAGCATTTCCAGGTCAAAATATCATATTAATTACTCTTAAAAAATGTTTAGATGAATAGAGATCATAAAATTATTTCTAATAGTATGTTGAAGTCTGAAAAATTCTTCTCGAATCAAAATTTATTGTAGGTAAAAATCCAGAAATTAAAGAGGTGAAAAGAGTGAAACAGGTCAAGGTTCCAAGTCAGGGCTTGCAATACCCTGACCTTCAACCCAGTTAGGCTTACAACTAGTTGGTCCATCAAGCTAGTAAGGATAAGGGAATGAGCCTCCCCTGGACCTCCAACCATTCGAGACCTGGTGCAGATGGAAAAGTTCCAACTTGTTATAGTAAAATTTCACGTCGTGGCCCTTAAATTTTTATAAAGGAATTTGAAGAAAAACCAAGGTATGGGACCTGTTCACATATGTAATTTTGGCCACATGGACAAATGAAATTGTGACATATGGCACATTTTTATTGGCTTGTGGTGACAACATGGGTAGTTTACACATGGTGTGATTTCATTAGTGTGTGGAGGTCCATGCATCCACATCACATCGAAAGGTCTGACCCCGCAAGATATAGAGGCAAGCATAAGGTGAAGCCCATAGGTGATATGACACAGGGATGACATGGTGAAGGATACATCGGAGGAAACACCATGGTGAATTTCCCCTAGACCCTTGAAATTTATTTTATCAATTCATCGAAAAACCAAGGCCTAAGACCCGTTTTCCACCGTAGAAGTTGATAACATGCACTAATTGATAAAGGACAAAAGGAAACTTTTATTAGCTTGCAGAGATGACGTGGAGACATAGTGGCATGATGATGTCAACATGACATGACACTAATGAGAGGGTGACATATGGTATGAAAATTTGGCATTTTTAAGTACCCAAGTGGGCTGAAAACGAGTGACATGTGGCACCACTTAATGAGTGAGATGCGAAACCCTTGCAGAGGTGGAAAACAAGTTGGTAGGAATGTCACCCCAAAGGAGTAACCCCATAATTTTTCAAAGATGTGCAGGTTGAACCACCCGGGGAGAGTCATCAGGGTCATGGTGGAAAATATATCTCACCCCAACTATTATATTATTAGTCCAGGTGTGTGGCATGAGGTCCAACCCCGACACATAATTCCAGACTTTGGAAGGCCAGAGACCCCCAAAGTTTTAAAAGTAAGTACAATGAGTTCTCTCTGGGCTGACGAGGCTCCAAGAAATGATTGATCACAGGTGTCATACATTGCAGAAGTAAAGGAACAATAATAAACGCACAAGTGGCATCATGGGTCCTCATGGGACACGTAACTCCATAGGGTCCTCATGGGACATGTAACTTGGGCTATCACCTGGATCTGGGCAACTGTATAGAACGAGGGAAAAACAGTTGAATAAATGGTGGTTATGCCCTCAAGGCTTGGAAAAAGGTAGACCTACTTAAGGTTATATGCATGGTTTTATGTGTAAATAATTTGATCCCCAAAAATGTTCCATAATCACGATTTTAAATGATTAAGGCATTCAGGCATATGGATAGGGTGGGAAAATTTGAAGATTTTGGAGCCATATTTGGTTATTTCTACAAAAATAGTAGTGCATAAACGAGTTGGTAGCTTAGATGGAATAATGAATATTTTTGGAGACATATGTGGCAGTTTGGATGAATTTGTTAGTTTGCTATATTTAGTAATCTCTTCTAAACTTTGATATTTTTCCATAATTAAAAAATTGGGTAGTTTAACTTAGCTTTAATCTCAGAGACAACTAAGCAAAGATTAAATATTTATTTTACTCATAAGGAGAGAATTCAAGAAGAAGGAAAAAAATAATTTAATGAGATCAAAACCTTTTTTAAGTGAAATTTAAGTGCAAGTTAACTAAATTTCAAAAACTAAAAATATTAGTGATAATTATTTATAAGCAGACCCAAATTTGCAAGAATTTTGTTGTTCAGTAAGTGTTTAGAGGCAGATGGTTGTGGATTGATCAGTGATTAGAGATTGTTGAAGGTGATTTTATGGTGTTTTAGGGGCGAGTAATTAAAGTGAGAATTCATTTTTTTATGTAAGAGAGTGACCTTCATTATTTGAGTTTGAAAATGGAATGAAAGATGAATCAATGAGGTCAAGAAAGTGGTAGCTTAAAAATAAGGGGTTGTAGTTCCTTCCAATAGTGGTTAGAAAATAATTAAGGGTTGTAGATCCTTTAAGTGGTAGTTAATAAAATAGGGTAGCTTCTCCTTTCAGTAGTAGCTGATAAGTTAGGGAGTAATAGCTTCCTTTTGGTTGTAGCTAGATAGCTTTTTAATCAACAAGTTGAAGCTTGCCTTTGGGAAAATAATTGAAAATAAGTTTGAAGAATTTGTGTTTTATTTGTCCTTCTTGTGTTGATTCTCAAGTGATGCTCATATGAATTGTTGTTGAGGTTATTATTGGTGTCCTTGTATTATTTACTAGTGAAATAAAGTTTTAAAATTACTACAATACTGATTCACCCCCACTCTTAGTATTTTCCCAGTTCCTAACACATTTCTCCCAGCTAGCTCACCCTTTACACGAATTTTATAATCAATACAATTATCTTTAGGATGTCGAGTTCTGAATGAAAAATTGGTCAGCTAAAGAATTCCCTATTCTCTACCCATGTTCTTCATTTTCCATATATGAATCAACCATTAGAGATGGAAACCAATGCCTCTCAATCCCATTGGGTCTATTATGAAATAGGGAGGCCACCTTGTGGCATACCATTCCAAGATGTTTGTGAATGCTAAGCTTATGTACGTCACATATGACAAGGAATTCTATAGCTTAGTGCAAGCATTGAAGCAGTAACACCATTACATTCTTAGAAAAGATACCATCCTCCATATATATCATAACCCATATAATTTCATCAACTCACAACAGAAGATTCACATGAAATTCCATCTAAATTGGCATACTTACATTTGGAAATTACATCTTGTGATTAAATATAAGAAGGGGATAGATAATAATATGGATTATTTGTTAAACTCACTACCTACTTAGGTCCTACACATTCTAGAGGTGCTTTGTGCTGCACATGATTCCTGGATGTAATGCCCCACCCCACATTTACCCACTTTTACAAGCTTTCTGGATTAAACATGAGTTGAGTGTCACTATGATATGACTTGACCTCCAAGTTTCATCTATGGAAGTAGGGTCAGCAAACTGGAACTAAAATCACATCCCTCAAAGACTTAAAATCACTCAGGAGCCTACTAACCACCGTAGGTGATCAATACGTAAGATGGAACTCATTTTCACTAGGTTTACACCCAAATCACACCCTTGAAACCATGTGCATGTGGTTATGAGGATTCAATTGGACCTTGCTGAGGCCTCAAAATTCGTTGCAACAACATAGGGGATGACCACCCGGTCCGGACCTTAAAGCAGTTCCTTTTCCGTTTGGAACGGTGGCTCTGACTAGTTTAACTAGGTCCAATTACCTTCTCTCAATCTCCATTGGCTTAAAATATGACTTTTATCTACCAATGGGAAAGGGACATCAGATCATTTCTCTTGCCGATCAGACAAGAAAGTGATCCTTAAGCTAATTTGGGCTTAGCTAAGCCACAACTAAAGTTTTGCCTCTTTGAGAAGAAGACTTTTTAGGGATGTAGAATTTAATCTAAATGCAATATTATTCTAAGATGCAAGAAAAAGAAACTATTTTAATTCTATCTCAATTAGGCAGATATAAATCTATCCCAACCGAGAGCAAGATGTTTTAAAATAATTGAGATTTAAATATGTTTGTTTTAAATGAATATCAAGCTAATGAAGTAGTTTAATTAACTGATATTGTGAATACCAAACAAATTCTATCTAGATACCTCTTAACTGAAATAATCAATCAACAACACTCAGGAAGTAGTTCTCAAAATGATATTGATCATTAAATCAGTAACTTGAATAATTAAATAATAACATGCGGAAATAGTTCACAACATATCTCTATTCAATAAATCAGTTTTATAAGACAAATTTTTGAGTAAATAGTTACTCAGAAATCAGAATTCAACCCATAAGAGTAGAGACAAATAATAACATATTGAGGCAAATTACTCATATCCACATAAATGCACAATATGCAAGTAAATTGACACATTCCTGTGAAAAAAATGAAACCAGCAATTTAAAATAATAGATTTATAAATACCAATTTATTAAGTCCATTTCTCCAGCTCCGGTCTCTAACAGTCTTTTACAATGCCTGAACTTCTTCTTTCAAAATCAGAGCTACATTAGTGCAAGACTCTGTTCATTATACATAACTTAGAATGTAAAAGAAAAACCTCAATAATCTCCACATCTGATATTTCTCTCCTCCCAACTACAACTCTAAATTCCTATTACAGAAATGCTTTTAGAATTCCAGAATTGCAGAGGAGAGAAGCCCCTATTACATTTTGCAATCTGCTATTTATAATTTTTACAAAGGAATTCTTCGTAGGAAAGTTTGTTTGAAGAGTGGTTTTGTTAAATCAATTTTCATTGGTTTAAATCATATTATTCATTTGCTGGAGTCTTCTCATTGATTGAAATTTTCTTCTTCTCATCTCTTTAACTGTTTTCCTCCAAAAACAAATCAAAACAAAATTAAAATGTCAAAATAAAATCAAAATGAAAAATCTAGAAATTAAATTAAATCCGATCAAAACTTAATTAAATAAATAATTGAAAAAGGAAATATAAGCTTTATTTTGATTTCTGTGCTGATATAATTGGCCAAGAATATTATTGACGAATGGATCTACATTTAGAATAAGTTGTGGAAAATTAAAATGCAAAAAAATAAAACTCAGAAAATTAGTTTTGTTTAAAAATTCAGAGCTTGATTTTTTGCTAATTTTTAGACCCAATAAATTATCAAATCTAGAAATGAAACCTCTTCAGGAATAATCTCCATCATTTTATCTTTCAAAGGAGCTATCCCGGGCCTCATTTAGGCAAGTAAAACTCCATTTGTGAGTCTCTAAAGTTGGTATATTAAAATTGCCAAAAATCCGGAATTTTTGTTACTTGGGCTAAAAAATCAAAATTTTAAATTAAATTCTAATCCTAAATTAGATTATGATATTTAATCAATTAATTCTAATTAATTGCAATTATATTATTCATCTAATTTATTTATAATCTAATTCTAAATTAAGTTATAATTATCTATTAATTAATTATAATTACATTATTAATTTTTTAATAAAAGCTAATTGAAAAATACAATTAAACTAATTAGAAAATGATTTATTGATTAATTAAAATATTAAAATATTATATTAATATTATAATTTAAATTATATTAAAATTATAATAAAAATATAATATTAATTATAATATTATATAATATAATTTATTTTAATTAATAATTAAAAAAATATAAAAAATGCACACCACATGAGAGAGAGAGGAAGAGTGAAGGGATAAGGCAGAAGATAGCGGAGGGACTGCAGTAAAAGCAAGTGACGTGGCAGGCAGGTGTCAATCACAAATCGTAGAGTTAAAGGCTTACCACAAATCGCAGTCAAAGGCTTATCAAAAATCGCAGTTGGAGACAATTAGCGATAAATGTTTTGCAATAAAATAGTAAGATATGCGATGTGCGATGGGAGTGATGTGAGGAGAAATGAGTCGGGAGGCATAAGGAGGCAAACAAACCTTATATTAAAAAAATTAACCCTTCACATGTATTCGCAATTGAATTTCGGCAGTTTTAATACAAATGAATAAAACAAATATAAAATATTTGTGATATGCGATTTGCGATGTTTTTCAATCGCAATATCGCATCACAATATTGTTTTCGATCGCACATTTGAATCGTAATTTTTATATTGGATTTTGGAAGGAATGATGTGTTGGGAAGGGGGGCCACATGAGATTAACCATCCAACAATTTAGACTTCAACTTTTTGCAATTTTGGGGTTTTGGGTTTGGCAATTTTTTTAAAAATAACAAGTTGGAGTGAATTACTAATATTCTCAAACGTGTTTTCATTTATTATACAATTTAGATGGGTCATTTTGTGGGACCGTTAGTGAAAAATGAAAAATTAGTACAAATTAACTAAAATTTAATATTTACAATGAATGACTATTTTAACTATGAGAATTAAAATATTGGTACACTTTATACATTTTTTAACCCAAGTGAGAAAATGATCAAAACTTCAAAGGAGTGTCATTTACAAACCGTTTGACCAAATGAAGTGAAACAAGTATCGTTGGAAAGCTTATGAAAAACCAGATTGAATGAAACAATCAAAATAGAAATCCGATAAAAATGAAAAATGACAAAATGACAAAATAATTAACTTAAACAAAATCCTAAAAGGTGTTTAGTCAAAAATTTTGTAGAAAGGTTCCCCATTATATGAAGTACATAAGTAAAAAATGGGGGGGTGGGGGGGTTGTGTTTTACCACAACAATGGTGACATGCGGGAGAAGAACCAGTTATCTATGATTAAAGATAATGAACTTCAATTTACCCAAAGATAAAAATAATGGAAATCACAAAATAGTATAACAGTAAAACATTTCTATAGGTCCCACATGAATAGATTAAGCAATATGACTTTGTAAAGATAAGTATTTAAAACAGACTCGAGTAAAAGTGATGAATCCAAATTTGGGGAAATTTGTTTTTTAAATTTTCCTCATGTGAAAAATAGAAGAAGGTAGTGATAGGAGTTTTTGATAAATCATATATCCATTTTAAGATTATCTCTAACATCGCTTCACTGCCAATGAAACTGAATAGTACCCCAAAAAAGTTGTCTTTTATGCCATACAAGCTTAGTCCTGCTGCCAGCGAGCGTCCATAGCCCCGACAATTTTACTTGTATTTCCCATGCTTCCTCTTTTTATCACTCTTTTGATAAGCAAATTTGCAAGCTTTTTATTTATGATGTATTGAGTGAAAGAGGTGGGATGGTAATAGAGCTTTATGTTTAATGGACATAATACTTTTATAATGTTTGGTCCAAATTTTTTCCTTGCAACTATCAATCAGAGGCTTTTATGTGGAGGGATGGGAGGGATTCATTGAATTAAACTCAAATCATTTTTTTCCTTGAAAAAATAAACTCAATCACTTAGAAATGATTTGTATTCCTCCATGAAAAACATTTTTAAAGAAAGATAGCTTTATGGTTCCATAAAGATATGCCTTTAATGATAAATGAAATTCACTTAAATGGATAGAGAAAAATATTTCCCATGTATGTCAACAACTGTAAGGTAAGAAAAATTCCTTTCACATAAATCATGACAGAGTCACCAAAATCAAATCAAAACTGAAAACAAAAAAGAAAATAATTCCTAAACTAAAGTAAGAAAATAAATCAAAAAAATAAAAATGAAGAAAGAAAAATTGAAAGAAAAACAAAACTTAAAAGCTAAACTCTAATAAGATCGCTTATATGAATTTCTCAACAAAGGATTATAAAAGAAAATAAGCATATGTACATTCATTCCTATGTTGAGATTTTAAAATTTTTATCTTGCAGAGTTATATAAAAATGAGGTTCTCAAAATGTAGAAGGTAAATAGCAGTTATGATAGATAACATGTTGAATGAGAAGTTTATCTCTGATGCAAATTTTCTTTTTCAAGAAAAAACCTGCATAAAAGCATCTTAACTATTTTATAATAAAATTAATGCTTTAAAGAAACTGACTAAAGGTTCAGAAACTCCCCAGTTTAGCTGAATCGATTAGGAACATTACTATTTCTCTCAAGAATCTCAAAGAGAAACAAGAAATTTTGAAAACCGATCTGGTACAGGTGTGAATGGTTCATGAATGCCTATAGAAACAAAGTTGAATATCAGCAAATACTACAACAAAAATGAAGAAATGTGAATGAATGAAAGTGGGCACATGAAACTTACATTGGAGAACTACATTTAAACTTACCTGAGAAAGATTATTTTCTCCAATGCAAGTTAACTTATTTCTTTAATTAGAATTAAAAGCATGAAGAATTTTTATTGACCCAAAATTATTATTTATTAAATATAAATTAAAAACACGCAATTAACTAAAAGAAAGAAATGTTTCATGTTCAAGAAATTAGAAATAAATTGAATCCATTAGAAATGAGGATGAAGTTATGCTTCTTTATGAATTGTAGTGATGAATGTTCTTTTTGCTTCTTTCATTCTAAATTTATATCAACCACGAAGTATTGAAATTGATTCACAATCCCAAATAATGTAATCAATATATAAAGAGGATTTAAATCTCTATATGATAAGTATGGAGGGAAATTCAAAATAAAAGAAAAATTAAAAATATGAATTAATCATTGGCACATTACGATGCTAAATTTTTTCACATCGTGAGATTCTTTGCCATACATAACTTAAAAACTGTGACTTCCATCTTTGCCAATATGCAATTGAATTTTTTATAATGGTGGAAATTGAAATATCGAAGTTTATCACATCAAAATTTATTCAAGACAAAGCTTAATTTTAGTTTAGCAATGCTATATAATTTTTTGTGATGACAATATCACGAGATGAGCATGTGCGATGGGAAATTGCAAAAGGATGAATGCAATATCGAAGAATAGTCATATCGGAAGATTAAGGATTGTGAATGAAATAAAACGCCGATATTATTCTTGTGATAATGAAAATGTGGTAAATGACTAATGCAACGTGACTACAAATATCAAAATATATGCATGGAACATTGGTTTTGCAACCCATACAAATAGTGATCAATTATGCACAGTTTCACTTCGCATCTATTATAACTCACCTTCTCGCAGATTTCACAACTTAACACTTTTGCAATTTTGCGATTTTGAGAATTTGCAATTCGCAGTGAACTCCACACTGCTCGTTGCAATTTTAATCATTTAACATATTACTTATCTCGTGGGATATGCAATATGTGTATAATTGCATCACAATCTCCATACCTTTTCATTTATCACATCGCAAATAATATAACTTACTTGGTGAGGTTTTAATAATAACCACTAAAATTTCTGATATGTGCAATGAATTTCGTTGCTGTACCGATGTGCGATGAAGAACGAACCCAATATTTTTATTATATGAATTTTAATTTCATATCAGACCTGGGACATCAGAAATTTTAAATATATGCCCCTACCAAATTTTCGATTTATAAATGGACACGATATCTTTATGAACTTGATTTAAATTTTATATCGAGTCCAGAATTGTGTGGTCATCGCAATTTTTGGAGAAATCAACTATTGGATATGCGAAATGCAATATGAGAGAGAATGAGTGAAAAATAACATCAAAGGTATTGCATTAGCAATTTTTATCAGTAAATGCTAAGAGTCACTTCTGATGGAATATTGTGATACAAATAGTTGTGATAGGGATGATGCGATATCAGACAGAAGAATCATCGGAAGTCGGAGGGAATGAGAATATCAGGAGATCCGATATATTTAGTGTATGTTTATTTCAAAGCTTCCGATATGCGATTTGCGATATATAATGAGCCATATGTGGGATCAATGATTTATTTAAAGTATTCAATTCAAAAAGAAAGTGAGTGATTTAACTTTGCTTTATAGTAAATAACCCTTTAATAATTTAATTAAATGTCGAAATTTTTGATTGAAAATTATTTTATCACAACTTTCTTATAAAGAAAGTTGTGAAATAAAATGATCTAATATGATTATTCGAAAAATTCATTAAGAATTATCAGGATTTTAGTATAAGCAAAATTTAGATATCTTTCAAATTCCAGATGAAATAATAAATAGTTCCCTGAACATGTTGTAGATTTTGGAAACAAGGGTTGACTGCTTGCTTATCTCAAATCTACATAATCAAGTTAATGAAGATCTGTACACAAAACAAAATAGGAATAAGAAACAACCTTTGAAAAATAAACAATAGATGATGATAAACCTATAAACACATACCGGGAAGAATTTTGATTGTAAGTTTTACCTCTTTGAAGCTTCAAGTTCTCCCAAATTTTCTCAAAATTTGCATATGCTCAACATCACCTACTTTTTTTTTAATCTAAAATGCTTAGTAATGAATTTTTTGAAGTTGCATCCTTTCCAAAATTACATCAAAAAACAAGAGTGGTAAAAATGAGTTCTTAGAACTAATTGTGAATAAAAAAATCATCAAGTAGTAGAAATTTCTTGGAATTTATTCATGTATGATCAATGTTATGAATTTTGAAAAACAAGAAAATTGAAGGCTTGATAGATAAGTATGATCAGATTATTCAAGAGCTTGTAAAATTCTCAAGGCTGCTTTTCTATAATTGAAATGGGATGCCCAAAATAAATTGAATTCATTACTTGTTTTATTGAAAATCTGAAATAATGAAATACATGCAAACAGAAAAGAAAATTAATCTATTCATATTTCTAATTTAATGAAGGAAACATGACTAGGTATAGTCATACTTCCAATGAAGCCATGTAAGAATTTTAATTCTTGCATATATGTACATGTCAAAAAATAGTAAAAATTCAAATATAATTAAACTACAAAAGCTAAATGTGAAAGCAGAATGTATCTTTATTGTTAGTAGATTATTCACCATTATCTTCTCTTGAAATTTCATTTCCAACTGAATTTTAATTGGATCATAGAAATCTGGATGAAGTTCCATTATTGAGTGGGAGAGGTTTAAAAGAGAAGATGACAGGCCAGGTTGTAGAAATGATCTTTCAGAAACAATGGCTTGTGTGATTTTGTTAGTGTTATGTTTAAGTGCTAAATTATTAACAATATTCCGTGAATGAAAACTTTCCAAATGTTTTTCAAATGAGTCAATGAAAAATGGATGGAAGTGTGCAAGATCCAACAAAAGATTATTAATTAAATTATATTGTTGGTCATATTGGGAAAATATACTCTCTTGTTGGCACTGCTCTTGAGAAGTAAGAAGTAATTTATAAGGAATGAAAATCACTTGAAATTGGAAGTTTAATAACTTTTGATATTCACAATTATAATTTGAATCTTCATTTTTCCCTTGAGGTAATGCATCAATTGAGTGTTCAATATTGAACTGCTCAATATGCTAGCACAAAGTATCTAAAAATCTAGGACTAAAAACAGAAAATAAATTTGAAGTTAAAAATAAATGTTGAAAAAATAACAAAATTGAATCATAGTTTACACTAATGTTACAATTATTGTTACAACACAATTGGGAGTGACTTAAAGTAATTTCCTCTTCACAAGAATTGGGAAGAATAATGTAATTAGTATGATTGTTGATACCCACTTGTGAATTAGAGAGAAGGATATGACTTTGAATAGGAATGCGAACTTGATCATCAGATAAATCATAGATTGGAATGGTTTCTTGAATGATGAAATCATAAGTATGATTATTTTTTTGAAAATGAGAACTATTTGGAACAATTTCTAAATTAGATTGTTCTTCATTTTCACATGTAATTAGACTTAGATCATGAGGATTCAATTGTAAAGAAGATAAGTGAATATCCTCAATGTTAAAGTAATTATCATAAATGACTTCAAGAAATTCATTAGAATTCTCTTCGATATTTTTCAATGTATCAAAACAAGAAGGAATATTAATCTCATGTTCATTAATTACAGAAGAATGATTATTAATTAATTCTTTATCATGATAAAAACTAATCAGAAATTCATTTAGGTTAGCCTCTATGTTTTCTGAAATATCTTTAATGTGAAGAGAGGTTAAATTGCTATTAGAAAAATTATTAGGATAAAGAGGAAAATATGAATCCGAAACAATGCATTTAAAAATGTCTCTATTTGAGAACTCTGGTGTATTTTCTTCATTACAATTTTCAGATTTAAGATCATTTTCTTGGTTACTTATGCTTTCTTGAAGAATGTTACTTTGTTGATATGAATTTAGGATTTGATCATCATGAAAGAATTCAGAAATTTGTACAATAGATTGCATATTATTGGAAACTTTAATCGTTGTTGATACTTGATGAATTATGATATGATTTTATGATTCTAACTCATACTCATACTTATTTTCAGATTTTAAAGCGGTATTTTCTTCAAGAGTGTTGCTAATATCTTCTTGCGATTGATCAGTGAATTTTTCCAAGCTTCGTGACTGAGATTCATGGACATGTGAAGGTGCACCTCGATCTTTCTCAATACTGTAAGAAATGTGCAGAAATTGAAGGAATTGATTATACACCATAGAGGCCTCTTCATCATCATTTGTTTGTACCTCCATATTGGAATTTTTACTTATGTCAATGAATTTAGAAGGAGATTGATCAAAGCTTGAAATAATTTCACATGGATTATGAATAGAAGGAAGAGAGAAAATATGTTCAAACCAATCTAATAATTTTGTTTTCGAAGGTTTATCTTCAATTTTAAATTTTAAATAATTTAAATGAAACTTGATGGTAAAATCAATTAAAGACTCACTTTCAAACCTTCGTAGATTTTCAAAATCGTCACATACCTTTTCGCAGATATATCCATCAAATTTACAAAGGAAAATTATAATAAATTGTTCCCAAGTGTGGATTGAAGCAACTGGAAGTGATTTACACCAATTTTTGGCTTTTGTAAAAAATGTAAGAGTAAAAACACTACATAAAATACCTTCATCAATTTCATGAAAATAAGAGTTTGAAAATTTTTGAATGAATTGTAAAGCATGATTAAATGCGGAAGTATTCCTCTTACCATCACAATTTACCTGAGACAAGTGTCTTACTATTTCTGGTGGAGTATTGGAAGATGCACGACCAGAAATACAACTCCAACTTGGGAGTTTTAAAGGAGCCATTATAATAAATATAAAATATTAGAATACAAAAACTCCCAAGGAAAACAAGTCTCAGGCCCTCCTTTTAGTGCCAAAAATGTTGAGGCCTTGAAATTCACTGCAACAACATGAGGGATGACCACCCGGTCCAGACCTTAAAGAAGTTCCTTTTCTGTTTGGAATGGTGGATCCGACTGGTTTAATAGGTCTAGTTACCTTCTCTCAATATCCATTGGCTTAAAATATGACTTTTATCTACCAATGGTAAAGGGACATCAGATCATTTCTCTTGCCGATCGGACAAGAAACTGATCCTTAAGCTAATTTGGGCTTAGCCAAGCCACAACTAAAGTTTTGCCTCTTTGGGAAGAGGACTTTTTAGGGATGTAGAATTTAATCTAATTGCAATATTATTCTAAGATGCAAGAAAAATAAACTATTTTAATCCTATCTCAATTAGGCAGACATAAATCTATCCCAACAGGGAGCAAGATGTTTTAAAATAATTGAGATTTAAATATGTTTGTTTTAAATGAATATAAAGCTAACGAAGTAGTTCAATTAACTGATATTGTGAATACCAAACACATTCTATCTAGAGACCTCTTAACTGAAATAATCAATCAACAACACTTAGGAAGTAGTTCTAAAAATGATATTGATCATTATATCAGTAACTTGAATAATTAAACAATAACATGCGGAAATAGTTCACAACATATCACTATTCAATAAATCAGTGTTATAAAACAGATTTTTGAGTAAATAGTTACTCAGAAATCAGAATTCAACCCATAAGAGTAGAGACAAATAATAACATAAATTGAGGAAAATTACTCATACCGACGTAAATGCACAAGTATGCAAATAGATTGACACATTCTTGTTAAAAAAATGAAACCAAAAATTTAAATTAATAGTAATTATAAATACCAATTTAATAAGTCCATTTCTCCAGCTCCGGTCTCTAACAGTCTTTTACAATGCTTGAACTTCTACTTTCAAAATCATAGCTACAGTAGTGCAAGACTTTGTTCATTATACATAACTCAGAATGTAAAAGAAAAACATCAATAATCTCCACATCTAAGATTTCTCTCCTCCCACCTACAACTCTAAATTTCTATTACAGAAATGCTTTTAGAATTCCAGAATTGCAAAGGAGAGAAGCCCACACACAATTCTTTATAGGAAATTTTGTTTGAAGAGTGGTTTTTCTCAATCAATTTTCATTGGTTTAAATCATATTATTCAATTGTTGGAGCCTTCTCATTGATTTATATTTTCTTCTTCTCATCTCTTCAACTGTTTTCCTCCAAAAACAAATCAAAACAAAATTAAAATGTAAAAATAAAATCAAAATGCAAAATCTAGAAATTAAAATAAATCCAATCAAAACTTAATTAAATAAATAATTGAAAAAGGAAATATAAGCTTTATTTTGATTTCTGTGTTGATATAATTGGCCAAGAATATTATTGACGAATGGATCTTCATTTAGAATAAGTTGTGGCAAATTAAAATGAAAAAAAATAAAACTCAGAAAATTAGTTTTGTTTAAAAATTCAGAGCTTGATCTTTTGCTGAATTTTAGACCTAATAAATGATCAAATCTGGAATTGAAACAACTTCAGGAATAATCTCCATCATTTTATCTTTCCAATGAGTTGTCCCGGGCCTCATTTGGTCAAGTAAAACTCCATTTATGAGCCTCTAAAGTTGGTATATTAAAATTGCCAAAAACCTGGAATTTTTGTTACTTGGCTAAAAAAATCAAAATTTTAAATTAAATTCTAATCCTAAGTTAGATTATGATATTTAATTAATTAATTCTAATTATTTTCAATTATATTATTCATCTAATTTAGTTATAATCTAATTCTAAATTAAGTTATAATTATCTATTAATTAATTATAATTACATTATTTGAGATTTTCTTCTTCTCATCTTAAGTTATAATTATCTATTAATTAATTATAATTACATTATTTGAGATTTTCTTCTTCTCATCTCTTCAACTGTTTTCCTCCAAAAACAAATCAAAACAAAATTAAAATGTAAAAATAAAATGAAAATGAAAAATCTAGAAATTAAAATAAATCCAATCAAAACTTCATTAAATAAATAATTGAAAAAGGAAATATAAGCTTTCTTTTGATTTTTGTGTTGATATAATTGGCCAAGAATATTATTGACGAATGGATCTACATTTAGAATAAGTTGTGGCAAATTAAAATGCAAAAAAAATAAAACTCAAAAAATTAGTTTTGTTTAAAAATTCAGAAATTGATATTTTGCTGAATTTTAGACCCAATAAATGATCAAATCTGGAAATTAAACCTCTTCAGGAATAATCTCCATCATTTTATCTTTCCAATGAGCTATCCCAGGCCTCATTTGGTCAAGTAAAGCTCCATTTATGAGCCTCTAAAGTTGGTATATTAAAATTGCCAAAAACCTGGAATTTTTGTTACTTGGGCTAAAAAAATAAAAAATTTAAATTAAATTCTAATCCTAAATTAGATTATGATAATTAATTAATTAATTCTAATTATTTGCAATTATATTATTCATCTAATTTAGTTATAATCTAATTCTAAATTAAGTTATAATTATCTATTAATTAATTATAATTACATTATTAATTTTTTAATAAAAACTAATTAAAAAATACAATTAAATTAATTAAAAAATGATTTATTGATTAATTAAAATATTAGATTAATATTATAATTTAAATTATATTAAAATTATAATTAAAATATAATATTATATAATATAATTTATTTTAATTAATAATTCAAAAATATAAAAAATGCACAGTAGATAAGAGAGAGAGTAGGAGTGGAGGGATAAGGCAGAATATAGTGGAGGGCCTGCAGTAAAATCAAGTGACGTGGCAGGCAGGGGTCAATCACAAATCACAGAGTTAAAGGCTTACCGCAAATCGCAGTCAAAGGCTTATAAAAAATTGCAGTTGGAGACGGTTAGCGATAAATGTTTCACAATAAAACAATAAAATATGCGATGTGTGATGGGAGTGATGTGAGGAAAAATGAGTCGGGAGGCATAAGGAGGTCAACATACCTTATATTAAAAAAATAAACCCTTCGTATGTATTCGCAATCAGATTTCAAAAGTTTTAATACAAATGAATAAAACAAATATAAAATATTTGCGATATGTGATTTGCGATGTTTCGCAATCGCAATATCAAATCGCAATATTGTTTTCGATCACACATTTTAAATTCTAATTTTTAGATTGGATTTTGGGAGGAATGATGTGTTGGGAAGTGGGGCCCACATGGAATTAACCATTCTACAATTTAGACTTCAGATTTTTGCAATTTTGGGGTTTTGGGTTTGGCAATTTTTTTTTTAAATAACAAGTTGGAGTGAATTACCAAGATTCTCAAACATGCTTTCATTTATTATACAATTTAGGCAAGTCATTTTGTAGGACCATTGGTGAAAAATGAAAAATTAGTAAAAATTAACTAAAGGTTAATATTTACAATGAATGGGTATTTTAACTATGAGAATTAAAATATTGGTACACTTTATGCATTTTTTAACCCAAGCGAGGAAATGATCAAAACTTCAAAGGAGTGTCATTTACAAACCGTTTGACCAAATGAAGTGAAACAAGTATCGTTGGAAAGCTTATGAAAAAACATATTGAATGAAACAATCAATATAGAAATCCAATAAAAATGAAAATTTTCAAAATGACAAAATAATTAACTTAAACAAAATCCTAAAAGGTGTTTAGTAAAAAATTTTGTAGAAAGGTTCCCCATTATTTGAAGTACATAAATAAAAAATGGGGGGGTTGTGTTTTACCACAACATACCCATAGGCCTACCTACATGCAGTTGTGACACAAATTCCTTAGTTCAGAGCATGCAGTCACGATATATATGCCAACCTTTTAGGAAATCCTCTAAACCACTTCCCAGAACTTCCTATAGCTTTCTAGAAACATGATTAGGATGAAAACGATGGAAAAAATTCAAACTTGAACAAGATCTTGGCCAGGACTTTCCCTATACATAACAGAAAATTTGTCAAACATATGGTAAACATGAAAGCTACAGGTGATGAATGCATATCTGAACATAAAACTATGAATTTCATTTGAGAATCACCAAGAAGGCTCCAATCCCTCTCTAACTTGATGCAACAACACTTGTTATTCCATGTATTCATCAACCATCTAGTAACTTAACCAAATCATGAATAAAATCCATAGCTAGATCACATCATATAACCAAGTATATAACCAACATATAACCAGAATAGAGGCCATAACAAATTGACCATAATATCAATATGATAACCAATACAAGTGATCATAGATCAAAATACAAAAATTAGCTCGTATTAACATATGAAAATTCCAACCAATTCAAGGACTTCCACATACCACCTTACCATAGATTAGGCTAAACCAAATATCCCTTTTATCCTCTCACTCTTGCACCATATTCCAAGCGTGAATGTTGGATCATATGGGTTAAAAAAAAAACTCATCCAGGGCTTCTAAAGGCCAAACCAGGTCAACCTTCAAGCATAATGATCTCACCTATATGGTTGAGAATTCACTAACATCAACCATATCGGTCTCTACCCAAGTTGTCCAGGGCTCCAAGAACTAGTAACTCAACCCACAACCTCCACATAATTTGAGTTATTTCAGGGATCCAAAGCATTTTCCCCAACCCCAAGGCTCCAATGAATAATAAGTCAACCCACAGATTCAATGGAAACCCAAGATATTCGAGGGGTCTAGAGTGTTTCTTCCAACCCACATCCATAGGGAACCTAAAAACCAATAAGAAAATCCAAGAATGGGGAACCCAATACACCATGACTATCCAGGAAATGACAAGGAAAGGTGAAAACCACTATCAATCCAGGCAAAGCTCCATGCCAATGAAAACACATAACCAAGGAACCAAATGCATATACCATGCATCCAAAAATAAACAAGGAAATCACACATGCAACATGTTAGCTACAAATTATCCCTGTTGTAGCTATTGATCTGACTGTTCCCTTCCACTCCCTTTATTTTCTTTTCTTTCATTCACCAATCCAAGTGAATTCTAGAGTGCTCCAAGCATGTTCCAAGAATTATCTAAGCATGCAAGAGTGTAAGAGAGCCAAATGCTAAACCGAAAAAAGTCATAATGATGAAAAGCAATGCAAACAAATATGAACTGATTCTCTAATGCTTTTATATCATTGATGTCTCCTTTTTCTTCATTTTCCCAACAATTTCCCTTCAATGCAAATTTGTGTCTCTTAACCTTCCTTTTCTCCTATTTTTCTTTATTTTCATAATTAAATGCAAGTTATTGCCTCTTTTCCTTTGCCAATGCATTTTACAATTTCCATAGCCATAAATAAAGCACAAGTGATGCAAAATATAATGTTTTCCCACTATTAAGCTTGTAATACATGTCCAATGACCTTGGTATTATTTTATTCACATGGAAAATTAACTAGGGGATGTTACAAACCCCCACCCTTTGGGGGAACACTGTCCTCGATGTTCAGTGACGTTTGTAACCAAAAAAGCGTGTTGCCCATGGATATTTATTACACAAATCGATGCAACATTTACACCATACAAAATTTATAAAACCATGAACATCATATTACTTACTGGAGCTTTATAACATAGATCTATGTACTAATTACAACATACTTTTTATTGGATCTTTATAACACAAATCATTACAGTATTTACCATACACATATGAATATGTAGATATAAACCAAAACACATAAATCAATGCATCTACTAAACCAACAAATAAATAAGGATACAAATCCCACATTGGATCAACCATTTCCCATGTAGCTTAATTGGGCCCAAATTACTTCCACCACACTTTAACTTGCTTGATTTCTTGGTTCTGGAGCATGAGCTATTTCTGTTACAAAATGGACTATGGCTCTGGCTGGAATTCTCCCTCTGTTTCCACTTGTAATATAGACCAATCAATCACATGATAAAAAAACTGGACATATCTCTTAAGCAACAAAACATGGAAAACATCATGGAATTTCACTGTTGGTGGCAGTGCAAGTTGGTAGGCCATTGTTCCAATCCTCTCAAGGATCTCAAAAGGTCGACAATACCAAGATTCTAGCTTGGCACACGATCGAATCCTCAAGGAGCTCCTTTTGGGATTGATACACAAGTACACATTCTCCCTAGATTGAAAATCCTTCAATGCTTTATGCTGATGTGTATAACTCTTATGCCTGTCCCATGACACCTTTAAATTCCTTTCAATAACTTTCATCTCATGTTCCATCTTAGCCAACATATCCAATCCAATCAACACCCTTTTCACTAGATCACTCTAGCTGATAGGAGTACTACAACTCCACCCATATAGAGCCTCAAATGGAATCATCTTCAAGGATTCCTAATACCCATTATCATATACAAACTCAACCAGTGGAAGATACACCTCCCAATTTTGTTGCTGATGAATGTCATAGATCCTCAACATATCCTCAATAATCCTATTAAACTTCTCTATCTGTTCATCTATATGTGGATGATAAGTTGTACCTAAAGCTAACTTTATCCTCAAGACTCCAAACAAATCCTTCCAAAACTTCGAAGTGAACTTGGAATCTCTGTTTGATATAATATTCTTGGGAACACCAATCTCACAATCTCCCTGATGAATATATGAGCTACCTCACTGGATGAATTTGTAGACTTCACTGCAATGAAGTGAGCTACCTTAATCAACTTGTAAAACCTATAATAGTCCATGGAAATGACCTCCCATTTCATTCTGGATTTAGAATAGGCTGCAATAAATTATTTGGATGCTTACACTCTTCTTTCACCTAATTATAGTCCAAACATCTTGCAAAAAATTCAACCACCTCTTTATTCAGGTTCATCCAATGACATAACTTCTTAAAAATTGCTAAAGTCTTCTGATATACAAGGTGATATGAATACAGTTTGACATGAAACTCACTCAAGATAAGATTATTGAGTTCACTAATATCTAGCACATAAATCCCATTCCTGAATATGACCAAGCCATTTGTTGTGAGGTGATACTCCTCACCCTTATCACCTTCACCTTACTGCTGCAATATTTGTTTCAGTTGATGATACCTCTCATCATGCTACCCTGCATGCAAGGTTCACTCCTATAAATATGTCCCATAAGAGCTCATATCTGAAATGTGATTCACTTGCACTCTCCTACTCATAGCATTTGCAACCATGTTCTCCTTTCCCTTGATGTATCTGATCTCAAAGTAAAACTGACTGAGGGTACCCAACCATTTAGCTTTCCTAGAATTCATATTGGATTGGTCAAATAATTACCTCAACTCATTGTGATCACTCCATCCTGCCAAGGAGATAATGTATCCACATCTTCAATGCATGAATAATAAATTCCAACTTAAGATCATGAGTCACATAGTTCCATTTGTGCTCATTAAGATTCCTTGACTCATAAAATACCACCTGTCCTTATTGCATCAAGACTCCACCAAGTCCTTCCTTGCAATAATTTGTACATACCACAAAATCCTTATCAGGATCTTTAATCTTCAAAACCAGAGAATTTGTAAGAAAATACTTCAACTAATCAAAACTAGTTGCACACTCGTTAGTCCATTCAAAATTCTTCCCTTTCCTTTGCAAAAATATAATGAGATAGCCAATCCATGAGAAGTTACTGATAAATCACCTCTAATAACCTACTTGCCCCATGAATGATCTAACCTAATCCACATTCCTAGGAGTTGGGCACTCCATGATAGCTTCATTCTTTTCTGAGTCCACTGATATCCCCTCCTTGGAAACAACATGTCCCAAGTAATCGAGTTGAGAGTGAAAGAAAATGCACTTACTGAGCTTGGCATAAAACTGATGCTCTCTTAAAAATATCAACACTACTACCAAGTGCTCTGCACTATCTTCCTCATTCTTGGAATATAACAATATATCATCAATAAACACTATCAAAAACTTGTCCAGATAAGGATGCAACACACTTTTCATCAAACACATGAAAGTGGCTTGAGAATTAGTAAAATCAAAAGGAACCACCACAAACTCATAATGTCCATACCTCGTACAAAATGTGGTCTTGTAAATATATTCTTCTTTGATGCGTACTTGATGATATCCTGATCTCAGATCAATATTTGAGAATACTATTGCTCCCTTCTGTTGATAAAACAAGTCATCAATATGAGGAAAATGATACTTTCTAATAATAGTCACCTTGTTCAACTTCTTGTAATCAATGCACAATATGCGAGTACCATCCTTCTTCTTTACTAACAATATTGGTGCACCCTTAGGTGACACACTTGGCCTTTCATATCCCTTATCAAACCTTCCCTTAAGCTACAAATTTAATTCCACCAACTTCGGAGTGCTCATCCTATAGGGTGCCTTTGATGCTGATTCTTCTCCTAACATCAATTCAGTAGAAAATTCCACTTCCCTATGAGGAGGAAACTCTGAAATCTCTGTAGAAAACACATCCCGAAACTACTGCAAAACATGATACCTCTTCAGGACTTCATCATCCTCATATTTCTTCCCTTTTTCACTAGAAATATGAACTTCAAACAATATACATCCCTTTATGAAATCACTCTTTTCTTTCATAGTTGTAACTGTACTCACTGATGTTGGCTTCTTCTTACACTGCAAGATTCTCCTTTCCCCATCATCGTCTAGGAAATTAATAGCCTTATCATAATAGCCCACTTTTTTCTTATGAATGAACAACCAATCCACGCCCAAAACAATACTATATGATCCAAAATGAAGCACATTTAGAAGTGATTATGTAAGAATAACTTTAATCTCAAATGCACAAGATCTCACCCAATGATGAACTCTTCTCTTGGTCGCTGTAACCAACTGCACCAACCAAGATTTTGTATGCACTTATTTATTCAAGCCACACTTATCCACTAGGTCAGGACTGATATAACTATAATTAGATCCAAGATAAATAAAAATGGAAATAACTTGACCACGAAGCTTACCTTCCATCTCAATAATGGATGCTTGATGATTAGTCTTCTTGTTATCCACTACTGCATAGATTCGAGGAATGATTTTCCTAACATATACAAATGTATATCCCTCATGATCATTATAAATCTAAGGCCTCCCACCCTGGTGTGATGGAAAATCTCTCCGGCGATTCTATCCACCACAAGTCCAACACTACTAAGGCTTCCTTGCATCACCTTTTTTCTTCTCCTTAGGTTGAGAACCATGTCCTCTATCAACTTTTTGTAGCCCCTACAACACCCTCCAAAAAGACCACCATTTCAAATTTTTGGAGCCCCTTGAAACTAAAGAGAAACCAAGTGACGAACCCTTAAGGCTAAGTCGCCAAGTCGCCAAGTCGCAAAGTTAAACTATTGATGAAAACTGCGACCCTGCGACCTTGCGACCCTGCGACCCCAGGTCGCCAAGTCGCCAGGTCGCAAGGTCGCAAATCCCCAATTTTAACTAAAAGTGCGACCCAACGACCTTGCGACCCTGCGACCCCAGGTTGCCAGGTCGCCAGGTCGCTAGGTCGCAAATATCCAATTTTAATGAAAAGTGCGACCCAGCGACCTTGCGACCCCGCGACCCCAGGTCGCTAGGTCACAAGGTCGCTAGGTCGCAAAACGCTGGAATTAATAGATTTGCGACCCAGCGACCCCGCATTAAATGCCCGCATGTGCGACCTTCTATATAAAGGAGGTCGCTAGGTCGCATTTTACACATTCAGCGATTTGAAAGAAAACGCCTCTGACAGCTCGACTGGCACGATTTTCCCGGGTGAACTTCAAGAAGACATAGAGTGCATACCTGTTTTATTAGATTCTAGTGACATGGCACCCCCGCTATCCCGGAAGAAGGACAAGCAAGTGGTGGAAGAAATTGACGAGCTGGACGTGGTATCCCCACCCCCAATATACAGGGATACACTATGTACATTTGCAAAAGAAGACAACATGCGATGGTACCAAGTGTATCATGAGTTCGCCACACCTGAAGAGGAATTCCTAGAAGATCTCCTAGACCGGGAAATATACTTGGCAGTTAAAAGGTCCAAGCTACATCTGGCAGGGGCGCATCCAGCCATATTCCCATGCCCGGAGGTTATAGACTGGATCATACAAAGGACGGATCCCAAGAAGTTTGTGATCTGAGATAGCAAAGGCAGGGCTTTCGCTACGCTCGTAGGCTCGGATGCCCACCTTTACTACTCATTGCCTCGCCCAGATGAGCATTTCACTCCAGAATGGGCTACTGCTCACGTTGTTCCGATAGTTGATACTATTAGACAATGGTGGGAGGAGCCCGAGAAATTTAAGGTCAAGAAAGACCAGGAATATCCGGTGGCTAGCCTGAGAAAGGTTTATAAATTAGTTGTCGCCATGCTTTGCAGGCTTTACGGGCGCCCGGATTGCTCCACTTTCAGCGGCAGTTGGGCTACTATCATGGAGTATGTGACAACACATGGCACCCGTTTCAACTGGGCCGGCATACTGATGACTTCGATGCAGACAAACTTGTTCGCGGCATTGGCCCCAGATGAGGGAATGCCTTCCAAATTTTACATGGCCTCGTACCTACTGGATGTTGTCTGCGCAAGATTACACTTTGAGGGATGGGCACACAACTGGGACTCCGAGCAGTCTCGTGCAATTCATCTGCAAATCAGGGTATTTTGGGAGTCCAAGTACAAACAAGATATAGAGCAGATCTCCCAAGTATTTATTCCCTCTCTATACAGAAACTTATTTGGCCAAGACGTCCCCTGCATGTCTTGGCGGGCCAAAGAGACTCTAGTCAAAGTGGCACATTGGTTCCCTTTCCCCGGATATACCTTCATCCAAGTCTTTGGATCTTACAGGGCTCCACATGCTATGCCTCGCTTTGTTACAGAAAAAATGCTCCTTCAGGAGGTATGCTTCCAGATGTCTCAAGGCTTCTCTAGTGTCCTGTCTAGGGGCAAAAAGAAGTCGTGGCCCACGATACCCCTCACCATTGGCGCATGCACAGCTAAAGACTTCAAGGAAGTAGCGGCGGAGGGAGAAGCAATGAAAAGCTATCAGCTTGGGGCGCTAGAACACCGAACATATGACCCGGAGAGAATAGTTCCTAAACACTGCCTGAAAGCTAAATTCAAGTGGACTTATCAACATATAGAGCGCCCGGCAGAAGATGAAAGAAGGAACTGGTATAACGCTGAAAGACAATTTGCTCCGGGAGTAGACGTGGTCCAAGAAGATCCAGATGATCAGAGCCTGGAAGACAGAAGACGTCAGTTGGGAGGTGCCTCTTCCTCTTTACCCCAGAAGTCTCGGACCAGCACAGGGCTTACTACATCTATCCAACAGAAAGAAGCAGAAGCAAAAGTCCAGCAAGAAAGGGAAAAGAAGATAAAGGAGGATGAGGAAGAATGCCAGAAGAGTGTGACGGCAACGCAGAAGAAGAAGCAGGCCAAGGAGGCCAGGAAAGAAAAAGAGGAAAAGGAGGCACAGGCCGCAGCAGAACGGGCACTCAAGGCAGAGCTGGACAAAGCAAAAGCTGAGCGCCAAAAGAAGGCCGAACAGGCTGCTGAAGCTGAGCACCAAAAGAAGACTGAATAGGCTGCTGTAGCTGAACGGAAGAGGAAGGCCGAAATAGAAGCAGCAGCAGAAACTGAATGCTGACGAAAGGAAGAAGAGGAAAAGAACAGAGAAGAAAGGGAGGATTACCTGCTATAAGACATCGAGGTAACTCCCCTCGAGATACCTCTGGGAAGTACCAAGCTCTCTGATGTTAGATCCCCCCAGGGGCAGGAAGAGGATGTATTTGACCTTACCAGACTCACATTCGATCAATTCTCTTTCAAAATCTGGCAAGAGAGAAGAAGATCTCTGGCGCAAAGTCCCTCTGCCACATCCACAGTTGCAACAGGCAAAGACATAGTCCTTGATACCAGGACTAATCCTGTAATGATAGCATCGACGGGTACTGCCTTCGCCGCAGCCACAGAAGAGAACGTAACCAGAATGAGTAGAGAAATAGTCTCTCTGCAAAATAGACTACAAGCAGCTGAGCAACGCGAGAAAAGAGTAGAACAGGAGAAATCAGAGTTGAGAGCAGAAGTTCAACAACTCCGAAACTATACTCCACCGGTAAATGAAGTCCCACTGGGCATTTTCAAAGAGTGTGAAGTGTTAGAAGTAACCATGAGGCAGGTGTATGGAGAAATGTTCACCATCAAACAAACAGTCGCCCCACTGGTAAGAGCACGAGCAGAAACCAAGCAAAAGCACGAGTAGCTCAGGGAGGCCTCACAGGCCTTAGAAAGGATGATGGGCTGGACAGTACAATACCCTCAGGCACCTGAAATTTTTCCCAAAAGGGATTGGATTCACACACAGGATGCTAAGGTTCAGCTCCGTATGGCAATACAATCTAAGGACAAACTATCTAAGGACCTGGACAAGGTAATGTCTTCATACAACCACCTGATCAGCGGTATCGACTCGATGCACACTTTGCACCACATTCCGTCTCTTGGGGCATTGGACGAAGAGAAATCCTGGGAGCAAGTGGATCAGGACATCCAGTCATTTCTGTAGCCTATCAAGCAAGCCGCTGCTGCTCCCGAACCCGCAGCATCTCAAGAACATCTCAGTCAGTTTATTGCCACTCCAGTGCGGATTTATACCAAACTTGCCTCTCTTTCAAACCAGATCTCACAGAAAAGGGAAACCTTAGTGCCAAATGCTTTGGAATGCATGCATCGGTTGAAGGAGGAGGTTCCTCTGGTGTCCCCCATAGTGGCAGAGTACCAGTCATGGCAAGATTTTCTCAAGGAGTAGCAGATTGACGTCCCTGACCTCAACATTGCACGTCCATCTCCGCAGCCTGGTAGCAGCAAGTCATGAGCAGTAGGTAGAGGCAGGTCGCAGGTCGCACTGTCTGCCCAGGTCGCAGGTCGCACTGTCTACCCAGGTCGCAAGTCGCACATACCAGACAGGTCGCAGGTCGCAACTTCTTCAAGGTCGCGAGGCAACTCAATGGGCAGGCAGGCGAAAATTCAGGAAGCCCAAAGGGCAAGTCTGTGCTATAAAACTCCCTACGGGGAAAGTGTGAAAGGGATTTTTCTTTTGGAAACTCAAGAGCTACATTTCATTGTATTGAAAGATCATATTCTTAGACATATGAATATGAATACTTGTTAAAACCCCTTTGTCGGATGATGTGTTTTGCTGTGACAGCACTGTGTGTATTTCTTGAACAGTTTTAGAACATCCTATGATTAATGAAACTGCATTTCCAATAACATCATTTATGCATCATGTTTATCTATGTTTGTGTTAATGATGTTCAGTTTTATCGCTTTCTAAATGAATGTTAATACCTTTGTCTATTAGCATTTCGTTTTATCTTTCAGAAAGTAAGGAGGAATCTTGCCATTAAGAACTATTTCTTCTGTGGAAAGATACCTTGCAAGCATAACCCCAAAGACGTGTCGTTAACTGCATATCTTCGGGCGTATATGTTTTATTCATTCTCTTGCTACGCATAGTGTTGTAGACATGTTCCATGCATCAATCATGTATTTTGTATCCTATGAATAAAGTGTGTGCTGCAGATTCAATCGGAGTTCTTACGAGACCGCAAAGGGGAAGGCGTCTTAAGCGGTAGCCGGACCCACATCCCGGACGGGATCCCTACTCCAAACGGTTTAAGGTCTAATTGGGACTTTCTACCAGGGAGATCCCCTACTGTTGGTCGGACAAATTTTCCCGTCAACACAACTGCATTGAAATTCTTGTAAGGCACTACTTTCTCCTTATGACCTGCATGATGAGGCCTTCCTCGCTTCTTAGCCCACTTTTATTTAGTCTTTTCATTACCTTTCCAATCTCGCTTAGGCTCAGACTTATGATTATATTTCTCATAACAATGCTTCAACTTATCGATGAATTCCTCCAATGACCTAGGCTCATCACACTCAATCCAATATTTAAATGCTAAAGGAAATCCACTGTGTATCCAAATATCTGCCACCTATGACTTTATCATCCCTATCCAACCTATGTCCTCTATGAGGCCTGCTTCCATATGCTCCATTTGTCTTCTCTTCCTGTCTATGACGGATCCCCAAATATCCTTGCTTATGATAATATGAAATAATCTGAAGGATGATTGCATTAACCTATGCTTTCTTTTCCTGAGCTATGGAAAGTATTTCCTGTGCCTCAACCAACCTGCTATTATCAACCTTACAACTTCTTATTTTTTCCTTCAAACTTCTCAATGTATTTGCCATATAAGGAGAGTACTCTAGTTCTCCTTGTTTCCCAACTGACCTTTCCCATTCCATAGAATATACATGAAGCCTGTAAGGAGAGTCATGTGAACTATAGTCCACCATTATTCTCTTCATATATAATATTTTATTTTCTGTAAACATGTCATGTTACATAAAACAAATAGATACATAGTCAAAATCATATGTCAGTATGTTTTAGGGGAGGCTATCTCGTCTGCACAATCAGTCCAGATTAGCATGAAACATATACATACTAGCACCAATGTATTTATATCATGCATGATGACACAAAACTATAATAACCTTCACAATGCATGCATAGAAAACATATCAACGACTAACATGCATGAATAAAAATCACATCTACCCCAAGGTCTAGTGATGCAACTTTGCTCTGATACCAGTTTGTGACCCTGATATCAGAGGGAAGGTTGTAGGTAACATAACTACTCTGATACCACCCTGTAATGCCCCAACCCACATTTACCCACTTTTACAAGCTCTCCAGGGTAAACATGAGTTGAGTGTCACTATGATATGAGCCAACCTACAAGTTATAGTATGGAAGTGGGGCCTACAAAATAGAAGTAAAATGACATCCCTTAGAGACTAAAAATCACTTAGGAGCCTACCAACCACCCCAAATGATCAATACCTGAGTTGTAACTCATTTTCACTAGGTTTTCACACCAACTGCACCCTTGAAACCATGTGCATGCGGTTATGAGGCTCCAACCACACCTGTAAACCTTCCTGCATGTGGTCGTGACCCAAATTCCTTAGTTCAGAGCACGCGGTCGCGAGATGTATGCCACTTTTTGAGGAAATAATCCAGACCACTACCCAGAACTACCTGTAACTTTCTAGAATAATGATTAAGATGAGAACAATGCCAAACATTGAAAATTGAACAAGATCTTGACTAGGACCTTCCTAGTACACAACAAACATTTCATCAAACATATGGTAAGCATGAAAGCTATATGTCATGAATGCATATCTAATCATAAAAATATGAATTTCATCTGAGAATCAGCAAGAAGGCTCCAAGCCCTCTCTACCTAGCTGCAACAACACTTTTTAGTCCATGCATTCATCAATCATCCAGTAACTTAACCAAATCATGAAAAAAATCCATAGCTAGAGCACATCATATAACTGGGTATATTACTAGCATATAACCATAATAAATACCATAACAAAACTAGCATAATATCAACATGATAACCATTACAAGTGCTCATAAATCACAATAGAAAAATAACTTATATTAACATATTAAAATTCCAACCAAGTTAGGGACTTCCACGAACCACCTGACCTTAGATTGGGTTGAAACAAATCTCTCTTTCAGTCAATCAACACTGTGCCATAATCCAAGCATCAATGTGTGATCATATGGGTTAAAAATAAAATAAAATAAACCATGGCTTCCAAAGGACAAACCATCTAAACCCTCGATCACGTTGATATCACCTGTACAATAAAAACATGACTAACATCAACCAAATCGATCTCTACCCAAGTTGTCCAGGGCTTTGGGAACTAGTAACTCAACCCACAACCTCCAAGAAACCTGAGATGTTGTAGGGATACGTAGCATTTGTCCCAACCCTAAGGCTCTAGGAAAAATTAACTCAACAAATAGAATCCTGGGAAACCCAATTTGTTACAAGTCTCTAAACTATTTTTTCCATCCCAAAATCATAGTGAACCTGAGAACAAATCAAAAAATCCAAGAACGAGGAACCCACTATACCATGGCTATCCAAGAAATGGAAAAACAAGGATGAAACTGATATCAATCTAGACAAAGCTCCATGCCAATGACAACAAATAACCAAGGAACCACATGCATATGCCATATATCCATAAATCAACAAGGAAATCACACATGCAACCTATTACATGCAAAGTATCCATGTCGTAGCTACTGATCCAGCTGTCCCCTTGCTCTCCCTTGCTTTCCTTTTCTTTCTTTCTCCAATCCAAGTGAATTATAGAGTGCTCCAATAATATTCCAAGAATGCTCTAAATGTGAAAGAGTGTAAGAGAGCCAAATTATAAATTGACAAAAGTAGTAATGACCAAAAGCTGTGCAAAAAACCATGAACTGATTCTTTGATTTGTTTTTATCATTGATGTCTCCATTCTCTTCATTTTCCTTGATTTTTCCTCTAATTTCCCTTGCCTGAAAATTTTGGAAACTATATCACTACTGAGAGGGGAGAGGAGGGGGGGTGAATTAGTAGTGATAACAACTTTATTACTTTTAAATTTTTTTATTGGATTCTCAATTAGCCACATGCATAAACAATATTAACTTATCAAAACATGAAATAAATATAAACTTAAAGAATAATAATGATGGAAAGCATAAACACAAGCATGCATATAGAAGGACACAAGTAATTTTGGTGGAAACCCTTATGTGAGAAAAACTACCCTACTAATGCTACACTGCTCAATTCTTATATTAATTTTATGAAAAAATTATACATGGATTAGATTACAACCATAAGATGGAAGACTTGACTTCCTTCACAGTATGTTGGCACCTATTAGTTAGGAAATATGGATTAGATTACAACCATAATATGGAAGACTTGACTTCCTTCACAGTATGTTGGCACCTATTAGTTAGGAAATATGGATTAGATTACAACCATAAGATGGAAGACTTGACTTCCTTCACAGTATTTTGGCACCTATTAGTTAGGAAATATGTTTCTCTCACAGATCTACAAAAATATATCCACTGGAAGCCCCCACAACTAACGATCCTCCTCCAAGTCCCATTGGACCATCCAACTCCTATTGGATGGATAAATCTATTCCTTCTATTGAATCCTCCAAATCACTGTCTAGTCTAAAGCCTCCATGCCTTCACTTCCTCTAGGCAAACCATGTTTTATAAATGTTTCATACTAGGCTCTCATATCTGCTCAACATGAGCAACCCAACAACACCATCGTTCTGCAACAAAAAATATGAATAAAAAACTTTGCAGGCAGGACAGAAATTATTCTCGTATTCTCACACCAAATGTTACTCTCTAACACACGAGAAGCTGTGAATTCTCTGCCACCTAAAACACATGAACTCTAAATTTTATTCTCAATTCTATCTCTGATTTATGAATAGAACACTCTGATGAAATACTACAAAAATATATGAGTATTTGTTGCAATATCTACTCACTCTCAATGCCTTCATAATGGAATGCTCTCACACTCTCAAGAAGACCAACTAGACAAACTCAAAGCCTTCCTCTATTTATCATTTTATGAGATGGTTAACTTAGTAAATTCTATAGTTGATGGAGTGCTTAACAATTCTTTTCACACATCTGAATTTGCACACATCCAAATCATTGACTTGATCAAGCCACTCTCTCCACTAAATGATAGATATTTCCAAGTTTAACTAACTTCTAGAAGTTAACTTACCTTTTTTTACCATATACTGGAAATTTTCATTAAATAACATCGCCACATACAAAAATTAGCTGAGATGCACGAGGAGTCAAGAGAAATTCTAGCGAAATTATCAACTGCAAGCCTAAAAGAACTTCATCTAGGTTGAAACCGCATGGATAAGCCTGTCTCCATGTGGTTGGAGCCCTACAACTGCATGGATAATATTAGGTCCATGCAGTTGGGGTAGAGGATGGGAGAAAAACAATCAAATAAACTCAAATCTTGCCCAAAAAATCTTACAGAGCTTGACAACCCTTTGTAGGACCTTTGGAAGCCACTAACACCTATGCAACACTTCACCAAGTCACTGCCACATTACCATCACCATGATAAGTAAAAATAGGTTGACTTGGATGCCAACCAAAAAATATACTAACACCTGGGCCATCAACTTGCTCCACACAACTATGCCATCGGTATGTAGCTCTAGAACATGTCAAACATGCTCCAACACCTGTACAACTAGCTTAAGAATCCTCCAACACTTATCGATCCTCTCGAAGTCCTATATATCATTTCATAAACAACATAGTTACCGATCAAATAGGTAATTGAACTGGTACCTACTTTTTTGAGGTAGCAAAAAAAACACCCGATTTTGAAAAGTGTTGATGCAGAATCACCCTTTTTTTGGAGAATATTTTTGACACTTTAATTTTTTAATTTATGAAGTATGAACATTTGCTTTAAAATGTTAGTGATTTTCATGCTAATTTTGAAAAGTGTTAATGCAGTATCAACCATTTTTTTTAGAGGTGATTTTCATGTTAATTTTGAAAAGTGTTGATGCAGCGTCAACCATTTTTTTTTAGAGTGGTGATTTTCATGCTAATTTTCAAAAGTGTTGATGCACCATGAACCATATTATTTTAGAGTGGTGATTTTCATGTTAATTATGAAAAGTATTGATGGAACATGAACCATTTTTTTTAGAGTGGTGATTTTCATGTAAGCAATAAAAAATAAAAATAAAATAAGAAAAAAAGACAAAAAAAACTCAAATATAAAATATATATAAAAAATAATTAAAAAAAACAAACTTGTAAAAATAAAAAATTTAAACAAAAATATATAAATAAACAAAATAAACAAAAAAAAATCGAAAATTAAATAAAAAAGGAAAATTTTCAAAAAAGCACACAATTTAAAGAAAAAAACAAATTAACAAAAAAAAAAAAACATCAAAAAACAATTTTCTAAGTTATTAAAAAAAACCCATATAATTAAAAAAAATAAAAAATATAAAAATAACTAATTAAAAAATAAAAATAAAATAGAAAATAAAAAATAATTAAGATTTGAAAATTAAAATTAAAAAGAAAATTAATAATAAAATAAAAATAAAAATTTTAAAATAAGAATAAATTAAATAAAAAAAAACAAAATTTCAAATTTAAAAAGAAAATTAGAATAAAAAATTTAAATTAAAAAAATTAAGATTAAAAAACAAAAAGAAAATGAAAAAAAAAACTTTTTCAAATAATTGAAAAAAAAATCTATTTTTTATTTTTATTTTTATTTTTATAAATTAAATCATTTTAAAAATTTAAAAATGAAAAAAATAAAATAAAAATAAAAGTAAAAGTAAAAAAAAAAACATTTTTAAAATTAAAATTTAAAAACATTTAATAAATAAATAAAAATAAAAAATAACCGAAAACTATTAAATTTTAAACAAAATTAAAAAAATAAATAAATTTAAAATATTAAAAAAAATTAAAATTATATTAAAAAAAAATAGGAAATTTAATAATAAAGAAAAAAAAATAAAATAATATATATATATATAGATATATATATATATATATATATATATATATATATATATATATATATATATATATATATATATATATATATATATATATATAAGCGAAGAAAAAACAAGTAAGAAATTTAAAAAATAATATTAAAAAATAAAAAAATATTAAATTAAAAAAAATAATTAAAATTTAATAATAAAAAAAATTTAATTAAAAAAAAAAAAATTAATTTCAAAAACAAATTTAATTTCACTGTCGAGGTGGTGGCGGAGGTCGTTCGCTGTGCGAGCGGGGTGCCGGAAGCAGCCTCCTTGCCCGCTCAGCTGGCGGCGAGGGTCGGTCACTTGGAGCTCCCCGCTTGCTCATCAACCGGCCCCTGCTGCCACCTAGGCAGCGCAATTAATTATTATTATTATTATTATTTTTTATTTTTTTTTATTGTTAAATTTTAATAATTTTGTTGTCTTTAATAATTTTTTTTGAATTTAATTTAATATTTAATTTTTAATTTTTTTATTTTTTTATTTAATTTAATATTATTTTTTTAATTTAATTTAATAAAATTTAACCAATTCTTTTTTTTTTTCTCTAAATATGACTGATTCTATTAAGCAGAAATATGGTACAAGATGATGATACAATCAAGAGAAACAGAAAACCAGCAACCGGAAATGATAAAACTATCAACCTTGGCCCTGGAGAAGGAAAGAAACAAGCAAGGAAATACAAGAAAAGACTGGATGGCAAAAAGACTGAAAACTACCCAGAGTGGGCAGAGGCCTCTACACGAAGCTTTTTCCCTTTCTTTTTACTGACTTTAACCCATCCATCCTGGGGTGAATGAGCTAAAAAAACTTGAAGACCGGAGTTCTCCAAAGGGGGGATCTCCTTATCTGAGTCGGAAGAGGAGGTCACATGGGAGCGCTTCTGAGCGACAACAGCATCAGGAGGATGTGACTGAGCATTGGTGGGAATGTCCATTGTCTGATTCTGATCCGATTCTGCATCACTTCCATCATCTTCTGAGCAAGAGGAATCAGAGTCCGCTGTAGGAGGCGGAGAGTATGGAGCCCATCGTTTAGATTTGGGCTTGGAGTTGTTCACCTTTTTCTATTTTGCTGGGAGAGCTGGGCATGAGTTTTGCAGATGCCCTGTTTGGTGACAGTGTCGGTAGCAGAAGGAAGTATTCTCATAATCCAATGTCTGAGTCCAAACAAATTCATTTATCTTGAGATTAATTTGGTCTGGAAGTCCCTTGCTTAAATCTAGTTCCACACATATTCTTGCATATGTGTAAAGACCTTTGTTTTCCCTCCAATAATCTCCCATCAGAAAACTGCCCAAGGTGTTGCCTATCGCTTTATAGAATCTAATATGCCATAGATGGGCTGGTAAGTTGGGAAGCCTGATCCAGACAAGTGTCCTGGTGATGACAGCAGTTGCTGGGTCAAAATATGGGAACCATGGAGTTAAGAAGAGCCCTGCAGTTCCCATGAACCAAGGACCTTCTTCTATAGCCTTTTCATAATGCTTAATATTATCAAACAAAACTATGAAATATCCTTTCGAACAGAAGCTGACTTTGCAATGGTGAGTCCAGTTAGCATGGATCCAATCATAGAGTTCCTTTGAGCGCGGCCACAGTCCATTAAATCTGCATATGATGGCTCTTTCTGCAAATTTTTGAAGATCATTTGCGATTTCTGAATGGGTAAACTCAACAGAGGGAACCTCCTCAAGTTTGTCAACCAAAAAAGGCTTTGGTTTAAGGGCTTCAGGGGGTTTGGGGTGCTCAGCGTGAACCACATCTTTGTATGAGAAGGAAGGAGCAAAAGAAGACTGCCCAACAGCACCACCTCTCAAACGAAGGGTTAGCACTAAAGAGTCATTCTTATTAATGCTGTAAGCAGAGAGGGACAGAAAATCTTCAAGTTGTTTAACTCGAAAGAGAAGTCTTTGAAGCACTAAGAGAATCCCAATCCGACGTTCCAGATTTAGTTTGAGAGTCAGCACCAGATCTGAGGAGCAAACCCAATGTAGAATGGTCTTGCCTGAGGGTTGTGAAATTTGGATCTGATAGGAGGCATAGTAGATCCTAGATGTCTGCTGTATTGACCTCGAGTTAGGATCTTTGACGTTTCCATGAGTGAGTATGCCTGGGAGCTGCTGGGGAGGCCATTTCTCCTGCGCAGGGAGACAGATGCTCCATCTCAGATCCGAACCGGAGGACAGGGAGACAGAGCAATAAAAGGGCGGTGTGTTCTTCCACAGCAAACAGAACCCTGCACTGCTATCTACATGCTGAGAAATGAGAAGGTCAGACTCTTCGCACCATTCCTGAGGTTTTGGAGCAAGAGAACTACCGAGGGAATCCTCATGCAAAGCCACAGAGGAGCGGAAGGGGCTCCCGAAGTGCTGAACACGCTGTCGTCGATCTGTTGGTAGCGAAAGCAGCTTCAGGGCTGTGGGACAGCGATAATACTGAATGAGCAGCACAGAGAAGGGGGCTACCGATACAGAGGAGAACGTAGACGGGCTCTCAAGCAGATGCGGCGCGAGGGCTTCAGTGGAGTGAGCGGCCGCCTGAGTAGAGAGAAACTGAACCCTAATCGCCATTCCACTTATCTTCCAAAAAAACCAATTCACGTATAGTATGGAGTGCAATTCTTTTATTTTTTATTTTTAAATTTATTTAAATTAAATATTTCTTTTTTGAACTTTTGTTTTTTTTTAATTACTTAAAATTTAATATTTTTTATTTAAATTATATATATATATAATATTAATTTTTTTTATTTATTTTGAATTTTTTTTTTCCATTTTTAATTGATTTTTAAATTTTTTTAAAGTTAAATTTTTAAAGTGTTATTTTATTTTGACATTATTTTAATTTTTTATCTTAATATATATTTTTTAATTTAATTTAAATAATGTTTTTTTATTTTTATTTTATTTTTAGCTTTTAATTTTTATTTTCAAATTTTTAATTTATTAAAATTTAATTTTTTCTTTTTAATTTAATAATATATGTTTTTTATTTTAATTTTTAATTAATTTATTTGTTTTTTTAATTTAATATATATTTTTTGTTTTTCTTAAAATATATTTTTAAATTTTAATTTCAATTTTTTTTTCTTAATTTTTTTTTTTGAATTTAAAAAAATATAATGAATTTTGTTTTTTTTTTCAATTATTTGAAAATGTTTTTTTTTTTGGTCATATTGATTTTTTTTATTCTAAAATTTTTGTTTTAACACTTTTTGTTTTTGGGGTGTTTTTTGCACAAAAAATTTTCACAAGAAAAATTGGCTTTTACTTCAATTTTGAAAAAATGTTGAAAATTTACCCCGGGAAATAAAAAAGTTATTCCAGAATACAAGTTTTCGTTTTCAGGGTGTTTTTTGCAAAGCAATCTCCCCGCCCGCCCATTGGCTAGCCCCCATTTCCACTTGGGCAGCGCAATTAATATTTTTTTTAATTAAATTTTAATATTTTTTTTTTAATTTTTTAATATTGTTTATTTAATTTCATATATATTTTTAATTTAATTAAATATTTAATTTTAATTTTTTTTTAATTAAATTTAATATTACTTTTTTTAGTTTAATTGAATAAAATTTAATAAACTTTTCAATTTTATTTATTTATTTATTTTTTTAAATTAATTTTTTTTTTATGTTTTTTTTTAATTTCATTTATTCTTTTCCATGTTCTATTTTTAATTGATTTTTAAATTATTTTAAATTTTCATTTTAAAAGAGTTTTTCTTATTTTGATTTTTTTTAAAGTTTATTTTTATTTTAAAATTTAATATATATATATATATATATATATATATATATATATATATATATATATATATATATATAGTTTTTTTTTAATTTTTAAATTTATTAAAATTTAATATAATTTTTAAAATTGTTTTTTTTGAATTTATTTATTTATTTATTTTTTAAAAATAATTTGTATATTTTAAACTTATTTTATTTTCTAAAATTTATTGTTTTTTTTTTCTTTTAATTTAATATTTTAATTTTGTTTTTTTTTTTAATTTTTAAAATTTTTAATATATTTTAAAATTTTAATTTTTAAAACGTTTTTTTATTTTTATTTTATTAAATTATTTTAGTTTTTATTTATTTTTTAATTTAATTTAATTTGTTTAATTTAAAAAATTATAATGAATTTTGTTTTTTTTTCAATTCTTTTAAAATGTATATTTTTAAAATTTTAATATAATTTTTTATTATTCTAAAATTTTTGTTTCAACACTTTTAGTTTTCGAGGTGTTTTTTTTGCACAAAAAGAATTGGCTCTTCTAGTTTTAAAAAATGTTGAAAATTTATCCCCAAAAAAAAGGTTATTCTAGAATACAACTTTTCGTTTTCGGGGTGTTTTTTGCACAAAAAAAAAATTGGCTTTTACTTCCATTTCTAAAAATTGTTGAAAATGTACCTTGAAAAAAATAAAGGTTATTCCAAAATACAACTTTTCATTTTTGGGGTGTTTTTTGCACAAAAAAAAATTGGCTTTTACTTCCATTTTTAAAAAATGTTGAAAATTTACCTAGAAAAAAATAAAGGTTATTCCATAATACAACTTTTTGTTTTCGGGTTGTTTTTTCATGGTTTTTTTGATGTTTTTTTGGTTGCAGTTATCGTTTTGAGGTAATGATTTCCCGTTTGATCGGTAACTATGTTAACCATGTGGTCCTAATTCAAAACATGGAGACCTAATCAACAATGATCCTCTACTCTAACTCCTGTAGCAAGATCATGAACAAAGAGTAACACATGTAGTAGCATCATGAACAAGGAGATCATCACATCTCTACTTTATATTGGCCATGCAAAAAATTTGCACAATTGATCATCAAGGCAAGTGCAACACACCACCATTGAACTCAACAACAACACCATGATCTTGAGGACCATGAAATCCTCTACTCACACTCTATATGAAACACCTGCAAATAATTTCTCCATCCTCACATCTCCATGCTAGTAGACATGCCAAAGCCAATACAACACATCATCCATATGCAATCCACCTACAACTAAACATGCATGTGCTAACCAACTCTCCTGCAACCCATGCTACCAGGTTGACATCAATGCCTGCCAACAACACATTTGCAACTCTACAACACACATCAATGGAAACAACGCCCCCCTTTGGCATTGACGGAAACCCTAGATGATCCAACCACTTGAACTTGCGTTTGAAAACTTATCTCCATCCTTACATTCTCCAAATCAACGGAAAAGAGATAAACATGTCAAGGAAAAATTCTATATGCTTCTCTCCATCCAATGGACTCCATCAAAATAAAATTAATCTCCACTCAATATCATATGCAAGTGATGAACAATGAAATGTAGAACTGAAAGATGAGAATAAAAACAACACTCCTGCACATAACAGAAAAAATGTGTGCAATAAAATCCCCCTAGACACAAGCTATGCCTAATAAAAAACAGACTAGAGAAGCAATATACATTTCCTATCAGTAGCAACAATAAACTCTCTCACTCCTATGGTAGCATGATAATAAGTAGCAGCAACAAAATCCATGTCATAGTAGTATAAACCGATCAAGTCACCAACACATAGCAAAAACAACATAGTGTAACCAACTGGTAGTTCAAACTCTGATCAAATCTATAGAAACAACATCATTTATAGTCTTTCCATCTCATATATGCATCTCCACACTATACTATCCAACAATAGAAAACTCATACATCAGTAGCAACAATGAATATTTGGAAGCAACATCTCTCACTCCTATATCAATGAGAAGCTATAACATCTTGTGAGAAAAATATGGTGGCAACAAATATGTTATGAAAGGGTCATAATAGCATGACCAACCATACTCCACTGAATGTAAACATCTTCATGTCTGAATTTGAACTAACATATATTGCTTCTAATGCTTCCTTGACATATGAAAGAGGCTACTCCACATGGACCAATGACCATGACCAAATGATATGCAATAGAGTCAAGGCTTCATAAAATCATTATATAGCTACAAAATATGATACATGATTGTACAAAAACTAGCAACAACCCACAGATATCTCAACCAACTCTCTTGGCTCTCAACTTTAATCATGATACATACAAGAATGAGTCTGTATCATATATGGCCATCATAATAATCCTCTCATCAATGCATGCCTATTATAATGTCATAATGCAAGTACATAGAGCATATGACCAGCAACATGTCCTCTTCATGGAAGCAAGATAATATAAATCACATAAGATACATGTATCAACCTCTCCAAATCATCAACCATGGAATCAAGATATCAATAGTAGTAATACAATAACATATGGAAGCATCATGAATCATAAATATATCACACCAATCAACACATATATCAACTCTCTATAGAAAATCATAAAATCAACAATAATCATCATATGGAGCATGAATATCTCCAATATAAACTAAACTGGTACCAACAAAAAACATATAATGATGTAATGAAAACAACAATATCACATCAACAAAGCATCCTAAAAAATATAGGCATCATATACCAAATGGCTGAACAACATGAACCCATACTCCTACAACACAAGCTCTAACTCCGAGCAACAAATTAGAAAGCAACAATATCATCTTCAACCAACAAATGAGTCAATGCATCAATATTCTCTCAAGGAAAAATCTCCAACAAAAGTAGAAAGTTACCAAGCTAATGATATGACATGTGATAATGAAGTAACCATCATGCGTAACAACAAAAATAATATGAAAAGCATCCAGCATGAACAAATTCTACTTTTATGCATATAGGCTGCAAATATCTAACACAATAATTATGCTAGCACCTATAACCATACACCATCATTGTACTAATATCCATGGAACCATCACATGCATAATATTATCAAGCCAAAATGTATTTTGTCTCAAACTAATTTCAAGCCAGCTGCATGTCAAATTCATGTAGGCACATGTAAAATTCATGTAGGCAACATAAAAACCATGCACAACCATACTCCTACAATAGATGAAATTTAGATCACCACGTGATATGGAATGCATAACTAACTCATCCAAGGAACCGTGATGTCATCAAAACCACTGAAATATTGGAAGCATATGAAGTGCTCCCCTTGAACATGTTCCTTCTCCACTCATCACAATAAAAAATATCCTGATCGCAATAGCCTTAGCAAATACAACATTAGTAGTAAAAATCCACCATCATGAAATCATCATAAAGGAAATAAGCAATATCAATGTTACATTCTAATTGCATGAATTAAAAAAAGCTCCCCAACAAAAAATCCTATTCACACACACTCATATGGTTTCATCATCTATAATCTAACATGAAATTATGATGTGCCATAGCTCCCCCGAGACCATGAGGCCCCTAGTTTCTACTTGCAGGAATTTTCTGGTCCTTCTTCTTCCAAAATTTGAGTGGTTGCTCTCTTGTATGCATCTATCTAGTTATCCTCATATTTGGCCTATTTTTCATATAATTTATTCTTTGAATAGGTGTCCTCAAGTAAAATGGAGTCTTGCAATTTTTGGCCATATGACCAAGATTGTCACACACATAACACCTGATTTTCCATGAAAATGGAGGAATGGGCTCATAACTCATGTTCTTCATTCTACTCTTCTTTCCATGCAACTTGCATTCAATATCCTTATGGCCAAAATCATTGCATGAGTATAAATAACCATAAAAATGACCATTATACCTGATTTTGGATGAACTCTGTGAAGTGAGCTATCTTCCTTACTTATTTTCTTGATGGGATATTATATACCATTGATTCTCTTGCTACATGGATCTAAAATTTGCTGCAATATGTCCTATATTCTGTGAGTTGAATCATCTCACATCTCCCAATTGTGAGAATGATCTTGTAGGTGCTTTTCTTGGCATCACCTTTGGATTTTATTCCTTGAGTTATTTCTTTGGCTACTTGTTATGTTGATGACTCTCCTTCTTAATGCTTTTTCTACTTCTATCATTGGTTATTCTTGTAGCTGTAATTAAAATGGTTTATCCTTTTTTCATGTTGAAATATAACTTGATATATGAGGAAGTGGTTTTCTCCTCTAAAACACTCCTTAATGAAACTACTTCTGCTTCCAATCTCTCACATTCTTCCTCCTTTTCTCTATACTGATTTATCATTTCTTCCTCAATATTCTTTGCCTCCTCAAGATAAATTTTCAATCCATTTTTCTCTTGTCTTAGACCATTTTACTTATCACTGGAAATATGAAAAATTATTTTATGATCTTTACATGCAAAGGTTAGTATATCCACTTCAACAACTAATTCTTTTATTAAAACCATTGTTGATTCATATTGAGCCTTAATAGGAGAATTTTTTTTTTATTCTTTACTATGTAACTCAAAAGAACCATCATAATCATAATTCAAAAATTCTTTCAACATATTACATAGTGACACAAATATTTTGGCCGAGATTTCAGAATTTGCTGCTTCATTTGAAGTGGATTGAATAATTTCCTTCTTCAAAATATTTTTATTTTGGGACATCCTCTTCTTTATTTTGACCATGATCCATGATCTACTCTCCAAGTTGTCAAGCTTCACTGAAGAGAAACTAGCTTTGATACCATTTGTTGGAAACTAGATCACTACTAAGAGGAGGGGTGGGGGGGGGGGGGGGGGTGAATCAATAGTGATAGAAACTTTATTAATTTAAAAAAAAAATTGTTGGTTATCAATTATCCAGATGCATAAAAAATATTCACTTATAAAAAAATGAAAGTATAATAAACTCAAAGCACAATAATGATGGAAAGAATCAACACAAGCACGCAAACATAAGGACACAAGTATTTCTAGTGGAAACCCTTTCGGGAGAAAAACAACCTTGCTGCTACTGCGCTGCTCAATTCTTCTATTAATCTATTGAACAAATTATACATGGATTATATTACAACTATAAGATGGAAGAATTGGATTCCTTCACAATATGTTGGCACCTATCGATTAGGAAATCTGTTTCTCTCATGGATCTATGGAAATATATCCACTAGATTCCCCAACAGCCAACGATCATCGCCCAACTCTAATTGGACTATCCAAATCCTATTGGATGGAGAAATATGTTCCTTATTAAATCCGCTAAATCACCATCTACTCTGAAGCCTCCATGCCTTCACTTCCTCTGTGCGAACCTTGTTTCATAAATGTTTCATACTGGGCTCTCAAATCCTCTCAACATGAGCAACCTAATAGCACCATTGTTCTGCAACATAAAATATGAATCAAAAGCTCTGATCGAAGGAGGAAAATTATTCTCTTCTTCTCACACCAAACTCCACTCTTTAACACACCATACTATACCAATTCTCTGCCACTTGCAACACGTGGACTTTGAATTTTTTTTCCTAATTCTATCTCTGATTTATGCAGACAACACTCTGATGAAACATTGCTAAAATATGTCAGTAGATGCTGCAATATCTATTCACTTTCAATGCCCTCAAAATTACATTCTCTCACACTCTCAAGAATACCAACCAAATAAAATCAAAACCTTTCTCTATTTATCATTTTATGAGATGGTTAACTCAGTAAATGCTACAAGTGATGGAGTGCTCAACAATTCTTTTCACACATTTGAATTTTCTCGGATCCATATCCTTAAATTTATTAGGCCACTCTCTCCATTAAATGATGGATATTTCCAAGTTTAACCAAATTATATAAGTTACCTTACCTTTCTTGACCATATACTAGAAATTTTGATCAACAAAATTACCATAATACCAAAAATAACTAAGAAGCATGAGGAATCTGGAGAAATTATAGCTAAATTCTCAATCGCATGCATAAAACATCCTGATCTAGTTTGCACCTACATGGATAAGCCTGCCTAATCCTTTCAACTGCATGCACAAGCTTAGATCCATGCGGTTGGGGCAGAGGATTGTAGAAAACCAATTAAATAAGCTCATATATTTTCCAAACTTCTTCTAGAGCTTGAAAATCCTCTGTATGACCTATGAAAGCCACCGAAACCTCTGCAAAACTTCACCAAGTCACTGTGACATCGCCATCATAACCATAAGTCAAACTAGGTGGACTTGGATGCCAACCAACAAATATACTAACACCTAAGCCATCAACCTACTCCACAACAACTCTTCCATCAATATGCAACTCTAGAACATGTCAGACATCCTCCAAAACATGTAAAACTATCTCAAGCATCCTCCAACACTTATAGATCCTATCCAAGTCCTATATATCATATAAAAAACATGTGGACCTAATTTGGGACATGGAGACCTAATCAATAAGGCTCCTTTACTCTAACTCATATAGACATATCATGAATAAGGAGATCATCACATATCTACTCTGTATTAGCCACACAACACATTTTAAGAACTTATCATCAAGGAAAACGCAACACACCAGCATCCAAATCAACAAAAAAACATGATCTTGAGGACCATGACATCCTTTGCTCACACTCTATATGTAACACTTGAAAATCACTGCTCCATCCTCACATATCCATGCTAGTAGACATTCGAAAACCAATGCAACACATCATCCATGTACAAGCTGCCTACAACCAAACATGCATATGCTAACTAACTCTCCATCAACCCATGCTACCAGGTTGACATCAATTCCAACAAACAAAACATTTGCATTATTGCAACATACATCAATGCCAACAAAACAATTGTGTCTCTTCACTTTCATTTTCTCCCATTTTCCTTTATTTTCATAATTATATGTCAATAATTTCCTCTTTGCCTTTGCAAATTCCATTTCTAATTTCCATTTCCATAAATAAAGTACAAATGATTCTCACTATAATTGTGTTCCCACCATTTAGCTTGGAATATGTGTCCCATTACCTTTGTCTTATTTTATTATGGAAAATAAACCAAGGGATGTTAAATTGGAAATATTTGTATGCATCAGATATTGTATTTGGTGAGATATGGGGACCTCTATAACATCCTAAAATCATAAATTGAAGTCTCTTTATTTATTTTACCATTCATGATGGTTCGTTATAGAAGTTTAATCAGTTTTGTGTGCCACAATATGATGGTTGTCTCCTTCTCATCCATGAAGCACACACATCTTCATGCGGTGAGCATTTTTGCATAACCAAGACAATTCTCAATCTACAATGCCACTTCTACTTACCTACCTTATCCCAAAAATTTGAAAAAATCATTCAAGCATGTTCACAAAGAAAGCCATGAAATCATAAGCATGGTATGTATAAGCATTTACCAATACCCTACCATCCTTAGGAAGCCATTTACATGGAAGTTTTGAGTGGTCTCTCTTGCGGGAGAAAGATCCCTAGGGTGAGGGTTGAGAACCCCAATAGATTGAAGGGAATCAATTAACACCAAGCCAACCATCATATAGTCCTAATACATAAGTTACTAAAGTTGGGTTAGGAGAAGATACCTGTAGGTCCTACGTTTGGTGTCCTTCCTGTAGGGTCCAAACCCTCTGCTTCCTCCAAGGCTATAAGACCTGCAACAAAGTTCAGAGAAGCATGTATACAACAATTAGTTCAAAGTATGTGCATAATATGAATGTTAGATAATTAAACATAAAAATATAAATCATGAATCATAAATCATAAGATCATAACATGAATCATAACATAAGACCATAAAATCTAGGAATAAGGCAGAACTTCTTTATTGATATCAGCAAAAGAATATGGAAGAATACAACGTAATTCGACCATGGCTCCAAGCGAAACCTTCCTCCGGATCTGTCCAACCGAAGCCTCAACAGTCATCTCTCAAGCATATACACATGGATGTCAGATAATGTAAAATGAACATCACTATGAGGAAACACGATTTTCCAATGACTGGGAGTGCATGAGACACAAGGAAACTCAGAATTGATCAGGGAATAATAGACTATAGTATTGATATCCTATTTCTTCTTCTATCTTTAGGCCTTCCCATGAGGTGTATATATATCACCAAAAATCAGTTGATTCAGTTAGGCCATGAGCTCCTGTAGGTAGACTTTCGGTGAAACTCGTAAAACTCGTCCAAAATATTGGATATTATATATATTTTTCATATTTTAAATTATATATGTGGGTTCTATATGGATGTACCCATGTTTTTATGTGTTGTCTGAAGGGCGGAGTCATGTATGGAATTCAAAACATTTTTTTTTAATAAAGTGATCAAGTTTGAAGGGAAAGGGTTGCCCAAGGCCATAGAACATAGCATCCTAACTACAAGAGTGCTAAATGATGCTATAACAAATTCCCCCTACTATATAAGGTCATAAGGGGTACATGATGACAGAAATGTATTAAGTTTATGATGGAATTGTGTAAGGACTTGGGAGGAGATCACCAGAGTCCATCCTTCCAAAAACCAGTAGAATAGATCAGAAAGAAAGCTCATGTCTGAGGTGGACATACCCATTCTTAGAGATAGTAAAGCATGCCCAATGATCAAGTGTAGAGTGGATACAATATGTATACACGTATAAAGAGAACTGAGAAGTAGATATTGGACCATATGATCATAACCACATAGGAACACATCATGGTTATGTCTCAATATCACATATAGTAGAAAATATGATCAATGATTCTAAAGGAAATGTTTGATCACTGATGTCACATAACTGGTCCTCAAAGTACCAAGTCATAGAAGGCGGAATAGTGGTATTTCACGCAACTCAGGTGCTAACATATAGGATGTTGTTGTGATGAATGCAACATATAAGGTGGATGGTGTCACTAGCAGGAAATTGAAGGAGTTTTCAAGTGAATGAGAATGCTCACACAACCCAAGGTTTTCATTGGCCGCAGATGGTACATTTCTACACTATGGGAATGAATGAGGTGAAGTCGAACATGTGATAAATCCTTTGATTACTGTTCATTGACATATACCATTAAAAAATGCAAGACAACTCAGCGATAATGATGATGAGAGTCAAGGTACGCCAGTAAAATCTAACAAGTGCGAATAAATTATTTGAGTTCAAACACTTGAGAGAATATACTTATCAAGAGACATTAATGTATTATCACTGTCGATAGCGAAGGAGTCTGCCACTGATGACTGCAAACCATAAGGTACTGAGAAAAGGACTCTAGATATTGTTCCCAGAGAAATGAGTTGAAGTCGATGGGAAAAGAGTTGGAAGGAAGGAATTAAGGCATCCCACATCAACCAGTGCAAGTGTAACCCTTAGGCCAATAATTTGGAAGGAATTGGACCAAAAGAGATGAAGTAACCATTCCAAAGCACGTTTCCTACGTACATAAGATGTGGCTAGTGCACGATAGAAACCCTATTAACTAACCAATAATGAAAGCTTACACAAAGGCGAGGAATCCACCAATAGGGTCAAATGGAAACCAAGATATTGCACAAGTTCCAATGTCTGATAATGTATGTTGACGTGGAACACAAGGGAAACCACTTAGTTAAATACCCATTATACTGATTGATGTTGAGCACAAGGTCACCTATCAATGATTTAAATAGGTCTAGGGTGTATCTCTAGGCCTAATCTCAGAGGAATTTTTTGAAGTTGATAAGATCATACTCGCCAGAAAGAAGTCAATGTAGACCTTCTTAACTAGCACGAGCGAAGGATCAAATAGCTGATATAACACTGAACATAACTCTCATAGACCGAGTATAGCCGACTGAAAATGAGTCAAGAGACACTGCAGAATGACTGAGTCAGGTTTACTTCCCTTGAACAAGAGCATGATTCAAATGTGACTATATGACAACATATGATAACTTTCAATTAGTTTTTCATGTAGGAGGCATTAAAAATTTCTCCATGTGATTGGAAGAGATAACCAACCAGAGGAGTACTGTGTCAATAATAAGGTTATGGCTCTTCTAAGTCAAACTAAAGCCCATCCCAATGGATGAAATATTTTCTTTGAGTGCTTTGTTAAAGGGCGACACAACTAAATCTTGTTGCCATCAAATATGGAAGAAAATGCCCCATTCCTACTCTTTTTGGAATATGTAATTTTTTTTACTTTTTCATGTTTAAATCCCGAAAAGGAATAAAATAATTCCTATAATATAGTGGAAAGAATGAGTGTCCAAATAGATATGCTCTAGTTCCTGGGATTGAAACATTCCTATGATTAATGAAAGGTGGCAAAACTTTTCATTGAAACCCAAAGGAATGTTCTTTCCACAGGTGAAAGGTGTCAAGTCACAAAGGATAAATGATTGCATAGATTGAACTTGTAGAATTTCATGGTTAAAAAGTGGCTTACACATGAGTCCAAATGGAGTCAGCTTAAGGGAAAAAAAGTACAAGTAGTCAATATGCAATGCAGTAGTACAACTTAACATGTGGAAGCCTCTAGGGTATATAGCTAGAAAGATAGCAAAGAAGAAGAGGAATGAGGCTTCAACGTAAAGTCATGGCAGGACTGAAGAGGAATCCCAAGCCTAAGAACAAAAGTTCAGCATGGGTTCAAAGTGACAACAAGGTATTATCTAGGGTGCCCATGATAAGGTAGGATCCTACCGCACAAGTTACGACACTTCTAAGAAGCAATAAGGTTGTGTGTCATAGCTTGGTGGGGTCGATCATAAGGCCAAAATGGAAAAGGAAATTGGTAAAGCATAGTGCAGGTGGAGAACCCAACCTACATTCAAATTTTGATAACCAATACCTATCAAATCAAATCAACCATAAAAATACCCAAAGGAAAAATATTCAAAGTTCTATAGACATAGTCATGAACACTAGGCAAGAAGTTAATACATCCCATATATAAACTTTAAAAAAGGCTTGCATTTAATGAATAAAATATGGTACAAGGAATCACACACCCTTACGGATTACGCAAAATATTTCTTTGGGAAAAGCCCCTTGCAGGACTTTGACCAAGGAATCTTTTCATAGCTAAAACTCATGGTTTCAAAGATTTCCTCCTTCGAAGGAAACTCAACATCAAGGAAATCAGGAGAACAAAGGATCAAAAGAGGGAATCAAGGGGTACCATACACCCATAGGAGAAATCACTCGATCAACTACTAATCAAATCTTGAGAAAGTAAATAATGGTTTAAAGGATCCTTCTTAGAAGAAATTGAGGATTGATGATATAATGCCACATAGTTAACTCGTGGCAGGGTAGAGTCAACTTGAGCACTGGGAACATACCAAGGGGTATTTTGAACTAAGTTAAAATTAGGATGGTGATTATAAAATGCAAGCAGATCAATAGTGAGAATACTTCCATTGTGAAGAAAATACATCACTTGAAAGAGTGAAGACACCACATCATTCACAGCGTAGAATTAATCACGCCCAAGTAGCATATTAAAGTCTAAAGAGGGATCAACCACCATCATATCAATTAATATAGTCTCCCCACCTAAAGTGATAGAAAATTGAGGAAGAAAACCCATAGATTCACCAAGCCTTCAATCATAAGTTATAAATTGACTATCAGTTGCCAACAACTTTGGAGAACTCAAAGATTTCCAAGTTGAGGAGGATATAATACTTGTAGAGGATCCTTCATCCACGTCACATTGATAGAAATTTTTGGAATTAACTCTAACCTTTATTTGGAAAGGTACAAAAGAAGGAAGACAAGGTTCAAAAATACTATCCCAATCAAAGGAAGCACTCCTAGAACTTAGAGGGGGTACATTCAAAGAAACCAATGTGCCCCCTAGACTCGAAGACTTTGAAATGGAAATCAAGAAGACTTTGTTGTTAGACACTTCACCCCCCAAAAGAGGAGTGGGATCGACCATAGATTACATTGTCTTGACCACTTCATCAACTAATGGTTGATTTGACTGTTGAGAAACCATAACAGGTTCAGGAGTAGAAGAACCTACAAACTCAGAACAAAACCTTTGTACCACTGAAATCTCAGGTCACAAATGAGTAAGATGATCTCCCTTACAAATATTACAAGGGAACTTAGGTTTAAATATTTTATGCCCAGGTTTCTGGTCAACATTAATTCTCCCAGCATGACTAGTAGTGGCTAGTGGAGGATCTCCAACATGACTTTCTAAGGTTGGTGGAGGGTCTACAACATGACTTGCATAGGTTGGTGACTCTTTCCCATGAGAGATAGGACTTATGCCTCAAGCATGACTCATAGTAGCATGTGAGTCATCATCAACATGATTGATAGAGGTAGGTAAATTATTGCTAGTATGACTTGCAGTGACTAGAATTATGCCCCCAGCATGACTTGCAGTGGTTGAAGGCTCATCTCCAACATGACTAGTAGAGGGTGAATATGATGCATGGGGAAAACTCTTCTTCTCCTTATCCATCCTATTTCTCTTGTTTTTATATTTATTATTGCAACATGGAAAAGAAAGAGGAAGACCAAATTTCTCTAGCAAAGGGGATGAAGAATTAATACCCTTTTGATTCTCTTGAAATAAATCATTCATACGAAAAGCTTCAAGAACATTCATAATATTCGGAGTGGACCACAACAAAATGGGTAGTCAAACATTTAATCCAGGAATATTCAAAGTGGCCATTAAGGGGGTACTAACATTTCCAAAGAAAGGAAAATCACAAGGATCCCCTTTTAGAGGGGTTCCTTGGTTGGAATCCATATGAATATTGGCCATACCCAACTAATATGAAGATCCTTCCCTTATGGGATAGTTCAAATTACTTTTGAAGGAAGATAGATGAACAATTAAAACTTCGTCGTTAAGGAGGAAACCCCACAATTTTAAAAGAAATATCAAGAGCCTTTAAATACTAGTAAAGTGGTTGGTCAATCACTCATAAACAAAAGGTCCAAAATGACAAGACAAAAATACACCTATATCCAACTAAATACAAAGAGAAAATATAACTCCACTATAAATTCCTAAAGATATAGACAAGCAAACAAATCCCAAGTATTTCTTATTTGGGTGACTAGGACTGGACACCAAAATACAAGAAAGTGGATAAAAGGGTCTTCCAAAGGTAGTTTGGGATGATGAGGGCCCAATCCTACTAGCAAAGGTATCGAAAATAATTATGTTGACCTCCAAACAATAGCCTTTGCCAGTGCAAGTACCGAGCTTCGTAAGGGCACCCTTCATAAGTACTATGAAAGTGATATAACATTTTTTTCAGGTACCATGGGTATTCACCTCTGCAGTAACCTATGTGGTCCCTATGAAAGGAAACTAAGGTCAACAGTTCGTATCAGAAGTCAGGCGGAATAGTCTAGGGCACGATATCCAACAAGTAGGAGAGGGGGTATCTCTCTTTCCCTGTATTCACTCGTCCTTGTGCTTAACCCTTGTATTAGAAGAGATTTACTAGAAAATTTAACGAGATTGGATTTCACTCTTTAATCAACTTCTATGTTTCAATTTAGAGTGGACTTGGAGATTTTGCTCTCCACACACCTATTCCAAGTCCCTAAATACCCTAGACTAGTTGATGTATCTATGAAAAAACAAAATTCTAGTTCATCTTAATTAAGCACTTGATTTTAATGGTTGTGTTTTAAGTCACACATAAATGGAAGTGAAACTTATGGTGTTTTTTATGCAAAAATAAATGAATAAAAAACCTCGATACATGAAATGAAACTCTTGTTATTCGATGAATAATGATTTCTACAAAGGTTCTATGAAAAACAATGAAAGAAAAAAATATTTTCTTTTTTCATTTTAAAACACACTCAAAATAAATCAAAAATACTATAATGATTATAGTCCAACTACCTTAATGCAAACTAAAATGATTAAATGAAACATTCTATGGATTATTCTTAAAGTAAACAAATGTGTTATTTAAAAAGAAGCAAAAGGAAAAAATGGACACACAAGGAGGAACAAATACAAGAAAATTTCTCCCAAACCAAGCAAATTTCAACCTTAAGGGAAGGTTTCACACTTGTTCAAAAACCAAAAATACCAAAAACCAAAACCAAAGAAAAGAAATGAAATAAACAAAATGTTTTTATCTGTTTCTTTTTAAAGGACAAATAACGTTTTGAGAAGACAAAAGCAACCAATAACTCCAAGATAAAAATCAAGCAAAAAAGACCTCAAACTTCACAAGCCATAAGTAATCATGAAAATGATAAAACCTAAAAAGAAGAGCGACCAAAAACTTGAATACATTGATCTGAACAGAAGAATAAATACTTCATCAAGCGAGAAATATTTCAGGAAACCCAAAAACTTTCCATGATTGCAAAAACACTTCTCAAAAAGAAAAAAGAAACCAAATAGGTCGAATTCAAGAATGAAAAGAAAAGAAATGAAAATATTGGGTTATAAGCAAACTGAAAATCAATTCACTACCCAAAGACATAGAATAGTCAAGCACTTCACAAAGAAAGCATGAATCCAAACTTTAAACCCAAAAATTCACCTAAATGAAAACCCTAGGTTGATAAGGTCTTTTCAAAAAAAGAGATAGGAAAAATGATAACAACATAAAGCAAGACTTTTCTATACTAACAATGATTCCAAGAAAGCACTATAAACCAGGAAAGAACCTTTTCTGGGAACATGATTTTAAAAATTCAACCAAAACCAAATAAATGAGACTGTACAAAGACAAAACCTACATATATACACGACTGAGAGCAAAGAAACTTGCGTATAAGCAGGTTTCTTTGGAAATAATGCGTATGTACACACCTATGTGTAATAAAAAATGCGTATATATAAACCATTAAAGAAAAATTAAAAGTACAAGTCTGACCAGAAGATCAGACTACCTGCCCACACTGCAAACAAGCCAATGATACTGGAAAAATCAAGAAACCAAATAAAAAGGCCCAAATCAAGAGACAAAAAACCATTATTAGGAAATACAATATTGTATTCCCTAGTATGGTCACCAATTCCGTTGCGGGAGAAAGATCCCTAGGGTCAGGGTTGAGAACCCCAATAGATCGAAGGGAATCAATCAACAACAAGCCAACAATCATATAGTCCTAATACATAAACCACTAAAGCCAGGTTGGGAGAAGATACATGTAGTTCCTACGTTTGGTGTCGTTCCCGTAGGGTCCAAACCCTCTGCTTACTCCAAGGCTATAAGACCTATAACAATGTTTAGGGAAACATGTATAAAACAAGTAGTTCAAAGTATGTGCATAATATGAATGTTAGATCATTAAACATAAAAATATAAATCATGAATCATAAATCATAAGATCATAACATGAATCATAACATATGTCCATAACATTCAGGAACAAGACAAAGTTTCTTTATTGATATCAACAAAATAATATGGAAGAATACAACCTGATTCAACCACGACTCCAAGAGAAACCTTCCTCTGGATATGTCCAACCCAAGCCTCAAAAATAATATCTCAAGCATATACACATGGATGTCATATAATGTAAAATGAACATCACTATGAGGAAACAATGAATTCCAATGACTTAGAGTGCAGGAGACATAGGGAAACTCATACTTGATCAGGGAACAGTATACCATAGTATCGATATTTTATCTCTTTTTCTATCTTTAGGCCTTCCCATGAGGTGTATATATATCACCCAAAATCAGTTGATTCGGTTAAGCTACAGGGTCTTGTAGGTGGAATTTTGGTGAAACTCATAAATCCTGTCCAAAAAATAGGATATTATGTTTTTTTTTCATATTTTAAATTATATACGCTCGTTCTATATGGATGTACCCACGTGTGTACTTGTTTTTTGAATTGCAGAGTTGTGTATGGAATTCAAAACATTATTTTTTGATAAAGTGATCAAGTATGAAGGGAAAGGGCTTCCCAAGACCATAGAACAAAGCATCAGAACTACAGGAGTGCTAAATTATGCTATAACAGTCTCCTACCACTTTCTGCAAATATGATGCTATTTGGGTAGTGGTTGGTCACTTTTCTAAGATGGATATGTTTTTTGCTTGTCATAAGAATACCTTTTCTGCTCAGACCGCAGATATCTTCTTCCAACATATATGGACACAGTTTGATTTATCGAGTATCATTATTTATGTTCACAAATCTCATTTTCTTAGTACTTTTTGGTGTCATCTTGGACGTTTGTTGGGTTTCCATCTTCATTTCTCTACCACAATTCACCCACAAAGGGATGGATAAATTGAATTTGTCAATCGTAATTTGGTTCACTCTCTTCATGACTATTTTTCTAGAAACAAATAGTGGGATTCCTATTTGCACATTATTCAACATAGTTACAATAGGGTGACACACTCTTCTAGTGGTTTCTTGCCTTTCAAGGTTTTTTTTTGTGTTTCAACTAAGTGCACCCTCTAATATGCCATTAACTATCACCCCTTTTGGGTATGCCCATCAACAATAGGAGCAAAAATCACATCAAAATTTATACTCTCCATGTCTCAGTTCAAGACAAAAGTAACTGCTACCTTGCGAGAAACCTAGGATCGTGCTAAATAGAGGCATGAAAAGAAGCACACACATTTTTTTTTTAAACTAGGAGTTCGTGTGTGGTTCTTGTTGGAAAAACAATGCTTTAAGGGCCACCACCATTAGCTGCACCATTTGTGATATGGCCCATATGCTATTTTGGAATGCATTAGAGAAAATGCTTATTGCTTGGACTTGTCTTCCAATATCAGGCTCTTTGAACCACCTCTCCTTGCATAATCTATAACAGTTCAACATCTAGTGGATATTATTTCCGATTTTCAACTTCCTTTACTTAAGGATACAATTATTGTCTCCAAGAAAAGTACTATACACCAACATCCATACTTATCATATCTTGTTGGTTGGAAGAGACACACACCAACATAGGAAAAATGGATGACTGTAAAAACATTGAAGCCCACTTTCCCTCATTTAGTGGAGGAAGAAGGGAAACTTCTTGCTCTAAGAAGGGAGGAACTGGGCAACCAAGAAAGGAACATGAATCATAAACATCTAACTAATTATGAAATAAATAAAAAACACACTCGTTCATTGGAAACATCTAAAATAAAAAAGAAGAAGAAGGAAACATCTCAATGTATTTGCTTTATGTAGTTTATTTTTATGCAATATATTTTGTAATTAAATTAATAAGGATAATGTTTGCATTGCTTATAAAATGCTCTTCTCTTCCTCATACTTAAACTCTGGAATTTTTTTTGAGAGGAAACTAAGGAAGGCACACTGGTAACCAAGAAACGCATAGCAATTGGAAACATCTAATTGATTGGGTAAACAAGAAAAATGGCACTCCTTCCTTGGTTGTTAGAAAATTATATATTACAGAGCAATGCAACACATAAAATATGCAGAAAACACAAGCACATAAAACACATAAAACCAGAGAGACACAGATATACGTGGTTCACCCAGTTTGGGCTACGTCCACCCCGAACAACCAGTCCTTCCTTTTTCTATTATCCAGCAAAATGAAGAGACACAACCTACAACAGATCCACTATAATATCCTCTGCTCTCTCTCACAATCTCCTTATCTATATCTTGCTCTGAGAATACACATACAATACATAGTCACAATACAATACCCTTATACATGCGAGGGGTTGCCTTCTAGGGCAAAAAACCCTAAACTAAACATAACTTCTACCATCAGATCATCTGCCTAATGAATGGCCCCGATTGACTAGAAATTACTATACTTTTACAATGCAATTTTACATTTGTTTTTAGCTTCGGGGGCGCTGCCCCCAAAACCCCCCACCAGGGGGGGCTCCATAAAGTCGCAGCCACCCCCTGTGGACCCCCCAGGTAGCGTTTAATTACGATACAGGGGTCCAATGATTTGATACAAAATAAACAAGATAATCAGGCTCCACACCCAACATTGCTAACATCTAAAAGTAAAAGAGAAGGAAACTTCTAAAACTAGTAAAGGAGGAAACATCTCACTTTATTTGCTTTATCTAATAACATAGTTGATTTTTATGCAATATATTTTGTAATTAAATTAGTAAAGAGAATTATAGCGTTGCTTATAAAATTCTCATCTCTCTCTCATAATCAAATTGTGTGGTAATTTTTTCCAAAACTTCTGTGTTATCAAACTTCCTTGAAAACAATTAATTATCAGTTTTTCTCTTCTTTGATGTAGATTTGGAGTTGAACTTTCTCTTCCGTATTGCAATTTACTAACTCCCTTCCCTTTTGTTAATTCAATTCATTTATAATTTTCTCTCACATTATTCATTTACACATCAAATCAATAATATTTATAACTCTTCACCTCTTCCTGGTACCATTTCTTTAAATTTAATATAATGACATCATCTTTTTATTTCTCTTAACTAAACAATATAAAATACAATTTAAAATTTTCAAATGTTAATTCAATTAATTTATAATTTTCTCTCACATTAGTCATTTTACAGAGCTCAATAATATTGATAACTCTTCACCTCTTCCTTGTACCATCTCTTTGAATTTGATATAATAACATCATCTTTTTATTTCTCTTAACTAAACCATATAAAACACAAATTTAAAAATGAATATTTACAGTGGTCCAATGATACTCTTATGTTAGTTGCCCCAGAAAGGATTTCCCTTACTTGACTTTCAAGGAATGTGAAAGAAAATACATAAAACTACCAAAGCATAACCCTCCTTTGTCCTCGTTGCATTAAAATTTATATTACCCTCTACTCTAAAATGCATCTCCTTTTCATCTGAAACACGTGTCACGAGTTTAAAACAAATATAACAACATGAAATACATGTGTGTCCCCTTTTTTAAATAATATACAGTAGAACATGTGCATTCATTTGAAGGAATTTTCGACACATATCATGGTTAGTGTTGGAGTATATCAAGTGTGTGAGGCATCATATTTAGTTACTAAGTTTATCGATGTTGAGAGAGTAACTTATTAATTATTTAGTTTATTGATGTTGAGAGAGTAACTTAGGAGGTTATTAAATTTAAGAAACTCTCACTAATTAGTTAGCTTCATAACCAAGCGACCATCTATGTAAAATAATTTCAACATGAGTCTAAGATAGTTTTTATATGTTGACACAACATTTCATATATTTATATTTGTAATATTTTATTTTATTTTTTCAGAAAGGAAAAAAACCATCATTTATATTATATAGATAAACAGTACATGTCCTTATGAATATGTCAACTAACATCAATCTAGTTTAAGGTTCCATCTTGTCAACATGATCAATATCTATACAAAGATCAATCCATGATTCATTACTCTCGTGACTCATGATAACATAAAAGAGAAAAAAATTAATATAGAGCATCCCAGATGCATAGTCCAAAAAAGAGAAGGTAAAATTTTATCATCAATACAAATTCCACATAACTGACTATGTAGGAACATCCGAGATTAAAAAAAAATACTATCTGAGTAGGCAAGATAGAGGCACCCATGTAAAGTCCCTCAATATGTAGCACATGAGATAATTCAGATCCTGTGAAGTGAAAAAATAAGTCAGGCTCTCTTGATGATGACCCCTGTTCGCATGAAAGATACGAGGCTCACATTAAGGAAAAACACAGTACCAATAACAGGTAAGGAGAGATAAGTAGTAGGCACACTTGTAAGGTTGACCAGCTCGCTTGCTAAAATATTGTCTCGCTTGCAGAAAATATTTATATCAAAATGCATCGTCTATAATACCCCCACTTGATATCCAATGTACCATACCATGAGGTATCATAACAAAAAACATTCAGATAATCCCAACTGCAAAGGTGAAGCGTTATGGTAGGGAAACTTCAAAATTCTTAAGCAAAAGATCACCCTGAAAATGAGATATATGGATACTTCCTGTGGATACAGTGAGGCCCTTCTTTGAAAGATGATCAACACAAGAATTGTTATCTCTATATATATGCATTAAAGGTGGGTCATTGAGCTTGATAAGAAGATTTTTTACTTGGCAAATCCAGCCGTGTAAACCTCTTGGGTGAAAGATAGACTTCTCGCTAATCCCATCAATGATAATCTTAGAATCTCCATAGATATTTATTGTTTTTATCCCTAAATTAAAAGCCACCCAAAGCCCACTCCACAAAGCAAGGAGTTCCGACTTATTGTTTAAGCCTTTCCCACCATTCCAAAAGATCTGATATCTTTCTAGATTTTCAAGTTTAATCCACGCTCTACATCCACAACAATCCCCCTATTGGGCCCCATCAAAGTAAATCACTGGCAAAGATATAGGGTGTGGCCGGATGCGGTGATACAAATCCTTTGTAGTCGATACATGAGTAGGCTGAGCAACTATCCAAACCGTAATGGCCCCATGGATATGGGCAATGATTGCATGCTTTCTATAAAAGATAAGACGGTTGCGTGCAAGCCACACCTCCCAAAGCAGATAGAAAGGAAAAGATTTATATTTACCTTTAATCGCTCCCCAAACTTTGAAATCACTGGCAAAATTGTCCTGACTCCATTCTGGATCAATGAGATAATGAGAAAACAAAGACCAAATCTTGCGAGTAAACAAACAGGATAAAAATATGCGGGAAGTCGATTCATCATGGACATGATGAAAGAACACCATCCAGGCCCATTGAACCCACGTTTTATAAGTTTATCCCATGTCAAAATTCTGCCCTTTGATGCTAACCATCCAAACAATTAGACTTTGAGGGGGATTTTCCGGTGTCAATACATCTTGAAAGGGGAGGGAGTCCGCTCTGTAATTTGATTGAAAATTATGCGAGAGTATACATATTTCACAACCAGCCCATCTGCCATCAAACACCCATCCCAAAAAATTCTGTCTCCCTCTTGCTGATGGCAAAATCCCCCCTCCTAAAGACAGAAAACATAATTCTGCCATGAGCATGCATTCGACTCCGATAGCCCCAACTGTGGCAGATACCCATTTTGGGGCACCTTGTTGCAAGTAGACAATCACCTGAGAAAGGTAGAAAATGCCCCTGTAGGCCAATCTATGAATGAGCCTGTGTGGCAGATATCCATTTCAGGGCACCTTGTTGCAAGTAGACAATCACCTGAGAAAGGTAGAAAATGCCCTTGTGGGCCAATCTGTGGGCCAATCTATGAATGAGCCTATCATCCATCTGGATACCATCACCGAGACCTAAGATTCTATCACAACCCAAAGCAATTTTTTGGCCATTACCAAATTTCTAGACCAATTGGTCCGCTACCAGATGGATAACCTTCCCGAAACTCTTCCATATTTATATTTGTAATAAAAGTTGATTAATGTATAGAGATGTCCAGACATTGGTCATTGGTTGTGTATGCAATAATATTTACTAATAATTTCATTGACAATTTGAAATGCTTACAAAACTTCTTTACATTACCTATGTATATATAATTTGAAATGCTTATAAAATTTCTTTCCTTCTTTTTTTACACACACATATATATATATGATTATTTTTCTATTCAAATTCAATTTTAATGAGTAATATTTGTAATAAGGGTGGGACTACTTATAAATCTATTCCAAACATAATCAGACTTGCTTTCATATTGATTATATCCTTCCATACTTTGAGAAACAAATTGACTAATAAAAATATATGAAACCCTAAAACCTTCCCAACAAAGAAAGTTTTAGGAGCTAATATTCATAGGTGGAATAATTTTTCAATTTTTCCAAAAAAAAATTTAGCTAAATTCTGAAGTAAGACTATAATTTTTTAAATTTTTTTTAAATGACCAAAATTTTATAGAGACTATATATAAAATCATTAAAAATTTGAACATTTTTACAATTTTTTACAATAATATCAACAAACATTTTACACTTTGCATATTAAAAACTAATGCCTAAATTTCTAAATTTTAGGATAAATTTCAATCTTTCAATTTTTTGATTTGTCTGTGATTTGTATGATGTGAATAACATGTTCAGAATGAGTATTACCACAATCAAGTTAAATTCGGGGCAGCCACTTGATGTCAATAACAGATTCATAAGACTTTGATCAGTCAATTCTATTAGTGAATTTCCAAGAAATGACCTGTACAATCATTCATTATTCAATGCAACAATTTACATCCCTGTTATGTGATGGCAAAGCTTATTTCTTTGGCTATCAACTATTTAATGCGATGGCAAATATATTACCCACCATTAAATTTAAACGACTTTAAATCCAACAATGTCTCCACAATGCATTAAATGGCCAATAGCCAGCTAAATAATTTAGGCCACTTGATGTGATGAGGCGTCGTGCAGCAAGTGAAATATCATTTCACTTATCCTTGTTCCACAAAAGTCCACCTCGTTTTTGACTTTGGCGTTGTGCGTGAAGTTATTAAGTAAGTCGGCTATGTTGTTCGAATTTAACACGACAGCTTTATTGCATTTGAAAGGTGAAATGGAAGGCCACATGCGCTGTTTCTGGTTTTTAAAAATTTACAGGAGGGTATCAAGATTTCGTCCAACCTGAGGGTATTTTATTTTGAATCCGTGAATCTGAGCTTCTATTCTCGTGCGAAGACAAATTTCTCAAACCCAAAGAAAAGAATGATACGCAAAGAAAGAAACATGTAGAAGGCAAAGCAAAGAACGATGCGTATTGGGTTGTATCCTCGTGCGAAGAAAAAATTGAAAAATAGAAACATGGCGCCTTACGTATATCATGAGAACGCTAATGTTAACATGTAACGATCAGAAACAGAAAAGGACTTAGCAGAGGACGCAGGAAAATAACTATTTCTGTAAGCAACTCTACCTTGTCCTCTTTATTTGCTGGACAACGGTCGCTCCATGATAAGACTTTATGAATATGACTTTCATGTAATTTTGGGAAAAATGTAAAGATATAATGAGTAAAAATTATATCTATACATAGGGTTATAGTTTAAGTTTATTAATAGTTTTTTTTTATTGGTTATATAATTTTATATAACTTTAAGTGAGAATGTGAATATTTTTGTTGTTTAAAATTTATTTTTGAATATATAAATGAATTTAGTATTTTGAAAAAAATTTAAGCTAATTAAATTTTACATATTAAATAAATTAACCTCTAAATTTTTAAAATTTTCTAATAAAATTTAATTAAAATTAACTAAAACAAAATATTTAAAAAAACCATTTCATATATATATATATATATTATTTATTACTGATATTTACAACATATTAATTTTATTTTTAAGTCATTCTTAGGATTTTCATACACAAATATAATAATATATTAATTAAACAAAAATAAATAAATGTATTCACATCAAAATCCTAAATCAAACAAACGTCTTTCATTGAAACGGTACTATAAATAAAAAAATTCAACCATAATTATTATTAAAAAATGTGAAAATTAGATAAATACAAGAAAGCAGTTTTCATTCCTTCATAATGAAAATGCGAAAAATAACTAAATAAAACAGTTTCACAAAATGTGAAAATTAAATAAATACAAGAAAGCAGTTTTCATTCCTTCACAATGAAAATGCGAAAAATAACTAAATAAAACCGTTTTCATTCATTGAAGATTAATTAACCCCAGGCTTCCATGGGATTCTTAAAAATTAAGAGTAGGATATAAAAACAATAGGGTCCAAAGGCAATCATTGAAACACTTCAACCAATTAGAAAAACAAAGTAATAATTTGAACATCTCGATGAGTTAGAATGCTAATATTATAAGTCATGGTTAGAAAACTAATATATATATATATATATATATATTCTAAATAAGGCTACTTTCTATTAATGTGATATAAAAATACAAGGAGGCACGAGCCTTTGCAATTCTAGCCTAATTCGAAGGCATAATTCTCAAAAATATAAAAAATGGGACTGCTCATGAAGGGGAAACTAGTCCAATAAGTGGTTATTTCGCTGCCTTTAGAGAGAAAACCAACATTACACATGGAAAACTGATAATTTTTTGCAAACTTTAGCCAGACATTGAAACCAGAAACTAAATAAACCTTAGAACCAAAAACCATGAAACAGAAAGAACCTGAGAGCTTAGGTGTCATTTGGAGTGGGAGGTGTCTCTTCCACAATTGGACACCTATACTCCTCGGTGTCATTAGCTTGTGTGTCCTGAGTGGCATCTTCTACATTCTGTGGCACCTTGGTCTTGCAAGCTTTGCCTTGAGCCTGTTTTTCTCTCTTCCATTCATCCCTACTGCTGCCAGAACCTTTGTTGATGCTGCTGTCGGAACCCTTGCTGTGGCTGCTGGAACCAGGGTCGCTCTTCTTGGCTGCAAAAGTAGCGTCTTGGGTAGAGAGTTTCTGCAATTTAGTCGGGCAGAGGCCAACCACACTAGTGGGTTCCTCTTTGAAGGAAACAGTGATGGTAGCAGTGACTCGCGGGTGGTCCAAGGTGCAAAGGAAGTGAAATTGATCCAAATGGGTGGAAGGCGAAGAGGCTATAGTTTCCAGACGGGGCAGTGGTGGAGTTGTAGTCGTGGCAGAGGTATGCTGAGCAGATGGACGGGACTGGCTTTTAGTTCTGGCACGTTCGCGCTCACTGTGAGTGGCTGGATAATAGTCATGGGAATGCTCTAGGGAGGAAGGAGGAGTGTTAGAGTGGGATGAGGGAGAGGAGCGAGCGGCCCGCCCTCTGCTGCTACCGCGTCTGCAGCGCATGTGGTGCCGAAGATGAGTCATGGTGGAGCAGTGGGGATGGTGAGTGCTCTGAGCCGAAGAAGCAGCAGGGTGATGGAGCCAAGGGGCTGAAGGCACATAAGCTGAGGTGAAGCTCTCTGCCGAGGAGAAATTTAGTCGACAGAGGAGGTTTTGTGAGAAATGGAGGCCAGGGAGCACCTCAATACAGAAGAGAAGACTGCAATGTTTCCCTGTAGGCATGCGGGAGCTCAGCTCCACGACTCCAGGGGGACAGTTGCATCCCAGAGGTTGAGGCAAAGGAGGCAGGCTACCAGACAGGCAAGGAGAACAACTAGGCAGAGGAAGAAGACGATTATGAGCATTCATTTTGAAGGGATGGAAGTGGCCTCGGCTTCTGGATTGAAATAAATGGCGAGTGTGGGAGCGGTTGGAGCAATTTAATGCTCGTCGTTGGGGCCTGTGGGTGGCCATGTGGCTATGCCACTTGCCAGCCCAAAAGCCGGCCTCCTGATCAGCTATATTGAACACCTGCATCCCAGAAGTTAGAAAACTAATATTGTAATTCATATAGTTTAAATAATATATATATATGAATGAGTGAATATTAGTTACTAAATTTTTGAGTTAGTTATGATTAATTAATAGTATTTTAATCATAAAGATAAATTGAATAGGTTAAGGGGAATTTAAGGAAAATTTAAATAATAATATTAAATATATATATGTGTGTGTGTGTGTGTGTGAGTGAATATTAGTTACTAAATTTTTGAGTTAGTTATGATTAATTAATAGTATTTTAATCATAAAGTTGAAGTGAGGAGGTTAAGGGGAATTTAAAGAAAATTGATTTTAAGTTGCTATGAATATCTTAATAAATATTTATTTTCTTTACGGTATATGTATGACTTGTTGCTGGTTTGATGTGTCTCGAAAAATTAAATGGGAGACCCTAAACGGTTTGTCTAACTGTAAGACAGTTAGATGGCCATGTTCTTGATCCTCCTTTCTATGAGATAAAGGGATTTGAGATGTATATGTATGATTTGTTGCTGGATTGATGTGTCTCGAAAACTTAAATGGGAGACCCTAAATGGTTTGTCTAACTTCCAGACAGTTAGATGGCCATGTTCTTGATCCTCCTTTCTAGGAGATAAAGGGATTTGAGAGGGAAGAGAGGGAGTTCTCGATTTTTCCTATTCATGTAAAAACTCAAATTTTTGGGAAGAAGAGAGTGGGACCAAGAAGTATTGCGTATTGTAGGTGGAGAATATTTATTGAGCTAGGTTAACCTCAGTGGAACCCCCCACAATAGCAAATTAAGATTGGACTATAGAGTTTGGAGGTCTGTAAATGATCAGAGAGGATCACTGGGACCAAAGAAAACTTACTGGTAGTTGGGAAGCTCGGGGGGAGTTGGACGTGATTTCTGAACTCACAAGAAGGGAGGAGGGTGCTCCTTTGTTTGAGTTTTGGACTATGTATCGACAAATGGGTATTTCCTTTTATTCAAAGAATTAGTGTTATGAAAGTAAGATTTAGTTTCGTATAAATAAGTTTGTTTAAAAAAAAGGGTTCTGATAGTATTGAAACATATATTCCTATTCCTTTCTTGAAAATTTCTTACTGTACTAAAAAAATGCAAATATGTAAATATTCTTGCATATAAAAACAACATGTAACTATACATTTATCATGTTAACCATGTGGAGTGGGAATTGATAGTTGAACAAAACCTAGAGTTGAGAAAACCTATGTGACCAAGCACCCTCAACATTATGTTAAGGAGGTGGGTGCTGGTTACTTGTACAGTTAGATTAGTCTTGACACTGTTTAGGAACTTGACAAAACCCAACTTGGTTTCAACATTACTCAGGAACCAGAAAAAACCCAAATATTTTCCGAATGGAAGTAGGGCAGTAAAACTTCAATTTAACTTAAAGAACAATTATCACAAGTTTCAATGAGGAAACAATATATAACCAAAGTTTCCAGATCTTATCCATTACTGAACAAAAATCATAGCCCGAAAAGGTTCAAAACCACATAATATGTATCACTGCCATGAATTATTGGGAAAAAAACTTAAATGATAAGAACTGGAAACACGATGCTCAAAAACCAAAGTGAATGGGAGAACCATAAACACAATTAATTTGTGCATTAATTAAGTAGCAAAGAAAACCCATCCTCTGTATAACTCGATATATAAGAAAAATGCACAGATTTTAAGTACCCAACAAGCTATATTAATAGAAACGAGATTAAGTATCTCTTCAATAAAATAATTTTCATTACTACAAAAATTAAGTGTCATAGTCCAAAACTTAAAGAAATTGATATTATCTTCTGAAAATAACTTGAAGTTCAAGAGAGGAACTAGTCAGGTTCTGTGGACGCCGAACCAAATTTGTGTTTGAGATAATGCCTCATTTATGATGCATGCTAAAGATTAGGGATTGGTTTGGTCTGTTGGAGGATGTTGAGATATTCTCTCAACTTCTCCTTCCAAGAGTGGAATTAGTTGGATCTCAGCAGCACTATAAAAATTGTGATATATTCATTTGATTATAATATAATAAATCATTATTGTGTGTTATTCCTGTGTTCAATGGATGCTCTCTCCAATTTCTAATATGGTATCGGAGCCTAGCTGGGCTTAATCCCTCATGGGAGTGCCCAGGAAAATGACATAGTTTGGGAGAGATTCTCTGTACATACGTAGTTAGGGGTGTTGAATTCGTTTGTTTGTAAGAGTGTCGTGTGCGCATTTGCGTGTGTTTCTTGTTCCTTGAAAATTGAACGCTGCGTTACTGAATTTTGAGTCTTGTAATAGTAGCTTTCTCTTAGCTGATTTTCCACTGCGTTCCCGGAAAAAGAAATTCCATGTCACCACTATCAATAAAAAGAGAATACCACTCAGGAGTTTCATATATAACTCTCCACTCTCCGAAACTGGGCGCTGATGCTCAGAACCTAATTCCGTCGCCATTATCACTCTCAGCCAGTTGGATTCCCTTCTACAACACAATGAAGTACTCCACGGCTTCATCTCGACTGAGTGCTGTAAATATTTATATAGATGTGTGGACCATATGTGAATGTCAGTTGACAGGAATAGTACGAGGCTTAATTCGCAGCCGAAGAAGCTTAATATGTCGGGCAAAAGAAAGGGAACCATTACAGCGGACGCAACAGGCGAAGGTGCAGGATACGATATGGCTATAAATTTATCGGTTTTGATAATAATTATGGGGTGCCTGGTAGTGTTCTCAGACAAGTTTTTCAGCCGTCGCGTGTACTTCCTTTTGGTGGTATTTACTTCCCAGGCTGCTGAAAAAATATAACCGTAGCGGACGTTGAGAATATTAAAAGATCAAATGGATCCAAAATAGAAGCATGAGCGATATCATCGCTGGCCTTCACATGGGTGAGTTTCGAAAGAAAGAGTTGGTGCAACTAAGCATGATGATGATGGGCCAGCTTTGCTTGAGCTGGACAGTGGTGAGTCGAAATTGCTGAAATTGATGGTTATGTATGCTATTGGTTTGATTTACATTGGATTTGTGGCTTTATTTATGAGAGTTGTGTAGTGCAGAACCAATTTATTGAATAGATGTACACAATTTAAAATAGTCGTTCTCGACGTTCTTCGATGCCGAGAGAACAATTGGCTAATTTTATTGTGTAAATTTGTTATACGTTGATGGGTCTTGTTGTGCTTCGGGCTTCAAGAGCATCAAATACAGGTTACAGTACGAGATCCACTTGTGTGTGAAGGTCACTTTGTAGGATTGATCGCTGATCATATTCTATACCTAGAATATTTTCCTATAGACTGTTGAAATTTATTCTTCGGGGTTATTTCACAGATGGAAATATTTCCATAGGATATTTTAGTGTCGAGACTCTTCTTCGGGGGTGTCAAGAATCTTTGATCTTACAAATTCAGTATTGCTGGTCAGAAACAAATGTATTTTAAATGGGTTGAATGGTAGCTCGAAAATGGTGGAGAAAAGAGCGTTGTCTATGAGATCTCAGAGTGGGTACAAATGTTAATGAAGACCAGGGCAGACAAATGTTTGTATTAAATTAGTGTGTTATCCATTTCTGTAATGTAGGCATTAAGGGGGGGTGTTTGAGATAATGCCTCATTTATGATGCATGCTAAAGATTAGGGATTGGTTTGGTTTGTTGGAGGATGTTGAGAGATTCTCTCAACTTCTCCCTCCAAGAGTGGAATTAGTTGGATCTCAGCAGCACTATAAAAACTGTGATATATTCATTTGATTATAAAATAGAAAATCATTATTGTGTGTTATTCCTGTGTTCAATGGATGCTCTCTCCAATTTCTAATAATTTGATATAAACAAGTCATAGCCCAGAACTCAGAAAAAAATACATAAAATTTCATTAACTATCAGGGTCGACCCATGTATCGTCGATGTGACTAAAAACCTAGAACCCAAGAGGGTTACAACCTCCAGAACTAGTACAAGAACATAAGTTAGCTAATTGCTGACTGAAACCCTCGGCTTGGGAACTAGTGTGGAGGGCCGCCGAGTAAACCATGGGATTCCAAGAAGAATACCTGGCAAGACAGTTGAGGGTAAGCTTGAGTCCAAAGCAGACAATCACATTTGGAAAAAATGAGAATAATGGAATAGGTTCATACCTGCAATCGACAGAAAGAAAATTGTCATGTAAGAATCATAAATATAAATGTTGGGAGGGTTTCATTTAACTGAACTATTGTAAACTTAATGAAAGAATACATCAAGGGGTAAGATTCCCTATCACGACTCCGAACCTGTGAACGAAATAGGAGAATTATCTACATGCATTCAACTAAAAACTGGCATACGTGTAGGATGAGGGTTAATAACAACTTTCCTTACCCGATGATGCCATATTTGTGTCAAGCTTTATCTGCGACACCTTAAGCTTGATGTTGTTATCAACCTAGGCTACCTCCAATTGAAAATTTCAGAATGGGAATTAAACAACTAAATTGGAGTGAAATTTAGAGAAAAACCAAATTTTACAGCTACAATAATACCTGGATAGTGATGGGATTCCAAAGAGTCGAGCTTGAGGACTCCTCCATTGCATATGAGTAAGAACCAAATAATTGTAGAGCTGCGTCAGAGGCCGAGCAAGGCGAAAAAAATGACGAATCGGTAGGGTTTGAGGGGTTGGTATTACCATAAACGCCCCCAAATCCTATCAGTCATTGGATCACCACTTAGATCAATGGTATAGGAAGAGCCATAGCCACCTCAACCAACTTTCAAGTAGAGTATCCAGAAACTTTTAAGTTTGACGGGGACTGCCACATGGGAGGCCTTATGGTTAATGTACATCACAAACACATTCATGGAATGAGTATTGCTCCACCCATTGGCATGTGACCAAGTCATATATAATACCCAAGCCGCATATGAATTGATCCAACAACATATGCATTGATCCAAGATGACCAATAAAACACCTAGTGCTAATATTAACAATGTGACTGTGTATTAAAGTCTATGTGTACAAAGATTGTTTAAATATGTATGACGTTCACACAAATATAAAGTATATTGTATAATGTTGAAACATAATCATTAATGCTCTCACCTTTTATACTTACGTAAATTTTTTATTTATTTATTATCTTTGGTATGTTGTATGTGTGCCTGTTACAGTTGGTATCCAAGCCAAGTTACAATTATTAGGCATAAATGGTTCATATAATATTAAAAAAAAGTGTTACTGATGCACAAAAGGGTAGAAAAGCAACACACAAAGGGGGCTGGGAATCACCCCATCGAGACTACCAACAATAGGTGTTGGATCTAGACCTCACATGGAAGAACCTCCCGAAATGTGGGTTCATCTAGGAAAAACGTGTCTAACTCAAATTCACTTATGTTGGAAATACTCCAATAGCTGTGAGCTGAGATGACAACCCTAAGGGTTGATAATGAAAGATTGAGACTGGAGCAAGAAAGAATTATGAAAAGCTTATAAGATAGGCAAAACCAGAGACATCCAAACCCCACCCTGAAGGATGGGAACATAGATGAGATGCAACGTTAAGGAGATGAGCATCCTGAAGTTGACAGAGGGCTTGAGAATGAAGAGGAATAAAAAAAATGCTTCGGGTGGCAGAAAAAACAAGAAACAAAAAGTTGAACTTAAAGGAGAGTTTAAAAAAATTAAACCACCAAAATTCAATGGGGAAATTGAAGAAGTTGTTGAAGCATGATTAATTAAAATGAACAAATATTTTTAGATCTATGATTATGATGATAATTTGAAAACTAGATTAGCAATTTATCAATTAGAGGGAAAAAACACCTTGTGGTGGGAAAATAAACTGTTCGTGGGATTGATGAACAAGAGGTTACATGGGACAATTTCCAGAAACATTTTCAGGATAAATATTTAACCGAACATGTTTTTTATGAGAAAGAAAAAGAGTTCAATGATTTCAAATTGGGTCAACAGACTATGGAAAAATTTATTGTCAAACTCACTTCATTGTTGAGATATGTACCTTACATCTGATAGGAGGAGGTTAAGGTACAATGATTCACCAATAGCCTGTTAGATTTAATGAAGGATAATCTAGAATTTGACAACCCGAAAATGATGGATGAGGCTATCTGGAAAGCTAGGATTTGTTATCAGCAGATGAAACAAAAAATGGAACTTGGAAGAGGATGGTCAAATAAGAAGGGATAGAAAATTTTTCAAAACTTCAAGAATGCTAAAAGTGCTGGAGGCAAAGGTACACACAGGAAACAATGGAATGTACCACTTGAAAGGAATCAATAGAAAAGTAAAATTTAAAATGAAAATAGGAAAACTGAAGCATCAAGTAAGTGAGACCTCAATCAACCACATAATCCCCCTTTATAGTGTTGGGCCTGTGGAAAACCTCACTATTACAAAAATTTCCCTCATGGTACCTGAATAGAACCAACTGCTAATATTTGGGAAGCCTCCCTAGTCGGGGACGTGTCAAGGAGCGTTCCATAGTTTAATGCTACCTTGGAAGATCACCATGATCGAAGGCTCAGTAGTTTAGCTCAAAAATTAAAGTGCTCAGAATTGAATGAAACCAGAATGACAACGACCGAACCGTCACAAGGAATCCAATGCAACTCATCTCATTGAAAACCTAGTTCGGATGAAGGAGTTATGGTCTGTTGATCCCCGTTCAGAGCATGCAAATTTTTATTAAAAAATTGCAGAGCAGGTACAGGCTGATGACATGGTAACCTAGTCAGCATTCATGGAATATTCTTTAATTTTAGTCCAATGGGATTGTGACAAGTGTCACTATGGGATTCACCGCTTTGGTTTGTGAAGGTAAAATTTTTCCAATGACCTCCTAAGGTAGAATTTGGATTTATGATATTATGTGTTGGAAATGATTTATTATTATTATTAAGATTGGAATATATATATATATATATATATATATATATATATATATATATATATATATATATATATATATATATATATATGATTTAAATGTCATATAGTATGTTATAATTATTATATATATTAATATAATTAATTAATTGTCAAATCTTAATATTATTTAAATTCCGCATATGGCATATAAAACCTAAACCGTAGTTTGCATTTTATATCAATTTCAAATGTTGGCATTACGTTGGCATTAAAAACCTACATTATAGTTTGAACATTAAGGTCATATATTAATGTTTTCGAATGGCATATTATATGGTGGAATGTATAAGGTTTGGGAGGATACATCGGCCACATCAACAGTGGTACAATGTTATTATAAATTCTGAATGTATTATGTTTGGGCACGCATAAAATGCATTGCAAAATATGGTAAGGAGGGGGTCAAGGCCAGGTTTGAACCTGTGACCTACCCCTAAATACTGGGTTGCACTACCGTTGAGCCACGCACCGGTCCTTGAAATCTTAAGCTCCAAAATTGCATTTGAACGTGATTTCTGGTTCCAACAGTAGAAGGAGGGGGCCAACCCGCTGGCCAACCCTCATCTATGTGACCCAAACTACATGACCATGCTCCAAATAATCAGGGATTAGCCTTAATTAATCCAGTTCCTCCTAATTAGTGGTGTATTTAGCGGGTGCCACCTTTTTGAGGCGAAGTTACTAAATTTAGTCGGAGTTAACTCCAATTTTCCAGATATGGAGGAGAAATTAGGGGAAATTTTGTTTTTGCCATAACTGAGTCAAATTTTGACCAAATTGAGCTAAAAAAGAGACATTATTGGCTAATTGGCATGCTATGCACACATTGGAACATGTTGCAAAGGTAGAGGAGATAATATATAAAGGCTTTTGTTGCCTTGAAGAATTTTGAAGCCTAGGGTCACCACGAGGGAAGGCCATGCCTAGAGCATCTAGTAGCCAAATTGAGTAAATAAATAACCATTTATGATATATTTCGAAATTTTGAACTCATTGTAATAGGTTCCAAGAGAATTTGATGCATGTAAACATCATTTTGAGAACAACTGAGCTAATGCAAAGGCCCAAGCTATGAAGCTGGACCAAGGAGTTGTAGCCTAGGATGGGTGAACTCCTTCATCAAAACTTTGTTTTAATGGATCAATTGTCATGGTTTGTTGTTATTTATGTTGCTATTGTTCAACCATTTAAATTCATGCTTTATGATTTCAAATTCACTCATAAAATTTAGTTTTAATTACCTCTTTGACACACATAAGCAACAAGGGAACCTCTACATCAAGCATAAGATCAATAAATAAATTTGATATCTGAAAATGAAATTAGCATAGAAAAACTAACATTCAAATTTAGATCAAGTTGGTATTAGAGTACAAGGTTGCTAAAGGTTATTTTTCTTGATAGTTGCTTGAAGATTTGTGCAAGTTTAATGGTTAAAATTTTGTGATGATGACAAGGTTAAAGTTGCAAAAATGTGAAGGGACATTGTTGGTTGCAAGTCCTGAGATTAGGAACAAAAGAAGGATAAATGAAAGAGCATCATCCTCACCCAAAGTTCCACTCATATTTGCACTTGAATAACCTCAAGTTTTGTCTCAAGAAGCTGAGATTGAAGAGGTACAAGTTGTACAAGAAGCTGAGTTGATTGAAGAGGTACAATCATCAGAAGTTGAGCTTGAATCCATAGCCATCATGTCAGGTGTTGGAGAGATTCAAGGAAATTTAGAAGAGAAAGATATCAAGAGAGACTTCAAAGACATAACGAGGATGGTTAACGTTATGTTTGGTGTATTCAATGCTCGGATGGAAGGAGAAGGTTCTAAGCCTCCATATGGAGAAGGAACGTCAGATGGTAAGAAGGATGAAGAGAAGAGTTAAAAGTGCAGCGAAGGAAAGCCACCTCCATCTCCACCATCTTCATCATTCTCATCATCTCCATCTGCATCATCTTCCACTTCCACCACAAAAACCACTCGCACTCACTCAAAATCCACAAAAGGAAAAACAATTTATTTACATAGGACATTAAGTTTGAAATTCCTATGTACAATGGCGAGGTTAATGCAGAGAGGCTTGAAAATTGGATACGTCAATTGGAGGTGTGTTGCAGAATTCAAAACCTTCATGAAGACGACATAGAGATCTAGTTGGCTTCATTGAGGCTAGAAGGAGCAGCACTAGTCTGGTGGGAAGCAAAGACTTAAGAGGAAATGTGAATCCATGGTAAGATATCCATTTCTGGGGTTGAGTTTATTTCTTCCATTAAAATACAATTTAGCCATTAGCCTATATGCAAAAAACTATTATTAGTTGGAAAATTTTTAAGCAGCTCAAGGGTCAAACAATTCAATAATATACCTAGGAGTTTAGAAAGAGAGATTTGTTGTTAGGAATAAATTTGAATTCCCAAGATACACTCTTGAAATACATTGGGGGTTTACATTCCTATTTGAAACATACTATCCTTATGTTTGACCCAAGAAATTTAGATGAAGTTTGTGTACAAGCCACACACTTAGAGGCAAGATGAAAACAAGGCATAGACGAGGAAGGTGAAAGTCAGGGTAAAGGAAAAGGAAATTTTTATGCAAGAGGAAAAATAAATAGCTCTGTAAAAATAAATAAGGAAAAACTCACATGCAAAAATTGTTCAAAGACTGACCATGATGAAGACCATTGTTGGCAACGTCATCCAGAATTGAAACCAAATAGACTGAAAGCCAAAGAGAAGGGAAAAATTGTTGCTATAGTTGAACATGACTTAGGGTCAGATTTAGGAGATGAGACAAAGATTACAACCATGTGTTTGAAAGGTTAACATGTTGCAAGCACTAGTTATTCAAATTGTTCAAATGATACTCATGATGATTATACAAGAATAAAACTTTTCAATATTAGATTTGTCTCTAAACATACCAATATTGATACAATTTTTGATAGTGGGTCACAAGCTAACTTGATTTCTGAAGATTTGGTTAAGAAAATAGGCCTTGAAACTATTAGACATCCAAGACCATATCCTTTGGGTTGAATATGCAAGAATGCAAACTTGAAGGTTACAGGGAAGTGCTTACTACGATTCACCATCAACTCAAACTTTCTTGATGAAGTTGAGCTTGATGTGGTGCCGCTTGAGATATCATGTATTGTATTGGGAAGTCCTTATCTGTATGATAGGAAAGAAGTATTTAATCACCATGAGAACAAGTATCAATTTTTTAAGGATGGAATCTAGCACATAATTAGAGCACATAAGAAGAAGACATGTTTGTCCCTTATGCATGCAAGTGAAATGAAGAGGATAGTGAATGGAAACCAAAACTTCACATTGTTGATGTTCAAACAAAGGGATGTATTGAATCACACTTTTCAAAATATGATTATGCTTGTAATGATTTGTTTTAGGATTTTAACAAGTTTCCTTTGAAAGATGGTGAAAAATATGTAAAACATTTGTAGCAGTCAACATTAGTGTTGAGCAGTGTTGGAAACAAGATTTCGGTGCAAGAGAGTGAAAAGGTCAAAGAGAAGGCGACAAAGAAGCTTGGAAAAGAAGGCATGGGTTCCACAAATGCTAGTTTATGGTTTCCAAAAGGCACATGGAAATGGTGAAGATACTTGGTTAAGACTCAACGCAAGTACAAAGCGATATCAACTAAAAATCGCCATGGTGATGGTGTGCAAGGTGAGAAAGTTTTTAGGTTTCCTTTAATTTTGACCAAGGTATGAACAAGATGGTTTCTGCAAGAATAGATTTCTTTTCTGCCAATTCAGAAATATTGTAGCATGACGCTGTCAATGACAACAAGAGAAGGACACAAGAATTAAGGAAAAAGTTTTTTTTTGTTGTAAAAATATCCAAATGATTAAATTGGGAAAATTTCAATGGATAGAGATTGGAAGGGTGAGGGAACAGTACCCTCATCCACATAATCAATAATCATAGAGAGTTTGAGGTCCAAAAGGATTATAGTGGGGAGGAATGATGAGAGGCTCAGTATTTTAGCTTAAAAATGAAAGTGCTTAGAATTGAATGAAACCAAAACAACAACGACATGCCTATCGCAAGGAATCCAACACAATTTATTTCATTGAAAACCGAGTTGGGATGAAGGAGTTATGGTATGATGATCGTCGTTCAAAACAGACAAATTTTTGAAAGAATCGCAGAACAGGTACAGGCTGATGACATGGTAGCCCAATCAACATTTAGGGAATCTTCTTCAGTTTTAGCCTAATGGGATTGTGACAAGTGTCACTACGAGATTCACCAGTTTGGTTTGTGAAAGTAAAATTTGTCCAATGACCTCCTAAGGTTGAATTTGGATTTATGATATTATGTGACGGAAATTATAATTATTATTATTATTAAGATTGGAATATATATATATATATATATATATATGATTTAAATGTCATATATTATGTTATAATTATTATATATATTAATATAATTAATTAATTGTCAACCTTTAATATTATTTAAATTCGAAGGGTGAAAAAGACAGAGCGATGGCGAAAGAAGAGACTAGGGTTTGCATCTTTGATTCTCTGGTTTACGCCAGCTCGGCCTCTTAGAGTGCTGGTTTCCTTCTGCTCAAGAACTGGGTTGCAGACTTGAATCTGCCGGATAACAAGCTTCTGCACAGGGCTTTCCTCGATATAGATGCTGCTGTCGTCTGGGCAGCTGCATTTCCTGCAAATGCTTCAGACAACTTTGTAGCTGCCGCCTTTACAGCTGCTCACAAGGCAAATCAGATCCACTCTAGAGATCCCACAGATTTTACCTCTACCATAAGCAAGCAGCAGATCTGCTTCTCGAACCTGCCAGATCTTCCTGCAGAGTTACCAAGGCTGGCAGTACACATCGACTGTGACTGTTCTCTTCATCCAGCTTCAGTCAGTGCTCAAAGACTAGCGAATCTGGACAAACAAGGCTCATGCACATCTCAGTTACCATCTAGCTTGGGGGAGCAGGGGACTTTAGATCACTTTACCTCTGCATTTCAGATCCAAATCTCACTCCTCTCTGGAAAAACGATGCTGCAATGGGTGCGTACAACGAATCTAGTGCAGGATCTTTCGCGCAACCTTGAGCTCTGGCTGGGGATTCCCTCCTCTCTCCAGAGATTTCTGTATAAAGGTAAACAGCTTGAGGACCATCTTCCCCTCTCCTTTTACTGCATTCAAAGAGATGCTTCTACTTTTCTTTCCCTACATCTAATAGGAGGGGCATTGGGGCCGACTTCCTCTGCTCTGACATTCTCTTACAAAGATGCAGTCCATAAAGATACAGTCCATGCACAACCCTCTACGAAATCTACCCCACCAACTGTGGTTCCCAAGCCATTTGTGGTGGATAAAATGGAGGAAATTCCCTTTATTGAATTCTTTCATCATGCGCTTGCTGATCACTACCAGACATTTGCAGAAACCACAATCATATGTAGGTTTAATGGCCTATGGCCTCTAACAACAGATTTATACCAGCGGATCCACTCCAACTTGACTAAGTACAAAAAAGTCTTCTTATGCTTGAAGGGCTTCTTCTTTGTGGTTTTTTCCTCCAATGAAGACTACCAGAAAGCCTTAACGGGAGGCCCTTGGTTTTGGGGATCGGCTGGGCTTTTCCTCACCCCTTGGTTTCCAGACTTCGATCCCTCTACAGCAGTCATCACCAAGCTTCCCATTTGGGTCAGGCTCTCGAAACTTCCAACGCATATTTGGAACTTCTCTGTCTTCTTAGGGATTGGGGATACCTTAGGTCATTACCTCGCTACAGATACCTTAAGAAGGGAGAAAGGACTTTACACTTACGACAGATTATGTGCGGAAATAGACATTAGCAAAGGGCTGCCGGATCAGATCATCCTCAAAGTTGGGGACTTCCATTGGAATCAAACTTTGGACTATGAGAATACTTCCTTCTGATTCCGCCATTGTCATTAGACAGGGCATCTCCAAAACACATGCACCAAGTTCCTTGACAAAAAGAAGAATCTCAATCGCAAACCCAAATCCAAGAGCTGGAATCCATGTGATCCCCCCCCATGGATGACACTGATTCCTCCAGCTCGGATGAGGAATATTTTGAAGCAGATGGAAAGAATGTTGAGACTACGATGGGCACTCCTTCAGCCAGCCCTGAGGATCCCTCTGCCCCTCCGTTCTCTCAGAAATGCATTCAGGTGTCATCTTCCTCTGATTCTGATAAGGAAATTCCTCCTTCAGTGCAGAATAGTCTACAATTGGTTCATACCCAACCAAGTGCCAATGGATGGGTCAAAGTTAGTAAGAAAAGAGGGAAAAAATTTCGTTTGGCAGCATCCACCCACGCGGGGTAGATACCTTTGTCCAACTCTCTATTTTCTGCTATCCTTGTTATCTTTTTGCTCTCTCTGTGGCTGTTATCTGGGAACGATATTGATAGTCTATCACTCTCAGCTCCCCTGCTTCTCAGCTTCGCTTGCTTGCAAGCTTTGATTGTACTATATGTGTTTTTTCTTAATAGAATCAGTCTTATTTACAAAAAAAAAAAAAAAAAAAAAAAATTATTTAAATTTCACATATGGAATATCAAATCTAAACCGTAGTCAACAGTGGTACAATGCTATTATAAATTCCAAATGTATTATGTTTCGGCACGCATAAAATGCGTTGAAAAATATGGTAAAGAGGGGGTCAAGGTCAGGTTTGAACCCGAGACCTGCCCCCAAAGACTGTGCTCCAATACCGTTGAGCCACGCTCCAGTCCTTGAAAACTTAAGCTCTGAAATTGCATTTTAATGTGATTTCTGGTTTCGACGACGGAAGGAGGGGGCGATCCCTCTTCCATGTTACCCAAACTACATGATCGTGCTCCAACCCAAAACGAAATTGTGGAAATTAAGTGTGCTTATCTCTTTTAATCATGAATTAGCCTTAATTAATCCAGTTCCTCCTAATTAGCGGCGTATTTAGTGGGCACCACCTTTTTTAGGTGGAGTTACTAAATTATATATATATATATATATATAATAGTGTCATTAATGAGTGGTGCAGTATATGTGACTTTTTGAATTTAAATTTAATTACATGAGTGACATATAGTGCTTTACTCATTAATGAATTGTACATATTAGTTACCATTCATAACAATTTTGCCATAATCAAACATTATCAATAAAAAATACAAACAGGGCGGTTGACTTTCATGTAATCATCCCAGCAAAATCCAAAAATCTGTAAAGATATATTGAGTCCAAAATTTAACTTTGAAAGTTGACTTTTCAGTCTTGGTTATTACTTAATTGGTTTATGTTTAATCATGATATAATAGATGTGTAGTCTATGAGGTGTTGGATAGGTATTTAAGGCATTTCTAAATGTTAACATTTACCCATTTACACGTTCAATGTTATTCTTAGACATGGTCATGTTATTCTTAGACATCTTAGACATGGTCATTTTAATGTAGTTTCATTAATGCCAAATTATATATATATATATATATATATATAAATTTTTATTTTATAAAATGTTAATAATATTTTTTTTCATTTTATTTTTCAGTTTTGGTTGTTACTTAATTAGTTTGTGTTTAATTAGGGTATAGTAAATATGTAGTTTATGGGGTGTTGGATACATATTTAAGGCATTTTTAGTGGTTAAATGGCCTTTTCATTTTCCAATGTTATTATATATATATATATATATATATATATATATATATATATATATATATATATAATTTTATGAAAGGTTAATAAATATTTTTCAAAATTATAAGGTTTTTTAATATTAACATTTATTGATATTTTTAGTATTGTGCATTTCCTTTTCATATTTACATTATATTGATTTAGTTTTTCATAATTTTGATTTTTTTATAAATAAATAATACATTTATTAAGGAAAATAAATGTTCATAATTTAGGTTTATCTGATCCATTGTAAATATTTAGAATTTTTTTTCAGTAATAATCACATGTGAAAGAACATGAATCAACCAGTGTGGTTCATCATCATGGCTAGGTGAGAGATCCGATCAAAACATTGAGTTTAAATAGATGTAGAGATGGCTAATCTAGTTGTTAGAATAACTGACTCCGAAGAGAATAAAGATGATTAATTTTATTCAAATAATAATTTTATAAAGAAATTTATCACTTTGTTTATTTATTTATTTATTTTTATTTATTATTAATATTTAAATATAAAAAAAAATTTGGTGAATTTTTTATATTAGTTTTTTATAATAATAATAATAATTTTTTTTTAAAGAATTTAAAATGTTTTGTAGAAGACGAGATAAATAATAAAAAATTTAAAATAAATAAAAAGTAATAAAAATAATATTGATAATAAATAAATAAATAAATATAAATATAATTAAAGGAAGGAAATGGAGGAGACTAAAACTATTTAAGAATATAGGGTAGGGATCCAACACCTGTTAATATTCCAACCATCATCTCTATTGATATTAACTAGTCTTTTTTCAATCTCTAAGGTCTCCCTTAACTTACGGTGATGAAAATGGTCAATCCTAGCAATAATGTTAACCTCTTCAATGCAAATATGATGGTTCATATTTTTTGCATGCTCTTCTAAGGTAGAGGAGTGATATCTTCCATGCTTAATGTTAGCAACATGCTCACAAATCCTTTGATTTATAGACTGAACAATTTCACCAATGTAAGGTGTCCCACAAGAGCATGGAATGATGTAGACACATTTCCCATATCTAAGGTTTACTAGATCTTTAACAGATTTGAGAGAGTTGATAATAGTGTTAAGGGGTTTGAAAGACAAAGAAAATTTATGCTTCTTAAGGATCCTAGCAATCCTATTAGTGGTTCCCTGAATAAAAGGAAGGCACACATTGCAGGACCATTCACTAGGCTCTTTTTTACTATTCGAAGGATCTTTTTCTGCTTTAAGGAAATCTATAAGGCCTTCAGACCTACTATAACCATTCTTACAAAAGATATCCAGGAGGTGGGTCTTTTCTCCTTCAAGGTGGGACTCATTAGAGATTCACAACGCCCTAGTGGCTAAGGTGTTGAGGATGCCTAATTTCTGAGCAGGGAAATGATGAGAACTAGCATGAAGATACTACTTAGTGTGAGTTTTCTTTCAAAAAAATTGATGGGAAAATGAACCATCTTCCTTTCTTGAAATGAGAACGCCAAGGAAAGGAAGGCTACCTTCCTTTCCTTTTCATATTTTTATTTTATTGTTTTATTTTTCATAATTTTTAACTTTTTTTATAAATAAATATAATAATATATTTTTATTTTTCATCTATATATATATATATTTAATAATATATTAATGATGATGATGGCGATGGTGATGGTAATGATGATGATGATGATGATGATGACCGTCCGTTAAGACCAATGCAGTCTATCATACCTTAAGAGAGGAGAAAGAATCTAAGTTTGACTATTAAAAATCTTGTTTCTATGGTCAAAGAGAAGGGGAATAAGTGCTCCAAGATTGCTATAGGTGGGTTGGCTTAATATGTCAATAATGTTGGAAGTGTGACAAATGGTAGGGAATTAAGAGCAAATGTGAGTAAGAGTCGGGTAGTCTAAAATGAAGTGCTTTTCATATTCCACATGCTTAGAATCACAAATCTGACAGATTCTATCATTCCAAGGGGTCTTGGGAATAGACAACTGCCCGGTCTCACTTCGAAGCTCATGGGAATTAGCTATTATTTTAGCAATGTTTATTTTTTTCTTATTGCTGGACAAAACAGAGAGATAAGTTTGATTATCAAGTGTGGGGTTGATCACTTCCTTATAGTATCTTAGCTTTCTTTTACATTCCAACTCTTGATCCTCCCACAGCTTGTCCTTAAACTTGGAGGCAATAGTATTTTTTATATTGTCTTTTCTTCCCATACTGAGCTACTACTTAATTCCCCAATGGTTTAGCGAGGACTGGGAATCCTTGTGCCACCCGCGTTTGAGGCAAAGGTGAGGGTTTTGACTACAGTTAGAAGCAATTTTAGGGAGCCTTTTTGATTCCATGTTGTCAAGCTTCTTCTTATACATTAAATATCTAAACATATCCATAATTTTAATGGGGGACAAACCAGATTCGATCAAGAGAATAGGATAGGGAGTATTTCCCTTGATATTAAGGTTGCAGGTTATGAATTTATTTTGAATCATCTCAATATTCCTCCATGACTCTCTGGATATAATACAACCCCAAAATTCACATCTGTATAAGACAAAAGGGGTGACAAGGGTCTCAAAGAGGAACCTCTTTTTAATCCAAATGAAAAGACCGAAAAAATTACAATTATTTTCAAGCTCATAATAATCTTTCCAGTCCCAAATAATCCTTTTCTCGATGATATAATTCCAGTTGAGATGACGAGGGAAGTTAATGCCCAAATACTCATAAGAAGAAACCTGCTCTAAGCACTGGTTATTATACACAGAAATACCGTGTGTGATCTTTTTGGATTTAATGATCATGACTTTAGTCTTGTTGGTATTAACTGTCATACCCATCTTGGAGAAATAGTCATGAAGAATCTAGAGATGTTTTTCAAGGTAATCATAGCTTTTTTCAAGAATAACAATATCATTGGCATAGAGGAGAAGAGTAATGAGAACACCAACAAGCTTGATGCCCTTGCACCCCGCAGATTCCAGACACTCTAGCTTATCGATGTATATGACAAAATAATTGTATTTTTAAAATGATCATTAAAAATCATAAATAATGAATTATTTTTTTTATTGAAAATATATTATAAATAATTTTTTTAAGTATAAAAATTATTAAAAATCTAAATTGGATACGAAAATTAGAATAAAATTACAAAATCAGATAAATGAAAGAAAGAAATTTTTATTCATTGAAAATTAATTAACCCATGCTTTTATGTGACCATAGGGTTCTTATAAATTAAGAGTTGGGTAGAAATAATAGGGTCCAAAGGCAATCTTAGAAATTTTTTTCAAGGTAATCATGGTTTTTTTCAAGAATAACGATATCATTGGCATAGAGGAGAAGAGTAATGAGAACACCAACAAGCTCGATGCCCTTGCACCCCGCAGATTCTAGAGACTCCTCTAGCTTATCGATGTATATGAAAAAATAATTGTATTTTTAAAATGTTCATTAAAAATCATAAATAATGAATTATTTTTTATTGAAAATATATTATAAATAATTTTTTTAAGTATAAAAATGATTAAAAATCTAAATTGGATACGAAAATTAGAATAAAATTAAAAAATCAAATAAATGAAAGAAATAATTTTTTATTCATTGAAAATTAATTAACCCATGCTTCTATGTGACCATAGGATTCTTATAAATTAAGAGTTGGGTAGAAATAATAGGGTCCAAAGGCAATCCTAGAAAAAAATTTCAACCAATTAGATAAACAAAATAACAATTTGAACAATTCGATATCATAGCTACAATAATACCTGGATAGTGACGGGATTCCAACGAGTCGGCTTGAGGACTCCTCCATTGCATAGGAATAAGTACCAGAACTAATTGTAGAGCTGCGTCAAAGGCCGAGCAAGGCGGAAAAAATGACGAATTGGTTAGGGTTTGAGGGGTTGGTATTACATAACCGCCCCCAGATCCTATCAGTCGTTGGATCACCACTTAGATCAACGGTGTAGGAAGAGCCAGATGCCACCTCAACTAGCTGCCAAGTAGAGTGCCCATAAACTTCTAAGTTTGATGAGGACTGTCACATGGGAGGACTTATGGTTAATGTATATCACAAATGTATTCATGGAATGCGTATTGCTCCACCCATTGGCATGTGACCAAGTCCTATATAACACCCAAGTCGCATATGAATTAATCCAACTGCATACACATTAATCCAAGACCAATAAAACACCTAGAGCTAATATTAACAATGTGACTATGTATTGAAGTCTACGTGTACAAAGATTGTTTAAATATGTATGACATTCACACAAATATAAAGTGTATTGTATAATGTTGAAACATAATCATTAATGCTCTCACCTTTTATACTTACGTAAATTTTTTATTTATTTATTATCTATGGTATGTTGTATGTGTGTGTGTTACAGTTGGTATCCAAGCCAAGTTACAAAGATTAGGCATAAATGGTTCATATAATATTAAAAAAAGTGTTACTGATACACAAAAGGGTAGAAAAACAACACGCAAAGGGGGTGGGAATCACCCCATTAAGACTACCAACAGTAGGCGTTGGATCTGGGCCTCACATGGAATAACCTCCTGAAATGTGGGTTCATCTAGGCGAAAACATGTCTAACTCAAATTCACTTATTTTGGAAATGGTCCAATAGCTGTGAGTTGAGATGAAAACCCCAAGGGTTGATAATGAAATATTGAGACTGGAGCAAGAAAAAATATGAAAAGCTTATAAGATAGGAAAAACCAGAGACATCCAAACCCCATCCTGAAGGATGGGAACATCGATGAGATGCATTATCAAGGAGATGAGCATCCTGAAGTTGAGGGGGGGCATATTGAGAATGAAGAGGAATAAAAAAAATTGCTTCGGGTGGCAGAAAAAACAAGGAACAAAAAGTTGAACTTCAAGGGGAGTTTAAAAAAATTAAACCACCAATGTTCGATGGAGAAATTGAAGAAGTTGTTGAAGCATGATTAATGAAGATGAACAAATATTTTCAGATCTATGATTATTATGATAGTATGAAAACTAGATTAGCAATATATCAATTACAGAGAAAAACCACCTTGTGGTGGGAAATAAATTTGTTCGTGGGATTGATGAAGAAGAGGTTACATGGGAAAATTTGCAAGAACATTTTAAGGATAAATATTTAATCGAACACTTTTGTGATGAGAAACATGGAAAATTTTAGGGGCTAATATTCACAGGTGGGCTAATTTTCCATGGTTTTTCAAAAAAAAAGATTCGCCAATTTCCATTTTTTTATATAAATGATTCGCCCAAATTTTACAATATAAAATTATTTTACGTTAAAAATCGCCAACATTATATAGACAATATATATAATATCATTATAAATTTGAATAACTTTACAAATACATCAATAAACATGTTATAGTTTGCATGTTAGGGACTAGTGAGATTCGCCAATTTTTTTAACTTCTAGATAATTTTCCATCCTTTAAATTATCCCTGATGAGAAAGAAAAAGAGTTCAATGATTTCAAATTGGGTCAATGGACTATGGAAAAATTTATTGTCAAACTCACTTCACTGTTGAGACATGTGCCTTACATCTGATAGGAGGAGGCTAAGGTACAAAGATTCACCAGTAGCTTGTTAGCTTTAATGAAGGATAAGCTGGAATTTGATAACCCGAAAATGATGGATGAGGCTATCTGGAAATCTAGGATTTGTTATCAGCAGATGAAATAGAAAGGGGAACCTAGAAGAGGATGGTCAAATAAGAAGGGATAGAAATTTTTTAAAAACTTCAAGAATGCTAAAAGTACTGGAGGCAAAGGTACACACAAGAAATAGTGGAATGGGCCACTTGAAAGGAATCAACAGAAAAGTAAAATTTAAAATGAAAACAGAAAACTGAAGCATCAAGTAAGCAAGACCTCAATCAACCACATAATCCCCCTTTATAGTGTTGGGCTTGTGGACAACCTCATTATTACGAAAATTTTCCTCATTGTACCTGAATAGAACCAACTGCTAATATTTAGGAAGCCTCCCTAGTCAGGGATGTGGCGAGCAGTGTTTCATAGATTAATGCTGCCTTGGAAGATCACCATGATTAGAGGCTCAGTATTTTAGCTAAAAAATTAAAGTGTTCATAATTTAATGAAACTAGAATGACAACGACCGAACCATCACAAGGAATCCAATGCAACTCGTTTCGTTGAAAATCTAGTTCAGATGAAGGAGTTATGGTCTGGTGATCGCCATTCAAAACAAGCAAATTTTTATTAAAAAATTGCAAAATAGGTACAAGCTGATGACATGGTAGCCCAATCAGCATTCATGGAATCTTCTTCTATTTTAGTCCAATGGGACTATGACAAGTGTCACTGTGGGATTCACCACTTTGGTTTGTGAAGGTAAAATTTGTCTAATGACCTCGTGAGGTAGAATTTGGATTTATGATATTATGTGTTGGAAATTATTTATTATTATTATTATTAAGATTGGAACATATATATATATATATATATATATATATATGATTTAAATGTCATATATTATGTTATAATTATTATATATATTAATATAGTTAATTAATTGTCAACTCTTAATATTATTTAAATTCTGCATATGGCATATAAAATCTAAACCGTAGTCCGCATTTTATATCAATTTCAAATGTTGGCATTACGTTGGCATTAAAAACCTACATTATAGTTTGAACATGAAGGTTATATATTAATGTTTTCGAATGGCATATTATATGGTGGAATGTATAAGGTTTGGGAGGATACATCAGCCACATCAACGGTGGTACAATGCTATTATAAAGTCCGAATGTATTATGTTTGGGCATGCATAAAATGCGTTGCAAAATATGGTAAGGAGGGGGTCAAGGCCGGGTTTGAACCCATGACCTAACCCTAAAGACTGGGCTCCACTACCTTTGAGCCACGCACCGGTCCTTGAAAACTTAAGCTCCAAAATTGCATTTGAACGTGATTTCTGGTTTTGACGGCTGAAGGAGGGGGCCATCCCATGGGCCAACCCTCCTCTATGTGACCCAAACTACATGACCATGCTCCAACCTAAAACGAAATTGCGAAAATTAAGTGCGCTTATCCCTTTTAATCAGGGATTAGCCTTAATTAATCTCATTCCTCCTAATTAGAGGCGTATTTAGTGGGCACCACCTTTTTTAGGAAAAGTTACTAAATTTAGTCAGAGTTAACTCTAGTTTTCCAGATTTGGAGGAGAAATTGGGGGGAATTTTGTTTTTGCCATAATCGAGTCAATTTTCGACCAAATTGAGCTCAAAAAGAGTCATTATTGTCTAATTGGCATACTATGAACACATTGGAATAGGTTTCAGAGGTAGAGGAGATAATCTATGGAGGTTTTTTTTGCCTTGAATAATTTTTAAGCCTAGGGTCACCACGAGGGAAGGCCATGCCTAGAGCATCTGGTAGCCAAATTGAGTAAATAGATAGCCATTTATGATATATTTTGATATTTTGAACTCATTGGAATAGGTTCCAGGAGCCTTTGATGCATCTAAACATCATTTTGAGCACTATTGAGCTAACACAGAGGCCCAAGCTATGAAGCTGGACCAAGGAGATGTAGCCCAGGATGGGTGAACTCATTCATAAAAACTTCGTTTTAATGGATCAATTGTCATGGTTTGCTGTTATTTATGTTGCTAATGTTCAACCATTTAAATTCATGCTTTATGATTTCAAATTCACTCATAAAATTTCGTTTTAATTACCTCTTTGACACACTAAGCGGCAAGGGAACTTGTACATCAAGCATAAGATCAGTAAATAAGTTTGATATCTGAAAATGAAATTAGCACATAAAAAATAACATTCAAATTCAGATCAAGTTGGTATTAGAGCACAAGGTTGCTAAAGGTTATTTTTCTTGATATTTTCTTGAATATTTGTGCAAGTTTAATGGTTGCAATTTTGTGATGTTGACAAGGTTAAAGTTGCAGAAAGGTGAAGGGAAATTGTTGGTTGCAAGTCCTGATATTAGGACCAGAAGAAGGAGAACTCAAAGAGCATCATCCTCACCCAAAGTTCCACTCATATTTGCACTTGAATAACCTCAAGTTTTGTCTCAAGAAGTTGCGATTAAAGAGGTACAAGCTATACAAGAAGATGAGTTGATTGAAGAGGTACAATCATCAAAAGTTGAGCTTGAATCCATAGCCATCATGTCAGGTGTTGGAGAGAATCAAGGAAATTAAGAAGAGGAAGATGTCAAGAGATACTTCAAATACATAAAGAGGATAGTCAACATTATGTTTGATGTATTCACTGCTCCGATGGAAGGAGAAGGTTCTAAGCCTGCATATGGAGAAGGAACGTCAGATGGTAAGAAGGATGAAGAGAAGAGTTCAAAGGGCAGTGAAGGAAAGCCACCTCCAACTCCACCATCTTCATCATCCTCATCATCTCCATCTGCATCATCTTCCACTTCCACCACAAAAACCACTTGCACTCACTCAAAATCTACAAAAGGAAAAACTCCATTACTCAAATTGGACATTAAGTTTGAAATTCCTATGTACAATGGCGAGGTTAATGCAGAGAGGCTTGAAAATTGGATACATAAATTGGAGGTGTATTGCAGAATTCAAAACCTTCATGAAGACAACATAGAGATCCAGTTGGCTTCATTAAGGCTAGAAGGAGTAGCACTAGTCTGGTGGGAAGTAAATACTCAAGAGGAAATGCAAATCCATGGTAAGATATCCATTTCTTGGGTTGAGTTTATTTCTTCGATTAAAAGACAATTTTATCCATTACCCTATATGCAAAAAGCTATTATGATTTGGAAAAATTTTAAGCAACTCAAGGGTCAAATAGTTCAAGAATATACCCAGGAGTTTAGAAAGAGAGCTTCGTTGTTAGAAATAAATTTGAATTCCCAAGATACACTCTTGAAATACATTGGGGGTTTACATTCCTATTTGAAACATACTATCCTTATGTTTAACACAAGAAATTTAGATGAAGTTTGTGTACAAGCCACACACTTAGAGGCAAGGGGAAAACAAAGCATAGATGAGAAAGGTGAAAGTGAGGGTAAAGGAAAAGGAAATTTTTATGGAAGAGGAAAAATAAATAGCTCTATAATAGAGAGAAGGAAAAACTCACATGCAAAAATTGTTCAAAGACTGGCCATGATGAATACCATTGTTGGCAAATTCATCCAGAATTGAAACCAGATAGACTGAAAGCCAAAGAGAAGGGAAAAATTGTTGTTATAGCTGAACATGACTTAGGGTCAGATTCAGGAGATGAGACAAAGATTAGAGCCATGGGTTTGAAAGGTTAACATGTTGCAAGCACTAGTTCTTCAAATTGTTCAAATGATACTCATGATGATTATACAAGAATAGAACTTTTCCATATTAGAGTTGTCTCTAAACATACCAAGATTGATACACTTTTTGATAGTGGGTCACAAGCTAACTTGATTTTCGAAGATTTGGTTAAGAAACTAGGCCTTGAAACTATTAGATATCCAAGACCATATCCTTTGGGTTGGATATGCAAGAATGCAAACATGAAGGTTACAAGGAAGTGCTTACTACAATTCACCATCAACTCAAACTTTCTTGATGAAGTTGAGCTTGATGTGGCGCCGCTTGAGATATCATGTATTGTATTGGGAAGTCCTTATTTGTATGATGAGAAAGAGGTATTTCATCACCATGAGAACAAGTATCACTTATTTAATGATGGAATTTAGCACATAATTAGAGCACATAATAAGAAGACAGGTTTGTCTCTTATGCATGTAAGTGAAATGAAGAGGATAGTGAATGGAAGCCAGAACTTCACATTGTTGATGCTAAAAAAAAGAGATGTATTGAATCACACTTTTCAAAAATATGCTTATGATTGTAATGATTTGTTTTAGGATGTTAACAAGTTTCCTTTGAAAGAAGGTGAACAAGATGTAAAACATTTGCAGCAATCAACATTAGTGTTGAGCAGTGTTGGAAACAAGGTTTCGGTGCAAGAGAGTGAAAAGGTTAAAGAGAAGGCGACAAAGAAGCTTGGAAAAGAAGGCATGGGTTCCACAAATGATGGTTTATGGTTTCCAAAAGGCGCATGGCAATGGTGAAGATACTTGGTCAAGAGTCGACACAAGTACAAAGCAAGATCAACTAAAAATTTCCATGGTGACAGTGTGCAAGGTGAGAAAGTTTTTAGGTTTCCTTTGATTTTTAACCAAGGTAGGAACAAGATGTTTTCTACAAGAATAGATTTTTGTTCTGAAAATTTAGAAATATTGCAACAGGATGGTGTCAATGACAACAAGAGAAGGTCAAAAGAATTAAGGAAAAAATTTAATTTTTGTGAAAAGCTCCAAATGATTAAATTAGGAAAATTTCAATGGATAGAGACTGGAAGGGTGAGAGAAAAGTACCCTTATCAACATAATCAGTAATCAGAGAGCGTTTGAGGTCCAAAAGGATTATAGTGGGGAGGAATGCATTTTAGCTTAAAAATGAAAGTGCTCAGAATTGAATGAAACCAAAACAACAGCGGCATGCCCATCGCAAGGAATCCAACACAATTTGTTTCGTTGAAAACCAAGTTGGGATGAAGGAGTTATGGTTTGATTATCGTCATTCATAACAAACAATTTTTAATAAAAGAATCAGGGAACAGGTACAGGCTGATGACATGGCAACCCAGTCAGCATTCAAGGAATCTTCTTCAGTTTTAGTCCAATAGGATTGTGACAAGTGTCACTACGGATTCACTAGTTTGGTTTGTGAAAGTAAAATTTGTCCAATGACCTCCTAAGGTTGAATTTGGGTTTGTGATATTATGTGTTGGAAATTATATTTATTATTATTAAGATTGGAATATATATATATATATATATATATATATATATAATATGTTATATGATTTAAATGTCATATATTATGTTATAATTATTATATATATTAATATAGTTAATTAATTGTCAACTTTGTTTTAATGGACCAGTTGTCATGGTTTGTTGTTATTATGTTGCTTTTGTTCAACCATTTAAATTCATGCTTTATGCTTTCAAATTCACTCATAAAATTAAGTTTCAATTACCTCTTTGACACACATAGCAACAAGGGAACCTATGCATCAAGCATAAGATCAATAAATAAGTTTGATATCAAAAAATAAAATTAGCACAACAAAACTAACATTCAAATTCAGATCACACCAAGACGAATACCAACCGACGATAGTGGAATTTGAAGGTAAAGTAGCTAACCACTATGTTTCTATTTTAATAGACCTAGACAATAGTTTGAGATATATTAATCCTAAAATATTCGAGTTATGTCAATTGCAAAGCATAAAATTTAGGAATTTATGGGTGGTGAAATTGGCCACTAGATAAAAACAACAGCTGAATGCGAAAGTTGAAAATTGTTTCGTAGATATTGGAGGGCATCATATTAGTGCAACTCTAAATGTAATGCCTTTATGATCTTACGACGTACTAAATGGTATGTACTGATTAGAAAAGCACTGGACCTTAGTAAATTGTAAAGAGAAAACTATTAGTTTCCTCACTGAAGAGGGTAATAGACAAAAAATACAAGGCATATATAGGGGTATATAGTTGCGACCCATTACAGCTAGCCAATTAAGAAAATTTTTATGAAAGAAATGTCAAATTTATGTAGTACAAGTTGGGAATACAATTTCCAAGGATGAAATAACAACTTTAGAAAATATACCGATTATACAAGAGTTTGTAGATGTTTTTCTGGAAGAAATTACGAGGTTTCTGCCTAAACGAAGCATACATTTTACCATATAATTGGTTCTGGGAGCAAGCCCAGGTTCAAGAACCCCTTATCGTATGAGAATGCCTAAGCTAACTGAACTGAAATTGCAACTGCAATAATTGCCTTAAAAGGGGTAGAACCACCCAAGTATATCACCTTTGGGAGCTCCCATACTATTCGTGAAAAATAAGGATGGTACCTTTTGACTATGTATAGATTATTGACATTTGAAAAAGTTAATTTTAAAAAACAAGTATCCACTGCCAAGAATTGATGATCTATTTGATCAAGTGAAAGGAACTACCATATTTTATAACAGAGACTTACGATTGGGCTATCTCCAAATTATGATAAAATAGGATGATACTCATGAGACAACATTCCACACTCGCTATGGTCATTACGAATTCGTGGTTCTTCCTTTTGGTCTTTCCAATACCCCAACTACATTTATGAGCATGATGAATGGTATCTAGCATAATTATTTAGATAATTTTTTCTTGATTTTCATAGATGACATTATGATTTATTACAAAAATCCAGAGGAGCATAAGGAGCACCTTCGCTTAGTTATGCAGAATCTAAGAAAGAATCAAATTTATGACAAATTTAGTAAATGTGACTTATTTAAGGAAAAAATACAATATTTGAGACATGTTATATCTTCAGAGGGTTTATCTGTTGACCCTGAAAAAATTAAAAACATCATGAACTAGTCCGTTCACAAAAATGTTACAATCAATATATTTTATGGGCTTGGAGGGATATTAATGCTGCTTTATTGAAGGATTCTCTAGGATAGTCTATCCTAACACTTTCCTTCAAAATAAAGGGAGGGTATTCAAATGGAAAATAGAGTGTCAAAGCGGCTTTTATATATTAAAAGACCTATTGACAATTTCTCTTGTGTTAAAGATCACATACCTAGATAAATAATTTCCCGTCTATACAGATGCTTGCTAGGATGGGGTTGGAGGAGTTTTATTGCAATAAGGAAAGATCATATCTTATGAATCCCGAAATTTTAAAGAGCATGAACATAAATAATCCCTTATGACCTCGAGTTAATCACAACCATTCATGCTCTTAAGGTTTGGCGAGATTACCTACTATGGAAGAATTTTTTGTTAATGACTGATCATCACAACTTAACCAATTTCTTTAAGAAACCTAATCTAAATGGTATTCAAACTAGATGGACTACATTTTCAAGAAAATTCAATTTCGACATCAAGAATTTGAAAGGAAAGGAGAATAATGTAGAAGATGCACCAAGTAGGAAGCTGCATTGCATATATGAAATTGTTTACAACCGGATAGAATTTGACTGTTCCGAAAAAATTAAGGAAGTTGCATCTAAGGACGCTAAGTAAAACTTTCTATGGAAACAAGTAAATCAATGCAAAATATGAGACACAAATATAATTATAACATTATGATCACAATTTACTAGCTTTTAGGGGAATAATGTACATTCCCAATCAAATGTAAGTCAAGAAATTTATGTTAGATGAGTTCCACTGGAACCCATATGTCGCTCATCATGGGTATCAAAAAATATTTTCTGTAAACAAAAAGAACTATTTCTGGCTAGGAATGAGAAAGGACATTACAGAGTACTTGGCTAGGTGCTTAGAATGTCAGCATGTCAAAACATAGCACCAACACCTAGTTGGATTATTTCACCCACTACCTATACCTAAGTGGAACTGGGACACCGTCACTATGAATTTTATAACAAGCTTGCCAAGGTCCAAAAGGAAAAATTATTTGATAATGGTAGTGGTGGATAAAATGAGAAAATTAGCCCATTTCATAACTGTTAAGTCCACTTATAGACAGTTTAGATCATGGATATATTCATGAGAGAAATATTTCAGTTGCATGGAATACCAAAGGTAATAATTTATGATATGGATGTGAAATTCACTAATGGCATTTTGGAAGGCCATTTTTACTAGGCTAAGAAACCAAATTCATTTAAGTATTGTGTATCATCCCCAAAATAATGGGAAGACATAATGAATTAATTATGCTCCACATGTACGTAATGCAAAAACCTACTAGGTGGGAAGAAAACCTCCATTTGGTGGAATTCGCCTATAAAAATAGCTATCATTAGTCAATCAAGATGATTCCTTTTTAAGTGTTATATGGGAAGGTTGTCGAAATCCTACTATTTGGAGTATCCCAAAAGACAAGTTATTTTTCGGACCTGACCTGTTAGTAGAAATGGAGGAAGTGGTAAGGAAAGTGAAACAAAATATAAGAGCAACTCAGGATAGGTGAAACTCCTATGCATATAATAGAATAAACTTCAATGAGTTCTAGGTGGGCTACCATGTGTATGTCTGGGTTAAACCCAAACGAAGTACTTTAAGATGGGAAGGTTGTGCAAAAATAGCACCTTGATATTGCGGACCTTTCCAAATATTGGAAAGGGTAGAACTAATGGCATATAGACTTGCACTACCAAGTCATATACGAGTTCATAATGTGTTTCATGTATCTGTTCTTAAAAGATATATGTATTATTCCAGACACATTATAAATTGGTAATATATACAAGTGAATAAAAGTATTATGAATTAAGTATACTTGATTGGTAACTAGCTGAAACTAAAGGTAATGCTTTATGTATCATGTAGGTCGAACCAGATGGATAATTCCTCATAGAACCCCTGCATATTCAAGAAAAAAGAGAAATAATGCTTCAGAGGCGAGCCATCACCCAAGTTAAAGTGCACTCGCGACACTTTATCCCGGAGGAGGCCACTTGGGAAGATAATGAATTAATGCAACAAGCATATCTTGATATGTTTCAAGAGCAAGTTTAAACACCAAGGACAATGTTTCAAACAAGAAGGGGAATATGTCGCACCCCGTACATGAGTGAATATTAGTTAATAAGTTACTAATATTTTTAGTCATTTATGATTGATTAATAGTATTTTAATCATAAATTTGAAGTTAGGAGGTTAACGAGAACTTAAGGAAAGTTAGTTTTAAGTTGATATGAACATGTTAATAAATATTTCTTTCCTTTATGGTATATGTATGACTTGTTGATGGATGGATGCACTTAGAAAACTCAAACGGGAGACCCTAAATGGGTTTTCTAGCTATCCAGGCAGTTATATGCTCATGTTCTTGATCCTCTTTCCTAGGAGATCAAGGGATGTGAGAGGGAAGAGAGGGGGTTCTTGCCTTTTCCCATTCATGTAAAAACTCAAGTTTTTGGAAAGAAGAGAACTGGACCAAGAAGTGATGTGTATTGTAGGTGGAGAATCGTTCTCGAGCTGGGTTAGCCTCAGTGTAACCCTCCACATTGGTAGATTCAGACCATGCTATAGAGTCTTGAGGTTTATAAATGATTAGAGAGTATCACTTCCACCAAGGAAAACTAGCTAGTAGTTGGGAAGCTCGGGGGGAGTTGGACGTGATCGTTGAACTCGCTGTAAGGGAGGAGGGTGCTCCTCTGTTTGAGTTTTGAACTATCTATCAACAAATGAGTATTTTATTTTATTTAGAGAATTAGCATTATTAAATAAAGCTTTAATTTCGTATAAATGAGTTTTTTTTTTAAATATTTTGACAGTATTGAAACATATAATCCTATTCCTTTATTGAAAAAAAATGACTGTACTAAACAAATGAAAATAGGTAAATATTCATGTATACAAAAGCAACATGTAACTATATTTTTATCATGTTAAGCATGTGGAGTGGAAATAGATAATTGAGCATAACCTAGAGCTGAGAAAACCTATGTCACCGAGCACACTCAACATTATGTTCATGAGGTGGCTGTAGGAAGAGCCAAATGGTACCTCATCCAACTGCGAATTAGAGTATCCAGAAAATTCTAAGGTCGACGGGGACAATCACATGGGAGGAGTTATGGTTACTCTACATCATAAACACAATCATGAAACTTGTATTACTCCGCCCATTGGCATGCGACCAATTCATATATGTAACACCCAAGCCACATATGAATTAATCCAACCGCATACACATTAATCCAAGATGACCGACCTATTGCTAATATTACCAATGTGACTCCATATTAAAGTCTATGTGTACAAATATTATTTAAATATGTACGAGGTTCCCACAAATATAAAGTCTGATGTATCATCATAATTGATGCTATTTTTATTTATTTATTATCTATAATATTGGTATATTATATGTGTGTGTTAATATATATATATATATATATATATAATTTTTTTTTGATTAATCACATCATTAGGATTTGGTGGCTTTTCGAACTATCTAATGTGGTTTATCCTGAGGATGAATCACATTAGATAGTTCGAAACTCCACCAAATCCTAATGATGTGATTAATTCGAAAGATTTTCTATCTATCTACATTATGGATCACAAAAATCTTAGATCTAATATATATATATATATATATATATATATATATATATATATATATATATATATATTATAATTCTAATATAATATAATATAATAAAATAAAATATTTAATAAATTTTATAAAAAATAATTAAACTAAATCAATATTAATAAAATAAATTACTATTTTTAAACAAATAAATATAAACGTTAATGATATAGGAATTAAAGTTTAAGCAATAACCTGACATGTATATATTTCTTTACTTTATAATTTCTTCTTTTTCCTTCCACGTTGTCACTATATATTTGATTTTTTCATCGATTATGTATAATTATATTATAAATATAAATATTAAAAAAAAAATAGTATTAAATATAAAAATTAATATAATTATGTTATTAGGTTATTAATATAAATATTAATAAAAATAAATAGTATTAAATATAAAAATTAATAATTATATTAATTTATTTCTTTATTTTGAAATAATGATTTTATAATTTTAATTTACTATAAATAATTATTATGTGGATGATAGATATTTAATCTTCATATATATTTTAGAATTTTTTTAATAATAATTAGAGATAAAAAGTAGAGATTTATTTCAAAATTAATTAATTAAAAAATTTCATATAAACATATGTCACATTAACATAAGTTATCATTTTATATATATATATAATTTATGGTATTGATCTTTTGTATTGTAACAAAACCTATTTATATATTAATAATTTCCATAATAAAATGAAAAAATAAGATTAAAATTTTTATTAAATATTTTTTTTTCAAATATATAATAATAATAATAATAATTAATTTTATAATATAAATAAGTTTCTATATTTTGAAATAGAAATTCTAAAATTTTAATTTTATTCATTATATATCATATTTTAAAATTATTATTAAAAAAAAATCAAAAATTTAATTTTTATGGAATATTTTAAAGTACTCATATATTCATTCATTGAGCTCAACCATTTGCATCACGATTATGTGACATCAGCGGTAGTGCAGCAAGATATTTTCTATACAAAAAGTGGTAGTTTAAAAAATTTACAGAATAATTCAGAAATTCTTATAAAATTATTCAAAATTTTGGTAAAGATTTTTGAAAATTTGGATTTTAGTTGTTATTTCAGTATTTTGGATGTTTTAAGAGTTTTTGATGGTGCTTAATCTATTTTCATTATAAAAATGCAATCCAAACACTTCAATTACCTAATTTTTAAAATTTATTTTAAGTAATTCCAAAAAAATACTGCAATCCAAACACTTCAATTACCTAATTTTTTAAATTTATTTTTAAATAATTCCAAAAAAATACTACCTGCCAAACTATTATATTGCTTTGATTGACAACTCGCACAAAAGTCCAGCTCGTTTCTGACTTTAATATTGCGCTTGAACTTAGTAGGCTCTGTAGACGCTTAGCTGTTAGAATTTAATACGAAATGGATGGCCACATGCACTGTTGCTCATTTTTTTTCAAATTTACAAAGGGTTTCAAGATTCCGTCCAAGCTAGCCAGTTCGAAGAGTTATATTTTTTTTTGAAACTCTGAATATGAGCTTTCATCCTCGTGTGAAGACAAATCCAAAGCAAAGAATGAGACGTAGAAGGCAAAACAAATAATGATGCGCATATGGTTGTACCCTCGTGCGAAGAAAAAAATGAAAAATAGAAAAATAGAAACATGGCGCCATACATAGATCATGAGAACGCCAGTGTTAACATATTGACTAAGGCAACTATCATATATATATATATAGTGTCATTAATGGGTGGTGAAGTATATGTGACTTTTTGAATTTAAATTTAATTAATATAGTGCTTTACTCGTTAATGACTTGTACATATTTCTTACCGTTCATAACAATTTTTCCATAATCAAATATTATCAATAAAAAATACAAACAGGGTGGTTGACTTTCATGTAATCATCCCACCATATCCAAAAATCTGTAAAGATATGATGAGCCCAAAATTTAACTTTGAAAGTTGACTTTTCAGTCTTGGCAATTACTTAATTGGTTTATGTTTAATCATGATATAATAAATGTGTAGTCTATAAGGTGTTGGATAGGTATTTAAGGTATTTCTAAATGTTAACATTTACTCGTTCAATGTTATTCTTAGACATAATCATTTTAATGTAGTTTCATTAATGCTAAATTTTCATTTTATATATTTATATATATAATAATTTTTATTTTATAGAATGTTAATAATCTTTTTTCAGTTTTGGTTGTTGCTTAATTAGTTTGTGTGTAATTATGATATAGCAAATGTGTAGTTTATGGGGGCGTTGGATACATATTTAAGGCATTTTTAAATGTTAAATGGCCTTTTCATTTTTCAATATTATTTTTGGATATAATTACTATGAGCTCATATATATATATATATATATGATTTTTTATTTTATGAAAGGTTAATAAATAATTTTCAAAATTATAAATACATTTTTTAATATTAAACTTTATAAATATTTTAGTATTATGCATTTCTTTTTCATATTCATATTATATTGATTTAGCTTTTTATAATTTTATTTTATAAATAAATAATATATTTTTTAACAAAATAAATGTTCAGAATTCGAGTAGTTTTTAGTGCGACTATTTGAAGGATTTTCCGGTAGATTTTTTTGGTTTTAATTCACAGGATTTTGGCGAGACAACTCCTTCATAATTTAGGCTTCTCTCATCCATGGTAATATTTAGAATTTTCTTCGGTAATAATCACATGTGAAAGAACATGAACCAACCAGTGTGGTTCATCATCATGATTAGGTGAGAGATCAGATCAAGACATTGAGTTTAAATAGATGTAGAGATGGCTAATCTAGCCATTAGAATAACTGCTAATTTGACTTAATCTAGCTGTTAGAATAACTGCGAATTTGACTCAGAAGGGAATAACGATGATTAATTTTATTCAAATAATAATTTTATAAAGAAATTTTATTAATTAATTAATTAATTTAATTATTTTTATTTATTATTAATATTTAAATATTAAAAATTTTTTGGTGAATTTTTTATATCAATTTTTTATAATAATATTTTTTTTTATAAATAATTTAAAATGTTTTTTTAGAAGATGAGGTCAATAATAAAAAATTTAAAATAAACAAAAAGTAATACAAATAATATTGATAATAAATAAATACAAATATAATTGAAGGAAGGAAATGACGGAGACTAAAAATACTTAAGAATATAGGACACCTGCTAATATTCCAACCATCATATTTATTGATATTAAGTGGTCTTTTTTCGATCTCTAAGGCCTCCTTTAACTTACAGTGATGAAAATGGTCAATCCTAGCAATAACGTTAGCCTCTTCAATGCAAATATGATGGTTCATATTTTCTACATGCTCAACTAAGGCAGAGGAGTGATATCTTCCATGCTTAATGTCAACAACATGCTTGCAAATCATTTGATTTAGAGACCAACCAGTTTCACCAATGTAAGGTGTCCCACAAGAGCATGGAATGATGTAGGGTTTACTATATCTTGTAGGGTGTCCCACAAGAGCATGGAATGATGTAGGGTTTACGTTTCCCATATCTAGGGTTTACTATATCTTTAACCGATTTGAGAGAGTTGATAATATTGTTAAGGGGTTTGAAAGAAAAAGAAAATTTATGCTTCTTAAGGATCCTAGCAATCGTATCAATGGTTCCTTGAATAAAAGGAAGGTGCACACTATAGGAGCATTCACTAGGCTCTTTTTAATTATTTGAAGGACCTTTTTCTGCTTTAAGGAAAGCTCTAAGGCCTTCATACCTACTATAACCATTCTTACAAAAGAAATCTAGGAGGTGGGTCTTTTCTCCTTCAAGGTGGGACTCATCAGAGATTCTCAACGCCATAGTGGCTAAGGTGTTGAGGACGCCTAATTTCTGAGCAGGGAAATGATGAGAACTAGCGTGAAGATACTGCTCAGTGTGAGTTTTCTTTCAATAAAATTGATGGGAAAATGAACCATATTCCTTTCTTGAAATGAGAACGTCAAGGAAAGGAAGGCTGCCTTCCTTTACTTTTCATATTTATATATTATTTTTTTATTTCTCATAAATTTTAACATTTTTTTATAAATAAATATAATAATATATTTTTATTTTTCAGATATATATATATATATATTGATGGCAATGATGGTGATGGTGATGACGACGATGATGATGGTGGTGGTTACCGTCCATTAAGACCAATGTGTTATATCTACCTTAAGAGAGGAGAAAGAATCTAAGTTTGATTATTAAAAATATTGTTTCTATGGTCAAAGAGAAGGGGAATAAGTGCTCCAAGATTGCTATAGGTGGGTTGGATTAATAGGTCAAGAAGATTGGAAGTGTGACAAATGGTAGGGAATTAAGAGCGAAATTGAGTAAGAGTCGGTCAATCTAAAAGGAAGTGGTTTTCATCTTCCACATGCTTAGAATCACAAATTTGACAGATTCTATCATTCCAAGGGGTCTTGGGAATAGAAAACTACACGGTCTCACTCTGAAGCTCATGGGAATTAGTTATTATTTTAGCGATGTTAATTTTTTTCTTATTGCTGGACAACATAGAGAGATAAGTGTGATTATCAAGGGTGGGGTTGATCACTTCCTTATAGTATCTTAGCTTCCTTTTACACTCCAAATCCTGATACTCCCACAACTTGTCCTTAAACTTGGAGGCAATAGTATTTTTTATATTATCTTTGCTTCCCATACTGAGCTACTCCTTAATTCCCCAATTGTTGAGCTAGTACTGGGCATCCTTATGCCACCCGTGCTTGAGCCGAAGGTGAGGGTTTTGACTACAGTTAGAAGAAATTTTAGGGAGCCTTTTTGATTCCGTGTTGTCAAGCTTCTTCTTATACATCAAATATCTAAACATAGCCATAATTTTAATGGGGGAAAACCAGATTCGATCAAGAGGATAGGATAGGGAGTATTTCTCTTGACCTTAAGGTTGTAGTTATGAATTTCTTTTGAACCATCTCAATCTTCCTCCATGACTCTCTAGATATACTACAACCCCAAACTTCACATCTGCATAAGACAATAGGGGTGGCAAGGGTCTCAAAGAGGAACCTCTTTTTAATCCAAATGAAAATATCGACAAACCTACAATTATTTTCAAGCTCATAATAAGCTTTCTAGCCCCCAATAGTATTTTTCTCGATGTTATAATTCCAGTTGAGATGATGAGGGAAGTCAATGCCCAAATACTTATAAGAAGAAACCTGCTCTAAGCACTGGTTATTATACATGAAAATACCATGTGTGATATTTTTGGATTTAATGATCATGACTTTAGTCTTGTCGGTATTAATTGTCATACCCATCTTGGAGCAATAGTCATGAAGAATCTGGAGATGCTTGTCAAGGTAATCATGGATTTTTGTAAGAATAACGATATCATTGGCATAGAGGAGAAGAGGAATGAGAACACCAGCAAACTTGGTGCCCTTGCACCCTGCATATTCTAGACACTCCTCTAGCTTATCAATGTATATGAAAAAATAATTGTATTTTTAAAATGATCATTAAAAATCATAAATAATGAATTATTTTTTATTGAAAATATATTATAAATAAATTTTTGAAGTATAAAAATGATTAAAAATCTAAATTGGATAAGAAAATTAGAATAAAATTACAAAATCAGATAAATAAAAGAAAGAAATTTTTATTCATTGAAAATTAATTAACCCATGCTTCTATGTGACCATAGTATTCTTATAAATTAAGAGTTGGGTAGAAATAATGGGGTCCAAAGGAGATCTTAGAAAAATATTTCAACCAATTAGATAAAAAAAATAACAATTTGAACAATTCGATTTCATAATAATTCACATAGAAAATAAAATAATTAAATAATAAATAAATAAATATAATTTCTATATGTTTGAATGAATTTTATAAAGAAAAATTATTAAGTAAAATTAATATAAATAAATAAATAAATAAATTTAAATGTTAATAATATAGAATATAAAAATATAATAAATAAATGTAGATGTTAATATTATAAAAGATAAAAGTATATGTTATATGTTTTTGTCTTATCGCTCTTTGCAACACCATTTATAAGATCATATTCCTAGTGATAGCCAACGGGCTTAAATTTCTCTTCAAGAACCTAATATCCCTTGAACATACTCATTTCATGGAAGGATGAAAAATATTGGATGGGATTATGGCTTCCCTTGCAATCATCCATTCATTGAAAAATCCCAAAAAGGCGAGCATGTTGGCAAGTTATATCTCTATAAGATATATGACCGACTTAATTGACAATACCTTCTTTCAATCCTCAAAGACTTTGGTTTCTCCTCCTCTCAGATAGCTTGGAAAATAGCTCTAATATCTACCCTTTTCTTTTTGACCTTGGTTAATGGGTCTCCTTCTGCCCATTCAATTCCATCAAGGGAATTTGTTAGGGGTATCCCATCTCTCCATTTCTATTTATTTTAGCTACAGAGGGCCCTAGAATATATCTAAAATAAATTTGGCACCATTCAATTCTAAAAGGACCATGCATGTATGGTAATGACCTTCCTATTATGCACCAATAGTTTGTATATGATATCCTACATTTTTCAGTTCCCATTTCTAAGGAAATATTTGTATTAAAGGAACATTGAAAATATTTATGGAGCCCTTAGGAACCCTTATCAATGGGGAAAAATAAAGTATCTTATTCTTTAATACAAATGGGGCTATTAAATGACATATAGCTAGGATCATTGAATTCAAGATTGGCTCTTTACCTTCTATTTATATGGGTTCCCCTTTAGTATCCAATTCCTTTCACTCTTCTTGTTAGAAAAATGTTGTTTAAAGAATGACATCCAAAATGGATAACTGTACATTTTGATCTTTAAATTTGGTTGGTCAAATTTCTTTTTTGAAACCTGTTTTGATGGCTCTCTTAATGTATCATATTTTTATGCTATTGGATCATAGTATGATCTTACAATCCCTGACCTCCATCGTCATAGAATTTATATTGAGGGGGGATGAGAAAGGAAATAAATGGCGATTCATGGATTGGAACAAGTTATTCTTTCTAAAATTAGATGGGGGTTTAGGTATGAGGGATCCAGAGATCTTAAATAACATGTTGGGTACTAAGCTATGGTGGGATTAGCTATAGGGAGAGGTGGTGTTATGAACACATATTTGGGATCATAAATATGTAAAATTCTCATCCCAAACTGAGAAAATATGTCGTAGTGAACTTCCCTTAGGATCCTCGATACATAATTTAGTCCAAATAAATCAGAATCTCATCCAAATCCATGCCTTCTAGGAAGTGCATGATGGAAAAATGAGCATATTTTGGAAAGATGCATGGCAAAAAATTCCCTAATTAAGTGATAAATATGATTTATGAGTTCTAGAATAGTATACCGAAGGTCAAAAATGTGAGATAATGATTGAATTTTGGTAGCCATACCAATATACCTCTCGATGGTGAAGTTGGAAGAAGAAGTCAGCCTGGGTGATGCATCCTTCCTTGAGTTTGTGGGACACCTTATCTTCAGACCTAGAAGATAGGAAAACATTTTTCTCTTTGGACCCAAACATTCTTCATTGAGAATGTCATCCTCTAGGTAGGTATATAATTAAATTTGGTTATTTTCTCACACTTTTCCATGTTTATCTCCCTCAAAAAAATAAATGGAAGAAAAATTGGACTACATGATTATGGCCAAAAGTGGCGTGCTTCACTTGGATTATGAATTGATGTCTTTTTTTTACCTAGGATCTACTTAGGAAGAAATTATATGAGTGCCAATACCTTTGTTAGTTGTGATGGAATGCTGAGATGACTATGGAACACATCCTAAAGTCTTGTCCATATGCAGACCAAGTTTGGAAAAAGCTACAGACTACCTTTGCCACCTCAGATCACAACTGAGATAATATAGAGACAACTTTAGAACACTGGAGGCATGGGTTTAGGATATAATATTGTAGTGAATGGATCTTGGAACTTCACACCAATATTCCTTATCTGGGCCTTATGGAAAGATATAAATTGTAGAATATTTACTTAGAAATACTCTGAAGGTGAGCCACTATGGAGTTGAATCAACTAGCATGTTAGGGAGACAATTCTTAGTGAGTTATGGAAGTAGGATGAATGGAAGGCTAATTCACATGGATGAAATCCCTCTCTAATATTGAGTTATCTCTCACAATGATTTCTTCATGTCCATCTATGACTCCACATCTGAGAGGTACTTCCCCCTATGTTTTCACTCCACTAGATGAAGGCTTTGTAAAATTAAATTTTGATGGGGCTTCCAAAGATAACCTTGGAAAAAGTGGATCTATGAGTGTATTTTTCAAAATTGGAAGGGGAAAGTCGTCATATTTTATACAGGCCATGCCAGACATATTAGAAAAAAACATGGAATATATCTTATGACTAGAAAGAGGCTTGTTGGTGGCGAAGGAAATTGGTATATCCAAACTCCATAATGATGAGGACTTGCAGTTAGTAATCACTTCAGTAAAAAAATTAATTAATGGAACTTTGGTGGAAAATATATTTAAGAGTTCATGCATGGAAGAAATTCTCTCTTATATCAAATCCCTTATTAGCTCCATCCCCTTCTTTCCTCACAGATCGATAGTTCTGGAAACAAGGAGGAAAATCTCCTTGTTAATTAATGTTGGTTGTGTTGTAGCTCCTAGAGACAACCTTGAGTTGTATAAAGACCAGTGCCTAGGACATATTAAATGCAAGGAGCATATGAATCAACTGACTACAGTTGGAAATGTTTGGCTTTCATGCAACTTTTTAGCCACCAATAAAATTTGTCATATCAAATGGTGGCTAAAACATTTTTGGAGCCTTCAAGGAACAAGTTTTATTGCAAAAAGTGTTATCTCTTGAAGACGTCATCTCATTTTTTCATAATCTTCACTGCTGTTTCCATCTAGAAAACAGAATTCTGCTGATTCCATAAGAGAAAATACTGCTGCAAACACCATGTTCCCTTACTTCCACTTCAAAAATAGCCTCCATTTTTACCCCTTTTTCATTCCCATGAAATTCCTCTATTTTTCATTTTTCCATATTTCCCCTTCATGAAATCCCCTTTACAGAGTCTGAAAGTCCTTTTTGAATTCTGCCGAAACCCCCAAATCTATCAGAAAACTCTGAAAATTTCATAAAAAATAAGTTTTTTTCACTAAGGGTTTAAGCCCCTTTGGGCTAAGTCCTAACCACTTCCCTTCCATATGCCCTGGTGCTAGAACAAGGCGCTAAGCCATTTAAACGCTTATCGCATCGCAAAAATCCGAGCGCACAAGTCTTTTGATTAAATTGAAAGTTCCGATGCGATTAGCCCTTTGATTCACAACCCCCGATCCTATTATCGCCTCATATAACCCTTTTTCCTACAATTGGGCACTAAAAACTTGTGAATAAACCTCTCCGATTTATATTTTCCTTTGTAAAGTCGAAAAACCCACTTTTTCCTAAGTTTGGTCTAAACGCGCTAGAGTTGTGTTTTTTAATGTAAAGATGGGTAGATTGAAAGACCCGAACCAAAGTTTCCGATGCGATTAAGCCCCGTTATATAAAACTCACCCGACACCATAAAACCTATGTTTTTCATTTAATTTTTGGTTTTCCTATGTTTTAAAGGGTTTCCGCCGGTGTGAGTTTTAAAACAATATCGACTGTTGATCTTGAGCTGATCAAACGGCCTGCGCATGATCGCATCGCATGTTATATCGGGCTAACATTTGTGTCCCCTCCGATTGGCATTCTCCGATGGATTTTCCGCCATTAGATCTATCCGCCATATCCCAGATCCAACGGCCCATATTCACTCCGATCATTAGCCTTGCCTCCACTTCAAAATCCTCTGATTCATTCCCTGCTGTTGATCTGATCCTCAATTCAACAGTGAGTGCTTAACGCATCAGCACATTACAAGTTCTCCACCCCGCCGATCGTCGATCTCCGATTGCATTTGGGCCGTCCACATGTCCAGATCAGATGGTCCAAATCGTGCCTCATGACTTTGGTTATATTCTATGCACCCCTCTTCATAATGCTGTTTCAGCTAATCGCAGCCGTTGATCTCTACAGATCAACGACCCTTATTAACTCGTCTTCTTCCATTGTATTATTCCGTTTATTCTCCAGATCAAAACCTGACCATTGATCTGTTCGATCCAACGGCCCAGATCGAAACCACCCGTCCTCGTTTCGCCCACGCATCTATCTCATATCGCGCTCATTCTCCTGCATTGGATCTGAGGTCCCAGATCTAACAGTCCACATTCCAAATCGCGTGAATTTCAGTACGAAGTTTATTTTTCCAAAGGGCACGCGAAATAGGTGGTTTTCTGATGCCACGTGTCGGGCAGGGATGCATATCGCATTCCAAAAGGCAATACCGCCTACCTGGCTTTTTCTCACGCGAAAACAGTAATTTTGCGACCCGAAACCGCTTTCCCTCTTTCCTTTATGTTGCATCGCGTGCCTCTTCAACCGTTGATCTCATTGGGCCAATCTCATCCGACGGCCCACGATCATCCTAAACTCCCGAAGGATATTTTCAATACATTTTCCTCTAGACAAAGGTTTTAAACCTTTTTCTTGCATATTTCCACCTTTTCCATATAAAGTGACTCCTTCACTTTATTTCCTCCAGGATCGCTCCCGACCGTCGATCTTTGCAGATCGACGGATCTGACTTAATTCTTCCTCCACTCTCCTTTTTGACCTCCTCTAACAGATCTCCACCGTTGGATGATGCCATCCAATGGCCGCGCTCTCTCCCCACATATTTTGAAGCAGTTTACCCAATAAACGTAGGATTTAATAACAGTTGTGTGTTTTTTGTAGGTCCAAATGAATTTCAAAATATTTTAAAGAGAAATGATAAAGCCGAGGGTGACGATCCTCAGGGCTTTGTTTATTTAAAGAGAATATCATTCCAAAGGGTTCTACGTCACATTTCATCAATACTTCATGGGCATTGATGCCATATGAGCCCTGTGCGGCCCTGCACATCAACAAGAAACAATGTTATTTAATCAAATTAAAAGAGTATCAATGTCGAAGACAAAACAGAACAGAATAGAAGATTGAAGACATTTTTTGGGGGATTACGACTAAGATTGATTATCAAAAGCATAATCCTCCAAATTAAAACACAGTTAAAAGAAAATCATAAAGATATATTAGAAAGAAAGGCCTCCACCACCACAACAGAGGCCAATTGATTCCTCTCAGCTACTACAGTGCCACCTGTTGCCTCAAGAATTCAACAGAAGCCGAATTGTGATCAGAAAATTAGATATATGCCTCACAACCACCAAAGAGTTAATTCAGTCAGAGAACTAAATGAAAAATATCAGTTGAGTTACTACAAATATGACAAAGAGCCTTAAAAGTCAACAAAAGCTCCCACCGAGCTTAATCTTTAATATAAATCAATTAATACAGTGAAAATATCTGCACTCTTCTCCATTAAGCCCCTCAAAGGCCGAGGAGCTATTAATTCTATATTAATTGACTCAGGAGATCTTTTATCAGATCCCACCTCCTCATTCTTTCTATAAATACTTCTGTAGAAGATGAGAAAATGTTGGTTGCAGAACTTTGAAATATACTTGAGCTTGAAACTTCTAATTGTAAATAGTGTTCACTGGCTCTTGAAGCTCTGCTTGTGATAGAATAGTTAGGCTGAGAAGTGAAGATGATTGCTAACCTGAAACATTGGACTTAAAGCTGTAACTAGTTTGAGGCATCAATACAAGCTGATTTATGGGATGCTTGTCTATGTCGACGATGATGTTATTTCTTATTGTAAATTGTTATTTTATTTCTGTTTCCACTTTGTTCATCTTCTCTGATAAAGAACAAAAAGCATAGAGTTAGGATTTACTGTATATCAGTACCCTTCTCTGACTGATAAGCTTTATCTAAATGTTTTCTTCCAATTTTTGTTATTTAGGAATGATTTAATTCAGTTCAAGTAGTAGGAATACTGGCGTTCCCTTGTCCTCCTGTCTTAGCTAAATATTGTTGTTGAATGTTATTTTTAGTTTATGTTAAGTAGAGATGAACTAAGGAAGATATGGTGAGCCCTGGTCCTAGTTTTATCCCAAAATACTAACTGAAAGTTTCCCTAGGAATGTGTTGAAAGCTGGCTAGTTTCGAAGTACTTACCAGATCTTAGGCCATTCTTTGGTATCATTTGTGTTTCCCTTGTTTTTAATTGTTTTATATTGAAAGTATATCAAAGGCTGGCTAGTTTCGAAGTACTTACCAGATCCTGGATTTCTTTTATGTTATTCTTAAGTGTTTGTCAAAGGCTGGCTAGTTTCAAAGTACTTACCAGATCTTGGGCTGCTCTTTGTTCTTCATTTGTTTAATTCCCCTTCTTATTGTATCATTTCATTCCATAAATCAACTTTAAAGATATCCTTAGACATAGATGACTTGCCCCATAGACCACTCTTGAATCTGTTGTTTCAATTAAAACCCTCTTATGACTCCATAGCCCAACAGACTAAAACCTGCAATTACCCATATTTTTGGCCAAAGCTTGTTCTATTTGCTTTCAACTTCTCACCTTTGGATATATTTCCATTTAGAACTTTCCACTCAAATCATAATCATGCTCAACCATCCAAAGACAAAACAAAACCCTCGGCCTTCATAACTAGTCTAATATCATTACCCAAAACTTCAAAGACAAATCCATCTTTTCACTTATTGGAGAGATCCCTCTCCGGATTTAGGAGGGCTAGATCCTAGAATCCCAAAGTGGTTGAAATGATGTTTCTCCCTACAGTCAGACTTTTCCAATCTTGCTGATTACAGGGAGCTAACATAACTATCACTCAGATGAATGGTTTTAATAAGGGTGGAACAAAAACCCCAAAGTTAAACACAACAACTAGGAAAACAACAGAAACTGAGTATAAACTGCAATAAGTAAATGCATCAGACAACTCTAAAACATAATGTTGTAAAACGGGGCCGACTTATAAAATGAATACACAGTTATCAAGTTATATGTGAGCGATGACTATGGCAGAAGATGGAGTAAGATATCAACTATAACCGGGCTTATTCAGGATAAGAATTCATATATACTGGGCTTATTCAAAGATAAGAATCCATAATTTGGGCTTGTTCAAGGATAAGAATCCATTGTAGTTAGTATCGGAAGAACGACGAAAGAGATAGAAAATTAAAAATGTATCAGGCTTGGGCCATATTTAAAGCGCTATGGACGTATAAAACATGAGTATCTGCTATGATAAATTCACGTCTAAACATGGGAGCACTCGCATTCCAAAACCTGTAGATATGAGAAGTATGGAGAAATACAAAATGAATGCTTATATTAAAAGACACAGAGAGAGAGAGAGAGTTACAAACTGTGAATCATCCCGAGCGGAACCCCCGATTCTAGCAAAAATTCTTATTACTGAATCCCTATGGGATCTTCAAACATCCAATATCAAAGTTCATACAAAATACATATAGAATACTCGAGCTAGTGAGTCCTTTGGAAATTATGGAACCCTCTGTTAGTGTTTTCTTCCTGTTTTTATAACCTCTGATTCCAATGCGCAAGAAGATATTTTGGGAATATATCTTCCCTGCGTGCTTGTATGTTGTTTTAGGTCTAAATCAAAAATAGAAATGATGATGAGGTAAAACTACCTCTCATCATCTTACAACATAGGCCTAAAGCCGTTTCTAACTTAAATGTAAACAATATACTAACTGAAAGTAAAAACTTTAGGAGTGAAATAAGGATTTCACCCGAAATGACAAAGTGAAAAGAACATAAGGTTAAAAGGCCACATAGGCCCAGTCAAGAATTATCATTTATGTTTGATGGGGCAGAGCCACTACTACTACTAGGGAAGGTGATACCATTAGTATTGGAAGAGCTGGCCTTCTGTGTTGGAGAATGCGGTACTGCTAGTAGTGGAAGAAGTGGCCTTCTGTGCTGGAGGTTCCTGTAGAATGTCCAATGGTCATGATCCATTGACTTGGACATGGACTTGACCCTCTTCATCATTTTTCTCTGCTTCCTGGGCATGGAGGATCATCAACCTCGGCCTCGAGCCACTGTGATTGGCTATGAGATGGCCCACATACTTAAAATTCCATGAAAACCTGCACATACAACATACCTGTTAAATAAATCCCGCGATGAAGGAATAGACTGCTTTAGAGGACTCAGGTGAAGGTGGAAGCACAGTGTGGAGGCAAGGAATGCAACGGAGGCATTTCCATGGAGAAAGCAGAGTTTAAATCTAATTTGGCGCAAATTTATGCAAAAGGCGATTTTGCAGAAAATCAGAGTGGTTTTTGCATAGGCGGAAGGTGGTAAGTGGTAATGAGAGAAATGAACGCAATACAGTCACACGGGTGACGTTTTTCCTCACAAAACCGCCCATTTTGTGTCGGAGTTGTGCGTTGGGAAGTTGTTGCGAATTGGGTGAGAAAATGAACGAGAGCCGTCCGATCTGGGAAAATCATATCAACAACAGTGGTTGAAATCGATAGACGTACTTGTGCGGTCGGGTGGGACCAGCGATGACGTCATAAATCCTATCATGTAGTAGGATGATCAGTTGCGGGGTTATAAAAGTGAGAGTAACATGGGCCATTGGATGAGGGAGATCAACAGTCCAGATTAGAGCGAGGGAGTGCAATATTAGATGAGTGATCGGGAAAGTAGCGAATGAGGGATGGAGCGGGGACCATTAGATTATGAGGACATCAACTGTGGAGATCAACTGTGGGGGCACTGCGGGGTAGGGATAGGTTGCTAGGCCTGGTGCACTCGTACTTAATCTGAGCCGTTGGATAGGGTGAGATCAATGGTCCTGATTAAAAGCTGGGAAATGATGGAGGATGAAGGGGGAGAACAGGCAAGAGCCCGCTGGCCGTTGGATCGGGTGAGATCAATGGTCCAAATCGATTCCAGGGAGCTAAGCAGGTACGAGCCAAATTTTGGTCGGATGTCGCTGGGGTTAAACAGAGCCATTGATCTGGGGTTTGATCGGACGGTGGGGATTGCATCGGAGAATCGACATCGGCAGTGAAGAAAAGTGAAAGGAAATGGAAATGGGGATTGGCGAAAAGCGATGGATGATGGAGAAAGGTGAAGCTCGACAACCGTTGGATCTGGGGGAGATCAACTGTTAGGATCTTCTTGGCAGAGATGATATCGATGGTGAAATATAGAGTGAAAATGGAGTACAGTGAAGTGCGATGTGTGATGGATGGGCAAAGCGCGACGAGCGATGACTGTTGGATTTGTGGAGATCAACAGTCAGGATCTCTTCTACAAAGATGAACCTCAGTGGTGAAACAAAAGATAAAATGAGTGGAGTTGGGAACCAGCGAAGTCCAATGGCTAAAGAGGGCTTTAGGACTTTTAGCTGTTGGTCATACAGCGGGGTCATATGAGAAGTGGGGGCTAAGGGCCTAAGCTGAAAGGCGCTTAGAGGCCTGATATGTTAAAATGAGTGCTTTTAAAGCTAAAAGGTAGATTTTTAGCCTTTTCAAGGGTTCTGATAGGTGAAAAAGGGGCTTTGACAGTCCATACAGTCCTTGTTGTATTTGGTTTGAAGTATAAGGCTCCTTATCATTAGACATCCCAACTTGGTGAGGGATGTCATAACAACATTGGCTCCATTTGGGGACGACCCGTTTGTCCTCGAACATGTCGAGAACTCCACAGACCATCTATTAGCCTTCTTCTTGCGAGCACAGTCTCCTTGATGCCTTCTCTTCTTCCTTCATGAAAACTCAAAACAACAAACATCATAATAAAAGAAACTAAATAATGTACAATATCATACAACAGACCTTTCGGCTTGAATCAATACTGGAAAAAGGGTTTTAAGAATTTCCCACTCACAGGGGCTTCGATCAGATCACCCTGCAAATTTTCCAGTCTGAAAGTGTTGTTTCCTCCCTCTTCAGCAATTTTAAAAGCTCCGAACCATAGAGGATCAAACTTTCCATGCTTTCCTTTCTCGGCCCTTCTTATATCCCATCTTAGCACCAGATATCTGACCTACATCTCTTTATCTTTAGCATGCTGATCGAACAGGTCTTTCATTTTCTCTTGGTACTTAGTCAACCTCTGATTTACTTGAATTCGAGTCTCTTCTAGCTCTACTAACTGATTCATTCTTCTGGTAAGATCGTTTGGTTCCTCTTGAAAATCCTGCATGAACCTAGCCACAGACCATAGACCAATTCATACAAATCGCTGCTCTACCATAGATCAATTCATATGGGGATTTTCTTGTTGACCTCTTACTAGTGATTCTGTTTGCCCATAACGCGAACTTGAGCTGAGAATCACAGTTCTTCTGATTTTCATTTATGGCCTTTTTCAATGCCCTTACCAATGTCTTGTTTGAGGATTTTTCCAATCCATTTCCTTGTGGATAGTATGTAGTATAGTGTCCTAACACAATATTATATTGTTGGAAAAAATTATAAATTTGACAGACTTAAAAGCCTAAGCATCATCTGTGACAATCTTAGCAGGGTAGCCAAACCATGAGATAATGTTATCTTCCAGAAACTTGATCAGCACTGTGTCTGTAGCATTCCTTCCTGGCATGGCCTCTACCCATTTAGTGAAGTAATCAGTGGCTGTGAGTATCCACTTGTGTTTACCGCTTGAGGTGGGATGAATTTCGCCGATGAAATCAATTCCCCACTGTTGGAAAGGTTCTTCTATGTGTACCAGGATCATAGGCAAAGGTGCGAACTTCTTCCTTTCAGCAAATTTTTGACATTTTTCATAGGCCCTTACCCGAGTATGAACATCTACGAAAATTCTGGGCCAGAAAAAGCCTGCTTTCATAATCTTGTGTGTCGTGGCCCTCCAGCTATAGTGGCCACCACAGATGCCCTCGTGGAATCTCACCATCACTTCTTCTATTTGATTTTCTGTGAGACATAAAAGTAGTATGCCCGATGGGTCTCTCCAGTAAAAATGGCCATTTGCTACGATGAACTTCTGAGATTTTAACCTCAACGTCCGATACTTCATCTTGTCGCAGCTTGGAGGACATCTAAGAGTCAAGAGGTACTCTACAATTTCTTTGTACCATGGAATGAGAAGGTACTTGATGTGGGTTTTTTGTGTGGAGGTTTCTATTCCGCACTGCTCGTCTGCTCTTTTAGGCTCTTCATTGGCCACCATAGATAAATTTATCCCCAAATCCTGACAGTTTGATTTGGAAAGGATATTGGCTAATCCTTGTCCCTTTATTAGCTTAGTGGGGCGTATTTTCAACTCATACTCTTGTATCTTGGTTATCCATTTGCCTCTCTTTCCTTCATTATTCCCCTAAATCAAGATGTCTTTTACAGCTGCTGTGGGTATGAATGCAGTTATAGCTAACTGCAATACATATATCCGAAAAGCCTTCAGGGATTTGACTAAGGCATAAGCCTGTTTCTCCATGACGTTATATTTTAGCTTAGCATCGCGAAGCATTTGGCTAAAAAAGGCGATGGGTTGTTCATGACCTTCCTCATTTTTCTGAAATAATATAGCTGCGACGGTGCCGGGAGATGAAAACGAAATATCATGAAGGGTTTCGCATAGTCCGGTCCTGCCATTACTGGGGCTTCTGCGAAAACATTTTTAATTCTTTTAAAATATTCCCGCGACTCTGTAGCCCATTTTACTTGGTTATCCTTATTCAGCATCTCAATTATGTACCGGACTATCTCTGCATAGTTCAGTATGAATCTTCTCAAGAAGTTGATACATCCAAGAAAAACTTGGACCTCTTTCTTTTTTCTGGGAAAGGATATACCATTTATTACTTATACCCTTTTTGCGTCAATTTTTACCCTTGCCTTTGTTACAATATGCCCCAACAGTTTACCCTCTTCTAAAGAAAACATAGATTTTTGTGGGTTTAAAGGCAATCCACACCTGCAGCACTTGTCAAAGGTTCTTTGCAAATGCTCCATATGTTCAGCAACGTCCTTTGAGAATACTGTGATATTGTCCAGGTACACCACCACAATTTTTTCTTGTTCCCCCACAAAAGAAATGTCCATGGCCCTTTGAAATGTAGCTCTTGCATTGATCAATCCAAACGGCATTCGAGCATACATAAACGTACCCCAAGGAGTAGTGAATGCGGTTTTCTTTTGGTCCTCCGGAAGCACTGCTACTTGATTATACCCAGAAAATCCATCCATCATAGTCATTCATGAAGATCCTACCACCTTCTACAATATATGGTCCATCTTTGGTAGCGGATAATTGTCTTTCAAATATGTTCTGTTCAAGTTCCGAAAGTCAACACACAGTCTTATCTCTTCGTTCTTCTTTCGGACTGGGACCAAGTTGGCCACCCATTCAGAATATCTTAATGGCACAATAATCTTAGCCTTCAACAGTTTCTTGATTTCCTTTTCTATGGAGGAAAGGAGTAAAGGATTAATCTGTCTTAATTTCTTTTTGTGTGGCTTAGCATCTCCTTTAAATGGAATCTTCTGCTAGATAATGCTAATATCAAAGGTCTTCAAATCTTGATAGGACCAGGAAAATACGTCTTTATATGTCTAAAATAGCTTCCGATATTTCTCTTTGTATTCTTCGGGTACCTTATTAGACAATTTCACAATCTTGGGATCAACCTCCGTGCCAAGGTTCAGGTCATATACTTGATTTTCTTCAACAACCTTACTTGGCCAGATTGGGACATCATTCTTATCAAATAGTCTCTCCATAGGGACCAGTCCTATGGGTATTACATTCCCTTTTAGCTGCAGCGCCTTGTGCCCAACCATGGTATCCTGCCATTTATTCTGAGGAAGGTCCTCAGTCTCCTCCTCGCCAACATCTATGGCCAAATTGGAAAATTTCCCAATGGTCTCCATGAATCTCTTCACTTGTTCTTCATCTTCAAACACCTATCAGTGTTTTAAATTGTCAAGGATGGAAGGACAGTAACATACCTCTATCTCGTACCTCAGGAGGGGATTCTAAGGTGGTCGAAAAGTGCTTGTGGCTACTGCAAGAGAGTCTGCCATTCTGTTTTGGTCTCTTGGCATGAATTGAATATTAAATGCTGAGAATAAATTATCTACCAAGTCCCATAACTCATTTCTGTAAGCCCTCAGTCGTGGGTGCTTAGCTTGACACTGATTTCTTACTTGTATCACCACCAGTTCTGAATCTCCCAAAACCTTCAAGCTCTGAATATTCACATTCTTTGCTGTTTGTAGACCCAGGAGAAATGCTTCATATTCAGCTACATTGTTCGTGGCTTCATATTCCAATTTGAAATAAAGTGGGACTAGCTGTCTGGTCGGCGAGATCAGGAGAACTCCAGCTTCATTCCCTTCCCTTGAGTTAGCTCCGTCAAAGTGCAAAGTCCAAACCCCACCTTCTTCATTATTTTAAGACTGTTTGGTATTTACCGGACAGAAAGATGGCTCTTGCAGGTAATCTTGGTCTTCTTCAATAATGAAACATGAAAACTCGCCTTCTTTACTGTATACCAGTGATTTTATTGAATTACCAGTCTTAGTCACTATTTTTACGAACCTTGTTTCCTGATATAACCTCCTCTCTTGTCTTCCAAAAATGGGGATAGTTGCATAGGTTGGGTCCAACATTATAGATCCTCCAATTTTTGTACCCCATGATATTGATAACAACATTCCAAACCAAGCTGGGATGTTGGCCACTAATATGTCCATTACCACGCTCTTAGCAGGGATTTGGGCTAGATTTACCACCAAGTCCTTGATCATCCCCAAACATTTGACTCTTTTAGAATCAAAAGAGTAGAGATCTTTATATGGGTGAGTGATCTGCAACCCCAATTTCTCCATCACCGATAGAGGTAACAGGTTATGGGACACCCTGGAATCCAGAATACAGTTGTGCAACAAAAAATCATGAATTACTAAAGAGACATAGAAAGGAGGAGTTGAAGCATCTAACTCCTCAACATGAAGACCGAAAATTACCATAGGCCTTTCTTCCTGGAGGTTTAAACTATCTGGGATTGGGGCTACTCCTTGAGGAAGCATGAAAGAAGACACCTAAGACTGGTAGACTGGCTGTTTTAGAAGTTCAGTTAGGGGGACTGGGATTTTAGCTTTTTCCAGCTCTTTCTGAAGGCTAAATACAGGAGGAGGCTTCTCTATGAGACTTTTTTTTGGCTCTTTACTCTTGGCAGGATGTTTTTCTTCCTTTGGGATAGGCTTTAATTTTACAATTGAGTTGGGGAATATATTAGAAGAATATGGAACAGAGAAATTAGGATGCAAAGGTTCGGTCACAAGTTTCTTACCTTTATCTTCAATTTTTTGAACGACAAGCTCCTTCTGAGGCATCTCTTCTTCTTGTTCTTATGTTCACGTTCTCTTTCTAAAGGACCTGAGATCATATTTTCTATGAAAATGTGCTTGCATGAAGTCTACAAATTGTTTACAGTAATCATTGATCTCTGGATCTTCAGTAGCACATGCTTTTTCTTCTTCTTCTTGCAAAAAGAGCTCCACTTCATCGTCGTCTGAGTAAGCAAGATATTGATCATCTTGCCCATTGGGAATGTCTTCGGCAGGGCCATCCATCTACCCTTCCAGATACATCGGGGGTTGTATGCGTTCTTGCTACTCATTCCTCTCTCTCTGCAATATTTGAAGAGGAGGCTTTCTATATTGTGATTTAAATCCCCTATTTGGAGCAGTTTGGAATGGATTGGAGGATGAGTTCTTTGCCTCGAGCTCAAGCTTCACCATCTTGCTCAAAAGGTTCTTGATCATTTTAATCATCTCCTCTATTTTGTAATCTGCAACCTCTCTATCTTGACTTGAGGTAGATGCTTCTTCTTTTCCTCTACATCTAGCATCATGGTATGACCTCCGTTTTGATTTACCCGTAGAGGCGAAGTTAGCTTCCACTTCCAATGCATTAGTCCGGGCTTCATCCAGAGTAGCAGAATTCCTTTCTCTTAGAGAGAATCTAAATTTTGACTCGAAGGCTGCTACAAACACCACTTTAGTAGCAATCTGGTGAGGCTTCATTTCCGCTGGGAGACTTGTATATAATTTATTAAACCTCTTGATGAATTCATACACATCTTCATTATGTCTCTTTCTAAGTGCGTTGAATTTTGTAAGACAGTATTCGTGGTCATTCTTCTCTCCCCATTTCCTGGTGAAGGAATTTTCAATTTCCTCCCAGTTATTAATGGAGTGGTCCCCCAAGGTCTTGAACCATTTTCTGGTCTCTCCATCTAGAGACTAGACAAACAATCACAACACCACATCCAAATGTTCAACATTGAAATTTTCGGCGAAGGCGCAAAAAACTTCCACGTGTTTCTAAGCAGCAGTATTGTCTTCCCCATTGAAATGAGGTAAGACCTTTAGGTAATCCTGAGGCATGTCATTCAGGACCTGAGGCAATGCCAGGGGGGCATATTTGTTCAATAGGAAACCAAGGACAACCATCAAAGGTTGTGGGGGTGGCAGGAGATTCTGATGTATAATAGGAGGTGGTGGAAGAGAATTATGTATGAAAATGGGGATATACTGAACAACGACAATGGGGATATACTGAACAACGACTTGAGGGGTTGATTGAACTGTTAGAATATGAGAAGTGGAAACCTCTGTGACTTCTTTAACTTCTTCGGATTCGGGAGTGGGATGCAGAAAGAAGCTCGTGGTGTCTACAAAATCAGCCTCATCTTTGACTTCAATATTTTCCAGGGAGGGGCTATCTAAAGTATAGTCAAGGCTTCTTGAGGTAGAATCAGAACCTTGATCTTGAGCTAATTGAGAGGAGGATGGACAGTCTTCCAGGGAGAATCTGGGAATATCTGTATAAGATGATTGTCTTTCTATCCAAATTCTATTGTGCAAAATATTCTCTGGATCAAACACTAAAGGTGTTCTCAACTGGGATGTATCTGACCTCAGGTGTGGCTTTTGGGAAGCCAGGACTGAAAATAAATTTATCCTTTGAATGAACGTGGTGTCGCCAAGGTGAGGGATCTACAACTCCCAACCCTTCTTTCTCACCTATTCTGAAGGGTCGATGAATATTTTTTGAGGCCCAGGGATTCAGTTCTTTAAATTCTTTCCCCAACAAAGGCGCCAAAAAGATGTTGTAGCTCCTAGAGACAGACTTGATTTGTATAAAGACCAGTGCCTAGGACATCTTAAATGCAAGGAGCATATGACTTAACAGACTTTAGTTCGAAATTTTTGGCTCTCATGCAACTATCACTCAGATGAATTCTTTTAATAAGGGTGGAACCAAAACCCCAAAGTTAAACACAACAACTAGGAAAACTGCAGAAACTGAGTACAAACTGCAATAATTAAATGCATTAGATAGCTCTAAAACAAAATGTTGTAAAAGGGGGCTGAATTCTAAAATGAATACATACTTATCAATTTATATGTGAGCGATGACTATGGCAGAAGATGGAGTAAGATATCAACTATAACTGGGCTTATTCAAGGATAAGAATCCATATATACTGGGCTTATTCAAAGATAAGAATCCATAATCTGGGATCATTCAAAGATAAGAATCCATTGTAGTTAGTATCAGAAGAACGACGAAAGAGATAGAAAATGAACAATGTATTAGGCTTGGGCCATATTTAAAGTGCTATGGATGTATAAAACATGAGTATCTGCTATGATAAATTCACGTCCAAACATGGGAGCACTCGCATTCCAAAACCTATAGATACAAGAGGTATGGAGAAATACAAAATGAACACTTATATTAAAAGACAGAGAGAGAGAGAGTTACAAACTGTGAATCATCCCGAGCGGAATCCCAAATTCCATCAAAACTTCTTATTACTGAATCCCTACAGGATCTTCAAACATCCACTATCAAAATTCAAACAAAATACATACAAAATACTCGAGCTAGTGAGTCCTTTGGAAAATCTGGAACCCTCTGTTAGTGTTTTCTTCCTGTTTTTATAACCTCTGATTCCTATGCGCGAGAAGATATTTTAGGAAAATATCTTCCCCACATGCTTGTATACTGTTTCAGGTCTAAATCAAAAACATAAATGATGATGAGGTAAAACTTCCTCTCATCATCTTACAATGTAGGCCTAACGCCGTTTCTAGCTGAAATGTAAACAATATACTAACTGAAAGTAAAAACTGTAGGAGTGAAATAAGGATTTCACCCGAAATGAAAAAGTGAAAAGAACATAAGGTAAAAGGGCCACATAGGCCTAGTCATGAATTATCATTTCTTTTTGATGGGATCGAGCCACTGCTGCTACTGGGGAAGGCGATACCATTAGTAGTGGAAGAGCTGGCCTTCTGTGCTGGATAATGCGGTACTGCTAGTAGTGGAAGTAGTGGCCTTCTGTGCTTGAGGTTCCTGTAGAATTTCCAATGGTCATGATCCATTGACTTGGATGTGGAATTGACCCTCTTCATATTTTTTCTCTACTTCATGGGTGTGGAGGATCATCAACCTCGGCCTTGAGCCACTGTGATTGGCTATGAGATGGCCCACATACTTAAAATGCCATGAAAACCTACACAGACAACAAACATGTTAAATAAATCCCGTGATGAAGGAATAGACTTCTTCAGAAGGCTTGGGTGAAGGCGAAAGAGCTGTGCGGAGGCATGGAATGCATTGGAGGCATTTCCATGGAGAAAGTAGAGTTTAAATCTGATTTGGTGCAAATTTATTCAAAAAGTGGTTTTGCGGAAAACTAGAGTGGTTTTCATGGAGGCGGAAGGTGGTAAGCGGTAATGAGCGAAATGAATGCGATACAGTCAGGTGGGCGACGTGTGTCCTCACAAAACTGCCCATTTCACGTCGGAGTTGCGCGCTGGGGAGATGTTGTGAATTGGGTGCGAAAACGAACGAGAGTCGTCCGATCTGTGCAAATCAGATCAACGACAGTGGTTGAAAGAGACAGACGTACCTGCACAGTCCGGTGGGACCAACGATGACATCAGAAATCCTGTCATGTAGCGGGATGATCAGTTGCAGGGTTATAAAAGCGAGAGTGATATGGGTCGTTAGATGAGGGAGATCAATGGTCTAGATCAGAGTGCGGGAGTGCAATATTGGATGAGTGATCAGGAAAGTAGCGAAGGAGCGATGGAGCAGGGACCATTAGATTATGATGACATCAACGGTGGAGATCAATTGCGGGGGTGCTATGGGGTATGGACAGTCTGGTGGGCCTGGTGCACCCGTACTTAATCTGGGCTGTTGGATAGGGTGAGATCAATGGTCCAGATTAAAAGCTGGGAAATGATGGAGGATGAAGGGGGAGAATAGGGAGGAACCCATTGGCCATTGGATCAGGTGAGATCAATAGTCCAGATCGATTCCAGGGAGCTAAGCAGGTATGGGCCAAATTTTGGTCGGATGCCACCAAGGTTAAACAGAGCCGTTGATTTGGGGTTTGATTGGACGGTGGGGATTACATTAGGGAATTGACATCGGCAGTGAAAAAAAAAGTGAAAGGAAATGGCAATGGAGATTGTCGAAAAGCGATGGCCGGTGGAGAAAGGCGAAGCACGACGACCGTTGGATCTACGGGAGATAAACAGTTATGATCTTCTCTGCGGAGATGATATCGACAGTGAAATATAGAGTGAAAATGGAGTACAACGAAGTGCGATGTGCGATGGATGGGTGAAGCGCGACGATCAATGACCATTGGATCTGCAAAGATCAATAGTCAGGATCTCTTCGGTAAAAATGAACATCGGTGGTGAAACAAAAGAGAAAATGAGTGGAGTTGGGAACCATCGAAGTCTGATGGCCAAAGAGGTCTTAAGGACTTTTAGTCATCGGTCATAGAGCGGGGTTATATGAGAAATGGGGGCTAAGGGCCTAAGCTGAAAGGTGCTTAGAGGCCTGATATGTTAAAATGAGCGCTTTTAAAGCTAAAAGGTGGACTTTTAGCCTTTTCAAGGGTTTCGATAAGTGAAAAAGGGTCTTTGACAGTCCATGTAGTCCTTCTTGTATTTTCTTTGTAGTATAAGGCTCCTTATCATTAGACATCCCAACTCAGTGAGCGATGTCATAACAACAGGTTGTTAATATAGAAATGTGGATTACATTGTGGAGTGGATAGATGCATTTTGATATGATTGGTATGACTCCTTACAAACTATCATGGAGGCAGATTGTGCCTCCTAGGTGAAATACATGCACATGTTATGCGCTCTTATATTGGATCCTATGAGAATTTAATCCTAATTGAGTGGTATGATGTTGGTGATAGAAATTCACACAAGGGAATATAGTATGATGAGAAAAGAGTAGAGGGAGAACTACAAGACTCAATTTTTTAGTGGAAAATTTGTTGGATAGATCAACAACATTCTATACAAGACTATGGGGGTTGCATAATTTCTAGGAGATGGAAACATTCCTTTTCCTCTTCTTTGTTAATTTACAAGGTCTCACTTATCTTGAAAGTATTGGAAACTAATAGTGTTCCTATTCCAATTGTTGTTAAGATGGAAATCTTACAGAATGGTAAAAGGACTTGTTTGAGCTTGGTTGTGGAGGTGAAATGGGACTGATATCTTCTTAGTGTTAATCTTCATACTATGGTTCTTGTAGTCCAGGTAATTAAATGTTCTTGGATTAGTTCTTTGTGATTTCCTATGTTGGATTTTCTTCTTATCTCCTTGCATTGCAAGGTGTCTGATGTGCTAAGACTGCACTTGGAGGGCCCTCAACAAGGTGTATTATGGTTGCATTGTCTATTTGGGGAAGGGGTGTGAAATGGTAGTGATGCATCGATTTTGTTATCTCATTTAGGTTGCAAGGTAGATGATGTCCCTAGGCCACATTTGGTGGTCCCTCTAGAAGGTCTATTCTCATTGCACTGTCTATTTGGGGAAGAGTTGCGAAATGGTAGTGATGCATCGATTTTTTTATCTACTTGCTCCACTATTATTTTGGTCATATGAGACTAGTTCTTGTTGTTGTAATACTAATGATTATCACTCGTATTAGCCTCCATGTTGGTTTCCTTAATAGAAGGATGGGGCTTGTAATGATTTGAAGACAATATTCTCTGTAATGTGATATTTTAGGCAACATAAAGTAATTTAAAAAATTATAACCGTTAATAAAAATAAATATTAATAAATATAAATATTAATAATTATGTTGGAATAGTAAGTTTATAATTCTAAATTAATTGTGAATAATTATTTTGAAATAGTGTTTCTATATTTTCAATTTAATTATCAATAATTATTAAGTTAATGGTAGGTATTTAACCTCCATAGAATATTCTAGAATACTTTTAGTAATTGTTTTCTTTCTTCTAGTTTAATTAAATTTTTTAATTAAACAAATTTGATATAAACATATGTCATATTAAAATGAGTTATGATTTTTTTGGCATGTGGTATTACTAATACATAATAATCCATAATATTAGCTCTTGGTATTGTAACAAAAGCCTATTTATAGGTTAAGGATCTTTATCGTTAAAAATCTTGTTATATGTTTTTTGAAGATATATTTTAAAGAAAATGTTTCTATTCATATCCAATTTTATCAATTACTTAATTTATAAAATTATACTAATATAAAATTATATAAATTAACATTAAAATTAAAGTAAATAATTATATCTATATCTATATTTATATAAATAGACATAATTTGAAATTTTATTAAACCTTAAATCCTTTATATCCCCAATTCCAAATAAAGAAGGTATAATTTCGAGTAAAAATTTATATGATATAGCCTAGAATTTGTATTGAGTTAAGAGGTCATAGCTATACTTATATAATAAAATGTGTCATCAATTCCAAATAAAGAAGGTATAATTTAGAGTATAAATCTATATGATATAGTCTAGCATTTATATTGAGTTAAGAGGATGTAGCTATACTTATACAAAAAAGGAGGCTACAAAGGAGCAAGTCCCTACCTTGAGTAGGGGCTTGATCCCATCAGTTTTCTTACATTGGTCCAAGAATATTTTATTAGTCCAAAAAGATTTCATAAAAATGTAGAAAAAAATTACATGGGACTCACAATGTGAGAAGTGCAGCGGGATACTAACTAGTTTTGATAAATCTAATATGTTCTTAAACCTTGAAATTTTGGGTTGAAGCCAAATTGGCGGCTGTTATGTGATATAATCAGAATAGAAAAAAAAAAATAGAAAATATTCAAATAATGTATTATGATTCATTTATTTCATTTTTTGCATAATGCATGTTTCTAGTCTTAAATACATTTCTCAAAAAGTTCTGAAGTATTAATTTCATATATTAGAATCAAATTTCACATCAATTTTATATATCATAATTGCAGAAATCTCCATACGATACCAAATTCCATGAATCACAACAAATATATCTCTCTTATAACTTCCATTTTTTTAGCTGGATGGGGGTTTGAAAACAAAAAGCATAACATTAGTTATGAAAAAAACTTGAAGGCTATAGTACCACTTAGTTAACTATGATAAGGTAGAATATTATTATGAAGTAAGTCATTTCAAATTTTGATTGAATATATTGAATCGAATTGAATTCCCACTCATTCTACTAAGATATTCAAGGTGCTCAGAACTCCAAATTTATTAATTTAGTTTCTGCTGTGGGATGGGGTTGTGGAAACAAAAAAACCAGTGCTATCTTAGTTTTGGGTTGGGTTTGTGGATAAAAAAAACATTGTTATCTTAGCTATGGGTTGGGGTCGGGGGTTAAAAAAAACATCATTTTTATTTCTGATTTCTTAAGCATTATAGTGCCAAAGTACTTCAGATATTCCAGGGTTTTAAGAGAGTTATATCAAATTTAAAGGGTATTTTAGTAGCATTTTCCTTCCACTAAACAAAAAAATCCTCTGTTTTTCTAGAATAAATAGGAGTATTGATATGTAACAAAATCTCATCTTATGGATATGTTACTATAGTAACATAGCTTACATAGCTTGCAATACTCATCTTGCAATTCATGCATATTTTTTTCCCCATTAATGACAATAGAGATCACTCGGTAATTGTTGTCAATGATATTCAAAGGAAGAAGATCCAATATTTCGACTGCTTGTAATAGGAGAAAATTACCACCCTATGAAAGTAACATAAATTTTATTGAGATACAACATGCTATCATCAATTTACCATTTGAAATAAGCACCACCAAAGAAAAATATATGCCACCATAAAAAATAGCCCAAGCATATTACTGCAGAAGAAACAATATCTTCACTTTATGCTACCATGAAGCTTACCCTGCCCATGAAAAGGATGAAATTAAAATTAATCCAAAATTTGAATGTAGAGTTGTGCATATCATACAAAATTTATTCCTGACATTCAAAGAAACAATAATTTTACTATTAGAATCACCTCGCAACCAAATCATGTAACTTTGTAGACAATCCTCAATATCATAAGCATGTGAAAATGAGTTCAATACCTTGAACCCATGGATTTTCCAACCGAAACTAATGGATTTCTTGGGTACTTGGTAACATCTTTCTTCACTTCATCAACCAGTTTTTTTGCCTTAGGAGGCGTTCCATGTTTTCCTCCAAAAAAATATGCATGTTTTATGTCAATTTTAGACTAAACTACTCATCCACTAATATAGTTTCTTAAACATTCAGTCAAGAGAGGTGACCATGGTAAACTGGGCTTCTTAAATGATAGTAGCTCTAGCTTCCCATATGGGTGTGTAGTATGTGAGGCTAACATTGGATGTGTTTGTCATAAGTACATGAAGCTGATGTTTAAACATATGGATTCCTCACTAGAAAATGCCACCGAGTTATCATGAGACCAAAGTTCTAAATTCTATTAAACTAATATGTTCAATAATTTCATAATGCATTTATGTCCAACAATATTCATGGAAAGAGAATATCAATTACCTGAAATAGTAAAGCCAATTCTTTTAATTCAATTTAGGTTATGAATTTCAATTCAATTTAAAAAACAAATAATAATAATAATAATAAAATGAAAATAATGGCTCAACTTATAAGGATATTCAAAAGTGACAGCTTCCACAGCATCAGTTGGAGATGCCAACATATTATTCCATCTATTACACCAACATAATTTGATATCACAACAGAGAACGATAAACAATAACACATGTATGAGAAATAATGTATGCCCCTTAGCTTGTTAAATGCCTTTTGTAATGCAAAGTTCAAGAGTACTATGTCTTGGTTATTTTATATTAAGTGGAATCGCAAAGTAAAATATATAAATGAGTACAATTGTCTAGGTTGGTTCCCTTTGACATTACCCAATTGTTGGTACAATTGACCTAATTTAGCTATCATTGGTAAATCAAAAGTACTGCTTATGAAAGGGTGGGTTGGTTCTATCTAGCATTGGGCCTCTATTGCTGCAATTGATGTAATTTAGCTTTCATTTTCTTAATCAAATGATATCCCATTCAAATCATATTTAAGAACTCTGCCAATACGAATTGATTTATTGGTGAGGTTAACAAAACATTAGGTCGTTTACTAGGTACCATTCCTGATGTCTACTGTCCCACTTAAATGGCATGCCTCTTTGAAAGGGAAAACACAAGTCATGGGAAATGCTCATTCTAATGGAATGGCTATCCCTCAAAATTGGCATCTAAGTGGGAGAACCAAATAAATATAAAGTCAGTGGAGTAAGAGCAGGTAGGTTGAAATAGTCCCATGGATCCAAGGAATTTCATAACAAAGACTTTTTCAGCTCCGAAAAGAATCAAAACCTGGTCTTTGACCACCTTAGATAGCTCGAATCACAATCATACTCATATTAAGGAGCCTCATTAGTGAAAAATGGATAAATATGTATAGCACATAAGATCTCTCTTCTAGACTGTGTAGTAATTGGCCATTTTGAGTTATTCCAGTGAAGGTTAAAATCCCCATCCCATAGGAAGGCCTAAAATTATAGCCAGATTTAATTCACCAGTAAAATTTTGAGGCTTTATTAAACTTGAAACTAGAAGTAAAAGGATGGGTTATAACCCAATTTAATTGGAAAGAGAAGAAAATTAAAAAAAAAAACATTCAGAGAAAAAAAAATATTATCATCCATTTAGAGGTTGATGGAGCTCCAAGGCCATGAGCAAAGAATAATAGAGGCTTCTTACTTTCATTATGTTCATATACTCTTAAAATAACGATTACATTTGCAAGAATAATGATATCGTGTTAATAAGGAAATGCTTTAGAAAATTGGTAAAAAAATTGAGGAAAATGGTTTAAAAAATGTGAACTGCATCACAGCTTGAAATCTACGCTCCTACTATTAAAATCTTATTTGAGATAAGAAAAACCAGATTGCACCTACCTTTCTGTGAACTAACTGTGGCATTATTGGTTTTTTTGGCTAGCAACTTATCATCCATCAGTATTTTTGCAGGCTTGACATCGAGAAAGAAAAATGTCAGAAGGGGCTTTTTGCATGAAATAATCAAGGTGAACATTTTTTAAAAATCTTATCATTCAAACAATGAAGTACTAGTAAGCTATTGAATTCGATGTTCTTAATGGTGTCGAAGAAAAGTATCAAGAATCGTGATACTTATGAATATATTAAATGTTGCATTAAATTGTACCGACAAATGAAAAATAGTATTCCTCCAAATGTTAATAAAGGTTAACAAAAGTATGTTAAGATATTAGAAACATTTCGGTAACTTATACAAAAATTTAAAAACTTAGAAGACATAGTAAAAAAAAAAACGCACACATGGAAAAACACACTATCCTTCCAACCACTTGTCCACAAAAACATGCTCGCTCTTTTCACTATCATTTTCATGTTGGGCGCCTATAGAATAAGTTTTTTTCTAGGAGAGAAGTAAACTAATGGTGTTGCTGGTAAGACTATTGAAAATAGTAAGACTACTAGTGTCTCTTACTCTCCTACTAAGTGGTGCTGGCTCAACACTACCATATTTTCATTTGAATTTAAGAAGAATAGATACCTTAGTATGTCTGACAAATAGAGAAGTTTTATTACTTACTATATCTGCTAGGAGCTCAGTTACGTTACAGAGTCTGTCTATGGCCCTTTTTTGTCCTTAGACAACTACAGATCTAGAAAAGATGTGCCAAGCCTATGACAGACAATTGTGAATATCTTACCGGGATATATTGATATATTAATAAAGGATGTCATGGAAAGAAAAATCAGTACACTGTTTCCTTTCTCAATTTCCAGCCCTTGAGCTTCTTACTCAAAAATAATGGAGGTTGAGTGTGGTACAATTACCTTATTTATTAATAGAAGGTCCAACTGAGCTCTTACATGATAGTCTCTACTTTCGGCTCTTTATTTTATGAAGCTATTCCCAGTCCGACTTCATGAGATTTTCACAGATTTCACTATCGAGGTTAGTCAAGTTAAAGGCCCGTGGAAAACACATTTATCAGAATCTCTTAAAACTTATTAGGGTTTTTAGGTTTGGTAGGTTTAATGTGAAATAATATTAATGAATCTAAAAAAAATTCATTGTTAACAATTTTACTATGTTTCTTAAATTTTGAAATGAACTCAATTGCAGAGAGAGCTCTGTCTTGCCAAAAACTGTATCTTTCCCGAAGAGTCACTACGCTTTCACCTGAAGAGTCACTATGATTTAAATTTAGTGGTTGTCTTGAAGCCTGGGAACCTGAAGGAAGAACATAATTCGAGCAAAATCATATAAAAGGAATCACACATTCCAACTATGGTTCTGTGTTACAAGATTTAGAGGTGCCTGTAATGTCAAGAAAATCAACTATAATTGATTTTATACTTTGAAGTTTTTTGTAATTTCATGAAAATCAACGAAATTAATTTTGTTCGTTGAAATGTGTTGTAATTCTGAGGTTGGCCACTTCCTCTAGTATTTTTCTCACAGGGATATTGTTGAGGTGCATGAGAAACTTCTTTGAACTGTATTTAACCCTAAGTTTCCCTAAGGTACCTATCGTTGTTGCTGATGCATTCACGACACTCCAGGTAAGTAGATCTTGTCGTCTAAATTCTGGAGGGGTACTCTTGACATTTAAAATACCTTGCAAAATCTTTAGATTTAAAATGCAACAAAAGGTAAGTGAAAAAATAAGAAAAGGCTATTGAAATTAGAATGAATCATTTTAGTTGTGATTTAGCCTTCAAATTCGGTCAAGATTATGGATGTTGGTGGCGTTTCTGGCATAAATCAACTCCATGAAATAAGACAAAACTATCAGGAAAAGTAAATTAATGAATTATATTAATGTAATGAATTAAATTAATGTATGAAGGTTTCTTGGCATAAATCAACTCTAAAGCTATCAAAAAATTAAATTAATGTATGAAATAACTTTAAGAAATTCATTTCAAAAAAATTAATTGATTACTGAATTTTCTTGTGAAATACTAGCAAAAACAGTAAGCGCACAACAACACAAATTGTGCAAAGACAAAGCTCATGGAAACGAGGATTCAAACAAATCTCATGGAAAGAAGGATTCAAACAAAGCTCGTGGAAAGAAGGATTCCAACTTACACAGAAAATCAAAACTACTATTAGTATAAGTGATCAACCCTCACAATTGGTATATGAATAATGAAATCCCTCCAAGATGAATGTAGTTGCTAATTTGGAGGCATTCATTGCTAATTTTCATGCCTCTTCTTCAGAAACCCGTTAGTAGAAGCTGGAATTGGAAGGTGAAGACACTGAATAATGGAGCGCACTTATGTGTTAGTGAACCTTTGGCGCCCCATCTCTGATTTGAATTGATTTCTATGAACAAAGGCAAAGAGTACCAATATGGATACCCTGAATTCATGCCCATTCTCCTTACTTTAACCATGAAATCCATCTATATGTCACAAAGTCGAGCTGTGTTTGTGGCATTACCATTGCAGTGTTCGTGCAATCGCCATGTAAGGTGTAGGTGGTAGATACAAAGTGGTGGTGGTGGAAACAAGGATGAAGTTTAGGAATAACAATTCATAGCATTTATTTCTTTAAAATAATTCTAGCATTAGTTGAGATTCAAAAATATGTCTTTCGAAAAAATTGATATAGATTATGGTTATAGCCTTCTTGCCTCGGGAAGAGGCCAATAAGATGGTGAAAAAAATGTGAGCCTAAAAAATTCAGTAACAAGTTTATTAACGTTTACTAACCGAATTATTTGTGACAAGAAACAATTCAAACTAATGTTAATGCGGCTATTTCAATTCCCATAGTCCCAGTCGTGCTTGCAACAGAGACTAATAAAATGTATCCCCAATTTAAAATAGAAAAGGCATAATTTAGAGTATACATCTATATGATATAGGCTAGCATTTATATTGATTTAAAAGGTCATAGATATAATTATACAAAAAATTGTAAAGAAAAGCTGATAAAAGGAGTTGTTTGAAATTTTTTTGGACATTAAAACCATTTTAACTCCTTCAAAGACATAATAATGTTTTATTACTTTTAAGAATCCTACGATTGTTTTACCACTTTTAATAATCCTAGGAAAATTTCATTTTAATTTCTTTTTATCCCCAAGTCAAAAGAAATAAGGTATAATTCAAAGTGTAATATTCCCAAATTGGAAAAGCAGGAATATAGTGTAAAATGCTGGAACAATAGTGTAAAACATCATATAAAGCAAGAGGCCAATATGGAGACCTTATATTCATTATAAAAATAGAAAAATATGCATAAATAATGGGCCATAATATGTACAACAAGAAAGAACAAGTCTCCAATGTGAAAAATCCCTCAAAAGAGGTGCTGCTACTATATATAAAGAGTTGGATGGTTGCTACAGTGTTGTTTTAAGGGCACTACTAAAAAAAATTATTACACAAAAGATTTAAGGCTGATATGTGCCTCAAAAGATAGATCCAATTCAGATATGAGCACTGTACAACCTCCTTTGAAGAACCACTGAAGGGTTTTCAGTAAAACACCATGTACAATATGGTGATCTAAGCCCTAGGGTTGAAGATCCACTACAAAATGAAGATCTGGAAAGTGTGGCTGATATGATATAAGAAATAATGCAGCCTTCTCCAATATATCTCCTAGATGAAAGGAAGATCCCCTTCACCAGTAAACCTTCTCTCCAAATGGTGTGGCAAAACCACCTTGCAACTCCTCCTACAAAATAATGCAGATCTGGAAATAGACTACGCTATAGGAGAAAATAAATCAATGGCCTGAAGCCAAGATATGGAAATAACCACAAGGGCCTTTCGTACTGTCTTCCCAATGGAAAGGAACCCTTCTCCACTGAAAATAAGAAATGAAATGACCCAAAGATGGTCTCCATTGCTGCAACCTGCAAAAAAACTCAACCCTCTACAGGATTTGTGTTGTAAATGAAAGATGAAGCTTGGCCTAAAGCCTAAAAGTTGGAAATGTAGTACAAGACTCCTCCAAGACCTTCTCAATGGAAGAGGTGGGATTCTTGATCAGGAACACCTAGTGCTAAACAACACTCAATCTCAGCTAAACAGCTAGAGAAAGATATATGTCTAAACAGACCATATATTCAGAAATATCATATACATCAACATAACCAATATGGTTTCCATCCTCTTCCTTTTATAATATATGTGCTTCCAAACAGCCCCATCCAATAATGGCACTACTTCCATGCAATTTCTCCATATAAAACTATGTTGTCTTTCATTCATGGCCACTCCTCCATGACAAAGTTGTTGATTTGGTCAAAGTTGACCTATTCAAGGTGTTCCAGCCCCTTTCACACCTAAGGGTGCTAAATTAAGCTGCCAAGATATATCCTTTTCACATTGGCATATATTTATTAATTATTAAGGAGAATTATGGACCTCCATTGGCCTCTTATTCATTAAACAAGAAGCAAAAGAAAATTTTAATATTCCAACTAGCTCTTGGCTAATTGGGAATATTATAGTCCTCCCTTCCCAAATATTGCTTGTCCTCAAGAAATTGACAAGGTGAGTGCTACAACTCTTCTTCTCCACCATTGGTGACACTATCATGTGATAAGATTCACTCATAAGCTAACTATCTCCCAATCCATCCCTCCATGAAATTCTCCTCCAAAGTTCTTATGAGATGAAAATAATTCATCCCACAAGGAGACAATAGTTCCCATGAAACAAACATGGTTTGCCCAATATTCTCCCTGAAACATGTATCATAGTGAACATGGATAATTTCTCTCCCATAGGGCACATGTATTCCTCCCATCCTCCCTCCAATCATTCCTATAAAATGAATAAGTACATCATCAATGTATGGGATCAAAATTAAGTACATACAAATATAAATTTGTAAAAATGGAGGTGGGTCATAGTCCCACATGTGAAACCAACGCGGTAAATCTCCTGACTGAATCAGATAATTATATGGTAAGTGGTTTCCTTGCCACTTACTTGCTACCTAAGTCTTCTCACAATGGCTGAAAGTGTGAGATATGTTTGGTGCTTTTAGAGTGCACCCACAATGATACAAAATCTCCCCATGTCCTCCAAGGGAGTGGCCATGTTCATAAATGTTTATGGCCCAAAGTTGGCCATGAAGTTTATATGGAATAATTCTCCTCCTTGGAGATATGGCATGCATATACATGGTAAAGGAATGCAAGTAATCATCAAATGAAACATTATGTACATAAGCATATTCCTTACCAAAATTTCTGCTCATACAAATGGAGTGGTCCATAGATAGATCCCCTCTCATTCCAAAAGAGGAAAGAGGTGGTTTTGATAAATCCTTCATTGATTTATGTCTCTCTTCCAACTCTACATGGTCCATGCATCTCTGAAAATGCTGATATAGTTCCTCTTCAAAGCCTTCCCAAGTGTAGCTCTCCATGATAGTGTTGTAGGATCTCATGGAATAAGTATGGTTGAAAAGGAAATCTTCACAAGCCTTATGTAGAAACTTCTCCTTGAGCTTGGAGGCTCTAGATAAGAAGATCCTACCATGATAGTAGATGACTTCCTCTTGGACTGAATTTCCCTCTTCATTTGGTTGGTCATCAAGTATCATGCATGTGAAAATATCCTTGGAATAATCCACCAACAGTTGGGATTTGCTATATGGATCAATCTTCCATAGTTACAACGCTGATGATCTATCACAAAGAACATCTGTCATATGGTTTCCCTTATCCTTGAAATCTCCCATGCCAAATGTACTCATTGGGATTTTTCTATTCCCTCCTTGTTTCTCTTCTTGCATATGCTCATGTTCAAGTAAACATTGACGCTTTTGGTGGTTAGTATCCCATGGGAAGCTATCATCCATCCAAAAATTCCTGGGTTTGGCCAAAGCATGCATGTGTGGCCACCATATTCTACCATTTATGGAATATTTCTCCTCAAATGAGAGCATCTTCTAAGTCTCCATAGCCAAGGAATGGTCTCCTTTCCCCATGATGGTGTCATCCTCCAATCCTGCAACATTTCCTCTCGGCGCAGTATGATATGTGAGAGTGGGTAATGATGATAGTGGGAGAATGTCTCCCTCCTCCTTGAGCCTACCGAATACTCTCAACACTGTATCATGGTCTTCTAATTATCCCATTCCTCCCAGGTCTATGAATGATGCATCATGATATGAGACATCTCTCACCAAATCTGGATCAGGTGGCCTCCCAGGTGGTTTACCACAAGATAGTGATGTGCCATGGACCATTCTCATATGCATAATAGATGAGATCATCATGTGCCTTCTTCCACTGCACAAATTCAACTTTGTTTCTTATGTAGAAGTTTTATGATAGTTGGGTACCACTCTTAATGGTGCAAGCGTTCCTCTAATTGGAGCAATTTCCCCATCCTCATCCCCTAGTGGTGGTGGACCATCTCCTGCTATTCTAGCACTGTGACCCCTCTCTTGTTCTTCTTCTTCTTCCTCCTCGTCATCTGCGAAGACCTCTATCTAGTGTGCCTTTCCTGCTACACATCTATGTCCGGGTGCCCAATATTCTTGGAATTTGAAGCAAAGCTTCCTCCTCCTCAAGTCTCTTCAGACATCATCATCAAGAGGTTTTTTATTTTGGATCTCCTTTGAAAGAGGAGCCTTCTCATACTTTCCCTTTGATGGAAAAGAGGGCTTATGCTCAAATTTTTCCTTTGATTTTGGCAAGGCATCTTGAAGATCTCTAGACCTTTCAATGACATAATGAAGAGTAGTGGGATTGGTATAATTAACCAACCCATGAAGAGGTTCATCTAACCCATCAATGAAAATATATACCCTTCTTACTGCAGATAAATCAGAAACCATAACAGGAAGTCTCAAAAATTCAAAAATATAAGTTTCTGGATTACTTGATTGTTTTAGCTTTGCAAGCCCCATGAATGGTGCTTTAGGATCTCTTCTATTAAACATTTTCACCAGCCTCCTTGTGAACCCTGAATATGCAGTCACATTGGCATGACCTAATGTAGACAAGCCATGCAACCACCAATCATGTGCTTCACCCTCAAGGTGCAGCACTTCTATCTTAATGGCCTCCATCTATGGAAATTTTTTCAACTGGAAGTATATGTCAAGCTTCTCTACCCAATATTTGGCAGTGCACTTAGATGACCCATCAAAGTTGGGTAAGAAAAATCTGCCCATAGTGCGGTGTAGATCATGATTCTGAATGAATCCACCAATTCTATTGTGATGCTTGGGTCTCCTATTGTCTTTGATTTGAAAAAAATATTGAAAACTCAAGTGATCCTTGAATATTTGAGTTTGAGACTCATACTCCATGATATATTCTTCAAGGGATTCTTGTTCTTGAAACCCTTCAATGTAGGCATTGTAGAGCGTTGGGAAACTTGTTGCTATTGCACTAGTTGATCATTCCAATGATGAGAAATGTCGGAGCCTTCAACATGTTGAAATACTTTAGGGGATTCCTTGTATATATCCATCCTCATCTCCTTTATTTTTCTAGAAATGTCTTGCATAGCTTTGAGAAGAATATTAGGAAACTCTTTCTCCTCATCTTCTCTTCCAGATAAAGGGGTTTTACCCTTGTCTTCTTTGTCATTGTATAATCGAACTTCCATTGTATTATTCTTTGATACCTCTTCTCTCTATCAGTAAGAGGATATTCTTCTTCATATGACATATTAGCTTTTCAAGATGCACAAGTTGTGCCAAGATTATGCTCTAATACCACTATAATATTCCAAAATGGGAAAAGTAGGAATATAGTGAAAAATGCTAGAAAAATAGTGTAAACATCATATAAAAATAAGAGGACAATATTGAGACCTTTTATTAATTATAACAACAGATAAATATGCATAAATAATGGGCCATAAGATGTTCAACAAGAAAGAACAAGCCTCCAATGGAAAAAATCCCTCAAAAGAGGTGCTGCTACTATATATAAAGAGATGGAAGGTTGATACAACGTTGTTTTAAAGGAATTGCTACAAAAAATGATTACACAACATATCTAAGGCTGATATGTGCCTCAAAAGATAGATCCATTCAGATCCGAGCACTATACAACCTCCTTTGAAGAACCCCTGAAGGGTTTTCAGCAAAACACCATGTACAAGATGGGGATCGAAACCCTAGAGTTGAAGATCCATTGAAAAATACAGATCTGGAAAGTGTGGTTGATATGATATAAGAATTAATGCAACCTCATCCAATAGATCTCCTAAATGAAAGGAAGATCCCCTTCACCAGAAAACCTTCTCTCCAAATGGTGTGCCAAAACCACCCTGCAACTCCTCCTACAAAATAACGCGGATCTAGAAATAAACTGGACTGTAGGGGAAAAAAAATCAATGGCTTGAAGCCAAGATATGGAAATAAGAAAAAGGGCCTTCCTTACTGTCCTCCCAATGGAAATGAACCTTTCTCTACTGAAAATAAGTAATGAAATGACCCAAAGATGGTCTCCACTGCTGCAACCTGCAAAACAACTCAACCCTCAATAGGATCTACGCTGTAAATGAAAGATGAATCTTGGCCTTAAGCCTGAAAGTGGAAAATGTAGTACAAGACTCCTCCAAGAGCTTCTCAATGGAAGAGGTGGGATTCACTATCAAGAAAAACCAATGCTAAACAACACTTAATCTCAACTAAACAAATAGAGAAAGATATATGTCTAAATAAACCATATATTCATAAATATCATATACATCAACATAACCAATATGGATGCCATACTCTTCCTTTTATAAGATATTAGCTTCCAGACCCTAAGCCCCATCCAATAATGGTACTACTTCCATGCAAAGCATCTCCATATAAAACTACGTTTTCTTTCATTGAAGGCCACTCCTCCATGAAAACGCTGTCAATTTGGTCAAAGTTGACCTAGTCAAGGTGTTCCAGCCCCTTTTCACACCTAAGGGTGCTCAATTAAGCTGCCAAGATATATCCTTTTCACATTGGCATTGATTTATTCATTATTAAGGAGAATTATGGAACTCCATTTTCCTCTTATTCATTAAACAGAAAGCAAAAGAAAAATTTAATATTCCAACTAGCTCATGGCTAATTGGGAATATTACATAAAGCTTCACGATAAGTATAATATATAGTATTTATTTATATTCTATAGGATGGAATTTATATTGAGTGAATTTATCATAGCTACACCTATACAATAAAATGTAAATAAAAAGAGATAAAGGAATATTTTTTAGATTTTATTGGACTTTAAACCACTTTAACCCCTCCTAAAAACATAATGTATGTTTTACATCTTTTAAGTATCTTATTAAAATTTCGTTTTAATTTAAAGTGAGTTGATTAAATTTATAAAAATTACCATATAAAAAATTAAGAAAAGTATAATTAAAAGTATATATATGTATAAATTGGTGGAAAATAATGTATTTTCTACCAATAATGAGGATAGATCATTTTAGTTTTTGGCCTTATTAGAGTTAATTGTTTCTTGTTAAGAGTGATTTTAAATTCCATGTGATTTTTGGGTTTATCCTTTTTTTTTTTTGGCAAATAATCTCCAATGGCCTTATTCAATAAATATTTATTATGATCTTTATTAGAGGGAAAATATTCCGCTATTGTAGAGGTGATGGGAGAATTCTTTAAAATATTCACAATTGTTTCAAAGATTCTCGACAAAGAAATTTGTAGGGGATTTTGTGATTTCCTTCCTTAGTAGTAGCATGTAATATTTAGGTTGGACGAGCAATATTACCCAATTTTGTATTTTTGGTCATTTTATTTATCTATATTTTCATAAACTTGAAATTGGCCAAGTGTTCCTAGTCTCCCAATCGGGACTAGGGATTTTCCCTTTCAAATAGTTGTTATGTTATGCCTTCATTTAAGTTTGGGCATGTAGCCCTTAAATGTACCAGCTCTTTCCAAAACCTGTAATAAAACATAATGTTATCCTAATGTTGTTCTTGATTCCATCAGAAACCTTCCTAATGTAGCAAAATTATGTTATGTATCCCTTTTTCCATATGTATCTTTATATAGGTATAGATGAAAGACATCAAACCATCACCATATTTTTTGTAATCATATAAAATTAACTCTCCTAATATGCTCCTAATTCGAAATAAAATGATACCCTCCGAAAAGTGCATGGGGAGGTTTGGATTCTTATCTAGATCAAGTTGGGAAAGATGTAAGTCAATCTAAAATTAAATTTAAGAGTTTAGTGGAAAAGGAAGGATTAATCTTCCCCATTTTCAAGGTCCTTATTTTAAAACCTTTTTCATTCTTTTTCACTTGAGAATAGAGTTGACAAAAATATTTTTAATTTTTCTTTTTTGGGTCACACTCTCAAATATAGTTACTTAGATAAGTGAATTTTCTAATAAGTAGAGCCAATCAGACTTGGAAATGAAGCTTATATTTCCTAACATTCCATTATGTCTCATGATTAGGAAAACTGGAGCTTGATCATAGGGCTTTCAAATGCCTTCTCAATTATGAATGCATCAAGATGCAGTAATATTTGTTCATACCTAACACCAAATCTTGTTGAGGATTGAATATTAAGTTGGTGCTAGTGGAATTACCAACAATTATGTATTTGAATGTCAACCCTAGATATGATTCTATTGGACTAATCTTCCCTACTCTCCCATTGAGATACTATTGGAGAGCTCATATGTCTTTATCATGGAAGGATCAGGGCTAAATACATGTATGATGATTTCATGGGATAAATAAATAGTGGCAAGATTCTCACAAATAAATTTTCAATTTCATGTAACTCTTTGTTCATGCCTTCTCCCCATGGATAAATCCTTGGCACACGTGTGAAATGAAACAAATATGGTTGGGACCTATTCCAAATTTATTTCACACAATCTTCTATCGATCCTTAACATTTTAGTCATAGATGAAATCATTACCATTTGATTTAAAGGATGACATGAGGGTGGGATACGATCCAATAATGTGTACAAAGGTCTTGAGAATAATTAATATAATCCATTTGGATGAAACCATATATTTTAACCTACGAGGTTGGAAATATTCATGGAAATTGAACCTTCATGACCATGTTGAATCTCAACATTTGTTTATATAGTGGAAAACTAGGAAAACCATTTTATAGTGAGATAATGGAAATAAAAAGGGAAAAAGAAAGAAAATAAAAAATAATAACCTTAAAAAAAAGATATTTAAATTTGGGTTTTTCATGTACTAATTTCTTAACTTATTTGGTTGAGAAATGGTAGGATTGATGCAACACAACCCAATCCAATCCACCCAAGGTTAAACATAAAGTAGTTTGTGTTAATGTTGTACATTTATTATGAAATATCATCCATATTAATAAATAATATAAAGAAGGAATTTGCAACATAATATTATTTATTTTTTAAGGATAGTAATAAAATGTTTAAAATACATATTATCGTATATTGAAAATGCTAAAAGAGAAGAGAAACATGAAATAACATTATTGTCATTCTAACAAGATTAATAGCACACATCATAGTCTTTGCATATACTAATAATTAATTAATTAAGGTTGTGTGGAATGTGGAAGAAGAACTATGAAGTCTTCCTTCACACTTTTGTACTCCACACAATGACATATCTCCCAAAGAAACACCTAACAAAATTAAAAGCACCACATAACCATAAAAGATCCACATCTTTGAACTTGTAGACCTTAGTGTAATCCTATGTCTGAAACATGTGGAAGAAAGAGCTAATTTTCAATCCTATAGGTGTTCCTACATCCACACATGTTCTTAGTCAAGCTATTCTGATATATGCTTATGTGTACACCTTAGTGTCATTTTCTTGTGTCATTCCAACATTTTCTTGTTTTCCAAGAAGTGATGCAAATTTGCATGGATTCAATGAAAGGATCACATGAGGTTTACACATCTCATCCACAAATTATATATTTTTAAAATTTTGACAGATGAAAATATAAAAAATATATTAGTTTATACGATGTATGAAAGGTGTGGAAATGCAGATGTATCTTCTGCATCTTGATCCTTCCACACACAATCCCATCTCCACACAATTGTAAAGAAAAAATCTTATCCTTATTCTTTGGTGTTTATAAATTATAGTGAAATAAAATCTTATGGGATGAGAAAGGACTTGTCAGAAATAAATTTGAGGCACAAGACCTTAGTTTTGATAGAAATGTGCATAGAATAGAGCTTGATGACTTTAAATTTCTCGAAATATTAAGAGCTTCAATGTTTGTAGGGGATAAAAAACCACCATTAATATTATACAAGGACTTATTCAATAATTTTTGAATATTTAACATAAGAGTTCTCTACTTGTGAGTTCTCAAAATTTTCAGAGAATATCATAGAGACAAAATAGGGTTTCAAGCATAAGGCCTTTGTTGTCAATGACATATTAGTGTGTAGAATCAATGGATCCCATTATTCTTAGGATAATAAAAAAATTAACATAGAAGTTGTGGATATCATGAATTTCATTCCACTTTTCTTATGCTTCTCAGAATGTTAATTCTCAACAATGTGTGGAGTGTGGAGGTGGTTTTCATTGTTTGGAGTTTAGAGCAGGGTTTTGAATCATAAGGCCTCCATTTTTCATGAAATATTATTGTGTAGACTCAATCGATCCCCTGCTTCTGAGCGCAATAAAAAAATTAACATAGAAGCCATGGATATCATCAATGTCATTCCTCTTTCCATATGCTTCATAGAATGTTAATTCTCAGCAATGTGTGGAGTGTGGAGGTGGTTCTCATTATGAAAGGGTATGGAACCACCTCCACACTCCACACAATGAAACCAAAGATACCATACAAAGTCTTATTCCCATGTCCCTCTTAGAAAAAACATTATTGAAATTAAAGATTTAATTTAGTAAAGTGAAGATGCTTTCAGATGGATGTGGAAAATTGTGTTGTCACCTTTTTTGGTGACCTCATGTGCTTTTTTCATATTTGATGATCCTTAGCTTGTATTTCTTGGAGAGAGGCCATGTGGGATTCATGATGTTTCCTCCACTCCTCCACCTAGTTAGCACTAATATCTATTATATAACCTCCCACCATTTCGTTATGCATTATTCCTCCTATATGATTGTTTTCTTCCAATGTCACAAATTTCTTCACTCCATTGTCGAATAAAGACTTTCCTACCATTATTCCTAAAAAATATAAAAACCTATTCAACGAACCTATTGTGACGAGAAGAAGTATATACTCATTACCTGTGAAGAATTGACAAGTTATTAAGAGTACCTACCATTCCCACTCTGACTATTATAGTGGTGGTAACACTAATTGACCAAGAGAAAAACCTGCGTAGATTAAAAATATAAGAGATAAATGATCACTGTTGTAAGCCATGGATGTCACATCACAATGTAGAAAAAATACTTTGTAACAACCCTAACAAGAACACACTCATAACATTGATAATGGATTAGTTTTGGTTGACAATAGTATATATAAAAGCTCAATGTGATATCTTGCTTGATTTTCTTACATTAAAATTCCAAAATTGTCATATTTCTCTATAATTGAAAGGTCGAGTGAGTGAGGAACACGTTTTTAGCATGTGTAGTTATAATGGAATCTGATGTCATAGTATCATATTTTTTAGCTTAAATTCAAGAATACATTTCATATTTAAGTGAAAGTGGATGAAAGAGTGTTCTCTTACAAGGGAAAATCACAATGATTAGTGGAGGACATAAGTGGATGTTAGGTTGATACAAAATAAATGTGGAGGTGCAGAGCTCTACACAACTAGGAAACCTCCACATAATAAATAAAAGGCCGCTCACACTTTGGAATGACAAGGATGAAGAACCAATCTACCTTTTGGAAAAATAAAATTCATGAAGAAGGAAGGAAAGGAAAGGAAAAGGGAACTTAATAGAGTAGAAATGATTTTTTGTGAATTCAAGTGGAGAGTTATTTCTCTTCGTATCGACAAGTGAATCTTGAGGAAAAATTCATTTGGATTAACTTTCATTCCAATTTTGGATACGATTATATTTTCATATAAATATGGTAGGCAATGATAATAATTTAAAAAGATACTTTTCCAAGAGAAAGAAATGAAGGGATTGAACCCTCGAAACGAACCAATATTCATACATAAGTGCATAAATAAGTCCCTGCATCAACTTTGTAACACATTCCTCCCACATTTACCCACTTTCACTGACTTGAATAGGTTTACATGAGTATAGGGTCACTATGATAATAATCAACCTCCTATATGACCTTAAGGAAGTGGAGTCGACAAATTAAGACTTTATTGACTTCCCTTAGGTGTTATAGGACCTCCAGGAGAAACCAAACCTCTATAAGTGTCCAACCCTTGAGATAAATCTCATTTTCATTGAAATAGAGCCTCATATGCTCCCTTTCCAAGGCAATAAAGAAACTATAAGCCTCTAGTGACTCCCATAGACCTTCCTAGGCCCAACAATTGTGGACTTTTCATGTCAATTCTATGCTAGAAACTTGAATTTTAAGCCACTTTTCAGGGCTAAGACGTAGGTCTGTACTGAGAACTCAGTGAAACTTCCATAATGATGAATCATATAGAAACAAAGATTATAAACCAAAAATTGAACTAGGACTTGACCTCATTTCTCCCAACCGAGACTGACATTCTATCAAACACTTGGTAAACATCCAACCAATCTGAAAACCAATCCGAAAACAACTAACAAAATCCAAAGGTTAAAACACCTCCACCCTCACCATACCATGATATCACCTAAATAGGTGTCGAGATCATAAAATTAAACCGATATTTGATGCCTCATAATTCCTTCACCATCCCTTGAAGAATTTTCCTGTCTCCACCCACCTATTGAGGTATTCCCAGAGAAAACCATCTCCACCTCCAACCATTGGGATTTTCTTGAGACCACCTCACTCGGATCCAAAACCTTAAGCAAATATAAATCTCAACTAAGAAATAATCCCATCACACTATGGCTATCCATAAATGGCAAGGCATGGCTAAAAACACTATTAAAACCTGGAAAAATTCATGCAACCGATAGAGTATAAACCAAATATACACATTCATATACCATGCATGCCAAAACCATCTAGGAAAACATACATGAAACCCGTTTCCTACAGTGTATTCCTGTTGAAGCTACTTGATCCAACTTTTCCTTGGTTAATCTTTGCTTTGCTTTGCTTTTCTTTCCTTATCCTTACTTTTATTACTTGTCCTTCCTTTTCTTGCTTGCTTTCCTTATCCTCTTGGTGCTCTTCCCCTCTCTAGGAATAATTCCAAAATTGAACTTACCAAAGGCTACTAACTAATGCTCTGAGCTTTTATTATTGATGCCTCTAATATCTTCATTTTACTTAATTTTCCTTCAATTCCCTCCTCACATGCAACATGTGACCTTTCACCTCCCTTTTCTCCTAATTTCCTTTATTTTCATAAATAAATGCCAAAATACCTTTTTTCCTTTTCAAAGCCTTTTCCATGGCCTTTTCTAATATCCCTTAGTCATAAATACATCAAGTGATTCTCACTAGGATATTTTTCCCAACATTAAGCTTGGAAGAAGTGTCGCTTGACCATGGTCTTATTTTTCCTTTATTAACTTTATTACATGAATTTTTAACCAGGGACTATTACAGATCTGTTCCCCTTAAGGGAACACCATCCTTGATTTTCTATGATACCTACAAACAAAAAAATCGTTAAAAAGAAAAACATACCACCTATGGATCTTTATAACCCAACTCATTGTAGTATTCACAATACAAACCTACTCAAAATAAAAACCATCATGAAAAACATGAAAACATGACAAAAATACCGCTTATTGGAGCATTATAACAAGATTATTGCGGTATTTACAATAGCAAACATACATAAATATGTGCAAAATAAAAAAAAAATTTGCCTCCACTGGAAAAAAAATGAAGGATACACAACCCGCATCTAATCAACCATCTCCCATGTAGCTTCATTGGGATGAAAATGATTCCTCTACACTTTAACTTACTCTATTGCTCAATTTTGGAGCATGAGTTTTTTTTGCTACAATATGCACTGAGGCTCCAACTGGAATTATCCTTCTGGTTCCACCTATAATATAGACCAATAAATAATATTATCAACATCCTTTACATATCTTTTAAGGAATTAAACATGGAAAAAATCATGGAATTTCATTGTTAGACGCATTTCCAGTCTATAGGATAGTGATAGGTCACTGGTCCAATTATCTCAAGGATCTTAAAAGGCCCACAATACCGTTGTGCCAAGTTTTCACCTGATCTGATCCTCAATGATATATTATTGGGATTGATGTGCAATTACACATGCCTCCGAACCTGAAACTCCTTAAATTCCATGTGCTGGTATACATAACTCTTCTTCCTATCTTGTGTTGCCTTTATATTCTTCTTTATAACCTACATTTTTTGTTCCTAGCATTCCAACATGTTCAGTCCAATAAGTACCATGTTAACTAGACCACTCCAGCTGGTGGGAGTATTAAAACTTTGCCCATAAAGTGACTCAAATAGAATCATCCTCAGTGAATCTTCATAACCATTGTTGTAAGAAAAATTTACTAATGGCAAGTACTCCTCCCATCTCCTCTGCTAATGCATGACATAGAACCTCAACATATCCTCGAGAATCCTATTGAACCTCTCTGTCTATCCATATTTTTTTGGATGATAAGTTGTAATGAAGTCCAAATCTATCCCTAATCCTGCAAACAACTTCTAAAACTTTGAAGTGAACTTAGCATCCCTATCTGACAAAATATTATTCGGAACACCATGCAATCTCATGATCTCCATGATGAAGACTTGTGCTACCTCACTAGTTGAATCAGTAGTATTTATTGGAATGAAGTGAGCTACCTTGTTCAACCTGTTGACCACAGACATGATAAAATTATTATATCATCATTTCCTCAAAAGACTTGTAATGAAATCCATGGAAATGTTATCCCATTTCCATTGTAGAATCTTAATAGGTTGAAGCAACCCGCCTCGATGCTTAGTCCAAACACCAAGCCACAAACTCTGCCACTTTCTTCTTCAAATTTATCCAATCCTAGGACTCCTTCATTGCTATCAAAAAATTGTGATATTTAGGGTGACCTGAAAACAAATTGACATGAAACTCTCCCAAGATTATATTCTTTAGCTCACTAACATTTGACACATAGATCTCGTACTTAAATATCACCAAGCTATATGTTGTAAGAAAATAGTAGACAGATTGATCACTTGAACTCTTTTGTGACCTGTGCATAACCTCCTTGTACATGTCATCCTACTATCTTGCCTGTAATATCCAATCCTGTAAATATTTGCCATATGAGCTCACTTCTGCAACATGGTTCAATTTCACTTTCCTGCTGAGAGCATCCACAAATCTATTCTTCTTACCCTTAATGTATGCAATATTGAAGTCAAACTCACTAAGGGTATCCAATCATCTAGATTTATTTGCATTCAAATTTGGTTGGTTAAAAAAATAAATCAACCCTCTGTGACGGCTCATTAGTACAAACCTCCTTATAAGAATATAATTCCTCCACATCTTCAAGGCATGAATAATAATTGCCACCTTAAGACCATGAGTCACATAGTTCTTCTTATGCTCATTCAAATTCCTAGACTCATAGAACACCACTTCTCCCTCCTACATAAGGACTCCACTAAGACATCTCTTGTAATCATGTGTACACGCTACAAACTCTTTATCTAGATATACAATCTTAAGAACTGGATAATTTGTCAACAACTGCTTCAATTGTTCAAAAATTGGTGCACATTCCTCTTCCCATTCAAATTTCTTATCTTTTCTATGAAATGATGTAATATGATATGAAATGCATGAGAAATTCTTGATGAAGCTTCTGCAGTAACCTGCCAATCCCATGAATGATCTCACTTCATCCACATTTCAAGGAGATGCCCACTCTGTAATAGCCTTTATCTTTTTCGAATCCACTGATATGCCTTCCTTGGAAACAACATGTCTCAGGTAATGTATATTTGTGTGAAATAAATTTCACTTGATAATCTTGGAATACAACTGATTCTCTCTTAGCAATCTCAACACTACTGCTAAATCATCGACATGCTATTCATCATTCTTAGAATAAATCAATATATAATTATTCAAACACATAAAAGTAGATAGAGAATTAGTCAAGCCAAATGGAACTATAACAAACTCATAATGCCCATACCTAGTCCTGAAAGAAGTATTGTAAATTTCATCTTCTTTGATGAATACATGATGGTATCCTGATCTGAAATTAATCTTTGAGAACACTAATGCTCCCTTCAACTGATCAAACAAGTCATCGATCCTTGGAAATGGATACTTGTTCTTGATCATCACCTTTTTCAACTTCCTGTAATCAATCACAATCTAAGAGTACCATCCTTCTTCTTCACAAACAATACTGCAGCACCCCAAGGCGATACAATTTTCCAAATGTATCCCTTATCAAGCATTTCCTTCAACTGCAAATTCAATTCCCCTAATTCTATAGTGCTCATCCTGTAAGGTACCTTTGATGCTGGTGCTGCCCCTGGTACCAAATCAATAGAAATGTCCACTTTCCTGTGAGGAGGAAAATTTAGACTCTTTGCGGAAAATACATCTTGAAACTACTGTAATACAATGTACCTCTTAGATATTTCTGCATCCTCAACATGGTTACACTTGTCACTGTAAATATGGGCTACAAACATCACACACCCCTTCCTACAACTACGCTTGTCCTGCATAGCGGTGACCATCCTCATTGATGTATGCTTCTTCTTTCCTTTAAATGTTCTCTTTTCCCCATTATCATCTAGGAAATCAATAGCCTTGTAATAGAAATTTTCTTTGGTCCTATGAAGATACAACCAATCCATAACCAAAAGCACACTATACAATATCAATGGATGTATGTTGAAATGTGTTGTTGTAGGCATACCATGAAGCTCAAATGCACAAGCTCTTACCCAATGATGAACTCTCTTCTTAGTACCTATAGCCAACTACACCAACCAAGACTCTGCATTCACTTCTTTTCTTAAGCCACACCTATCCACCAGGTCAAGATTAACATAACTATAATTAGATCCAGGATCAATCAAAATAGAAACAACTCGACAAAAAAGCTTACCTTCCATCTCAATAATGGATGCCTGATGATTTGCCTACTTTTTTTCTAAAACTGCATAAATCCGAGGAATGTTATGACCAACGTCTCTAACTTTTGATTCCTCTTGAGCATTATAGATCTAAGGCTTGTCACCCAAGAAAAATGGAAAATCCTTCTTGCGATGATGGTTGCCACATATACAACACTGCAATAATCCTCTTCCATCACATCTATGAACCAAATAAACATTCTAATTTTCTTTTCCAAATTCCAGTTATGAGTTAAGGTTAGAGATAAAGTACTCTATAGATAGATTTGGTCTCTTAAACTTGTTTTATATTTCTCCATTTCTTTTACTCATTTTCTTTGAGCTAAAAATTTAACTTGGTTGACGTATGGGCACAACAATGTAAACTTTGAAACATAAACGGAAACGAGTACCCGCTTTTTTTAGGTAGAAAAAAATCACTTGATTTTCAAAAGTGTTGATTCAGAATACTTTTAATTTTTTTTTTTAGCATGTTTTTGACACATTAAATTTTTTTATATACCAAGTCTAAACATTATTTTTAAGATTTTAGTGATTTTTATGTTGATTTTGAAAAGTGTTATGCGAGCATCATCTATTTTTTTAGAAGACTTATTTTTTACTTTAAATCTTCTAATGTATTAAATCCTAATAATTATTTTCTAAATTTAAAATTTTTTGAAGTACTTGTCTTATTCCTCTTCACTTACTTATTTTTTAAAGTGTTTTTTAGGTTTTTTGATTTTGTTTTTGTTTTCATTTTTTTTTTTTTTTGTAATGAGATACTTGATTTTTTGTAGTGTTAAAAAAACAAAGGCCAAAATTTTGAAGTTTCGATCTTCTATCTAATTACATATTTTTAAATAATATTTCATTGCCCATGAAATACTTGTCAATAAAAAAACAAGAATTTTTAACAATTTACATAAAACACACATTTTGAATATAGATATAACTAAAAGAAATACACATTAGGAGTCTTTTTTGCTAAAAGCGACATTTTATAGGAAAAAATTAACCAAAAAAAGTATAAAAATTAGGAGTTTTTATGAATTTTATGTCAAATATAAATAATAATAATAACATTTTTTTCCAAAAATTAAATGATTCACATAAAAAACGAAGTGAAAATCACATTATACAAATTTTAATTTATAATTTTTAAAATTTTAATGTCTTTTTTCCTATCTTAAAAATTGAAGTGAAAATAACGTAATTTTATTTAAAAAAAAAAACAATCAGGTTGCCCGAGGGCGGTCATCGTGAGCCGACAGAGTTGGACAACATTCGCCTGCCCATGGAGGTCGCCCTTGGGTCACCTTACGTGGGCTAGCAGAGCTGCCCAAGCTTTGTTGGCCCAAGGCAACAGCCACTCGGGCCACTTGACGGCTTCAACCAGCCCCGTTAGGTGGCCTGAGGGGTGGCCGCCATGGGCCAACTGAGCTTGTCTAGTTCCATCGGCCCACGGTGGTCGCCCCTCAGGCCACCCTAAAAATAGGCTCCAGCCAGCCCAGCTGGGTGGCCCGAGGGGCGGCCACTATGGGTCGTTGGAGCTGGCGAAGCTCTGTCGGACCACTCCAGCCACCGCCCGGGCCACCCAGCTAGCCCTAGCCCTGTCTGGTGGCCCTAGGGGCGGGTGATGCCGGTCGACCGAGTTGGCCAAGCTCTTCCAACTCACACCGTCATGGGCCGACAAAGTTTGGCCAGCTCCAAGCTCTACCGGCCCACGATGGGTGCCCCTTCGGCCACCTGGCGGGGCTAAGCGCTGATTCTTACAATCAGCTCGCCACCCAGTCAATTTTGAGAATCGACTTTCAGCCCCATGGACTCGAGGGGCCATTAGTTTGGCTTAACCCAATTTCTAGAATTGGGTTGAGCCTACCCAAAGGCTTGAGCGCCACATTTATTTTTATTTTTTGATATATTTGTTATTAATTTAAAAAAAAAAAAATTGTTTTCATTTTTTATTCTTTTTTAAATATTTTGTAATTTTTTTAAATTTTAATTATATTTGTATTATTTTCTTTTAATGTTTGTTTAGTTATTTTAATTGCGATAATTTTTTAATTTGTCCTAGTTTTTTTTACGTTTTTTTGTTAGATATTTTAATTTTTTTAATTTAATTTTTTCCAATGTTTTTTTTTCCAGTTGGCTAATATTTTTTATTTTTATTTTTATTTTGAATTTTTTTACTATGTTTATCTTTTTAATTTTATTGATTTTTTAAAATGTAATATTTATTTTGTTTTTTTATTTTTAAATTTTTTAATAAAGTATTATTTATTTGTTTTTGTTTCTTTTGTTAATTTTGTTTCTTTAATTATATTTTTTATTGTTTATATATATATATATATATATATATATATATATATATATATATATATATATATATATATATATATATATATATTCTTTTTCTTTTTATATATTTGATTTCTTGTTGTCCTTTTTCGAATTTTATATTTTTTTCCAGTATATATTTTTATTTACTTATTATTATTTTTTAACTTTAGTTTTTTGTTTTATGTTTTTTTATTGTTTTAACTCTCACTTTTATTTGTAAATTTTTGTTTTCATTTTTTGAAATTTTAAGATTTTTTGGAGTGATGTTATTTTATCTTTTACATGGTCTTTCAAAATGTTGAAAAATTATCCCTAAAAAAATGTTATTTCTGCATTTTCACTTTTCTTTTTGAGGAAGTTTTTGGCGCACAAAAATTGGTTTTCACTACCATTTTTTAAACATGCTGAAAATTTACCTCAGAAAAAAAATGCTATTCCAACATCACTTTTTGTTTACAAGTTGTTTTTTAATGTTTTTTTGCAGTTTTTTAACTAGAGTTCTTGTTTTGAATTTATAATTCCCATTTCATAATTTACTTGGTTGCACAGCAACATATCGACCTTTCAATATTTTCCATTCTTTAAAATATTCGATACTTTATGCGAGATGATTTTTCCTTATGGCTTGTGTATTCTTCTTCTAGGTTTTTCTTCACACCACTAAGGCTCTACTTCCTTCGTGAGAAAGGATATTAGATCTAATTAGATGGGTTGCATTGTTTTTCATGAATGAGGTTAAAATATATTTTTTTAAGAAAGAATGACGAAGGTCCTAATTTTTTTCTTTTTTCTTTTTTTTCATAAACAATGGACTCTCAATAAAGACAATTTCTTGGATTTTATTTTGGGTTTTTTCTTTCAGATTGCATGATGTAACAAGGAATGGTACTTTGGATAGTATTTTATGGTGACTATTACTATAACGCGTCTCTACCAAATTCCTCGTTTATCTTAAAAAAATCAATTATAAAGACCTTTGAAAGTCATTTTGTGAATTAATTATAAGGAGTTATTATTTTTATATAGAATATGTCGTAAATATCGTATTTCGAATATATATAATTCCTCTCTGGAAAATTTTCTTTTATTACAGTATCGAGATTGATTTTTTTATTTAAAAGGGAATTAATAAAACCATCTACTTGAACATAGCATAAACATAAATATGTTGTCCAATATGTCTTGATAAATTTCATACAAAAGATTCCCTTGTCATATTTTATCTCCTTATTCTAGTCAAGAATTATGTTTTCATTACATCAAGGTGTTTTATTTTATCTTGAAATTTGGTGCATATATGTAAATATAGGTTCAATTCACCTAACTTACATTTAGTAATCTAAGAGGCAATACCACTCTATATAGAATTTATGTCGGTTATATATATATATATATATATATATATATATAGTTTTTGCTCATACAGGGTGTTAGGTGGAACTTGTTCCGGGTTCTACCTTTCCCCTTAGGTATCCATGATATCCAGTGTGGTATTTTAAATTTTTGGACTGATACCAACACAACATATTCGTTGTGGTATCTAACACAATTATTATTTAAAGTTGATGGCATCCGTCCAACCTTGAGTGAGGCAATGCCTTCCTCAGCTCCCCCCGTGATCCTCATAAAAGTAGGATTTCATAGTAGTGTTTCAAGGAGGTAGACCTCATGATTCCTATCCTATCTCGTCTCCTATAACAGGTAGAAAAGTTCCATTGGTTTTCCACTAGCTCTGGATACTGTCTCCTTTTAGCTCCTTAGTTTTTCCTCATCACCTGCACAAAACCCCTTTCCTCCTCTAGGATTTTCCTTTTATCTCTAGAGGAAAGGTAACTGCGAGTAACTCTTAATCAACTATTTTGGAGTCTTGGAAAACTTTTTCCTTCAAAATTATGGAAACATACAGTAATTAAATCTTTATTCAAAAATAAAATCTTTAGTTCATAACTTGATTAACATGCTTCTTAATTCTATTAATTTAAAATAACTCCAATGTCTAAATTAAAAATTTCTTTAATTTGAATGACATTAAATTTGGGTGTTACAGAAAATAATTGCAGTAAAACCAAGCACTAGTTGAAGTACAATGCCAATGCATGGTAGCATCTCATAATATATGGCACAACAATAGAAGGGTAAAAATGTAAAATTTAATAATACTTTTCGTTATTTTTGGATGGTTTCATAATCTAGGTCTTTGTCAACATTGTCGTAGTTAGCAATCATTTTTCTCTAAGATAAATTTAGATATAAAAGTATAGTACTACACGCAGTGCGTACTATTTTTTCATAAATTTTTCTATTAGTATTAGTTCTCCCAACACTTATTAACTATAAAAATCTAATTCTAAAAAGTGTTTCCCATTTTCACCCATATCCTTTGAAATGACTGCAAAGATTGAAAAGAACGATGCAATGAAGGGTGGAGGGGATAAGAATTTAAAATGATTCCTATGAAGTTCATAAACAAATACAGGGAGTGCCTAGAGGGTAACCAAATTCTTGGAGCCATATGGCAATTAGAGAATTAGACATATTTTTCTATAATCATTAATTTCTAACATATTTTGCCCGATTTATAAGTAATTGTTAGATTTTTATTCATGATACCATATCATGAAGTAATAGTTTGAGATCTAGGGTTGGTTCCTTTTGTTGGAATCAATGGATAATCAAGCATTGATTAAATGAGGGGCTAAACTTTTACTTATCGACAGTCGGACTCAAAATTTGTAGATTTTTTATTAAAGGATCAAATTCTGAAGCGACTACACTTTGATTGATATATCTTTGTTCACTGGACGTCTACGTCGATGAAGAAAATGGCATGCCTATTAGCAGTAGTCAGCCACACTGGTTATAATCTTGAGTTGTGTACTTTTATTTTGAATAAGGATTATAGAAAAATCCCAATCATTTCCTATTTCAATTTTTATATTTGCAACCTTACAAATTACACATAAATATATTATATTATTTTAGATGGTTATCGACATTTATTTTATATAACTATTTGAAATGAACCCCTTTTTTTAAATCCTTTTCTATTTGTAGCAGTATATCTACTCCCCCAAGTTGCTATTTCTCAGATTATATTTGAAAACGTACACTTCTTTGCATAGGAATTTGTCTTACCACGAGTATACAGACCCCATATTCCCGAACATTTTCAACCTTCACGTTCCACTTCGAAAGAATTTTTGGTATGAAATTCAAGTCTTTCCAATTATTGGAAAGTTATTAATTACAATGCTGAATCGCGTTGTCATGTCAAGATAGCTCAATGTTATAAGAATTTTGCATGATTTTTCTGAGAAAATAAATGAGTCAACTTTTATTTTTTATAATAAATTATTCTCTTAAATTTTAACATATAAAATTATTTTATCTTAAAAATAACTAATATTATATGGAGAGTATATATAAAATCATTACAATTTTGAATAATTTTACAAATATATCATTGAACATTTTATAGTTTGCATATTATAGACTAGTGAAATTCGCCAACATTTTTAAATTTTAAGATAGTTTTCCATCCTTAAAATCTTAAAATTTTCTAACCTTATTTCTCTCAATCTTATTTTAAAATTAAAAACAATAAACCTTAAAATAATATTCAATAAAATGTTGGTATAAAAAAATAAAAAAAATAAATCTTAAAATATGCATGTTAATATTTTTATTAAAAAAAAAAATCCTATAAATTTATAAAATAGTTGGACTTCTACCCCTCTTGACACAATCTTCCATGATAAATCTACTCCCGTGATCTTATAAATTGTGCCTACACTCCAGAGTATCAATATTATTGGAAGCTTCACAATATTGTATTTCACTTCAAATGAAAATTAGTTCACAAGAGGATCACGACAAATGCAATATAAATAAATTACAAATAGTCATTATAATAGGTTTAATTGGAATAAATATAATATTCACTATTTATCCCATCAAACATTGATCCATATTGGGCACTACATCGGATTTGCCATCACAGTCATAGAAAACTTAGAGTAACTTTATTTCACATGCAACTTATACTTTATCCATAATTTAGGAGCAGCTTTAAGAATGTAGACGAGCCATGGTCGGGGGTAATTTCAAAGGTTTATTGGAATTTCTATTTTAGATTATGCATGTAGTGAAGCATGTTTAACTGAATAGCCAATTTAGAAGACAAAAGGGTATGTTGATCAATAATATGTGTAGGTACAAACGAGTTATAAATACTAATATTTCAGATTTTATTATTGTCTAACAGTACAATCTGAGAAGAATTATATAAAACATAGGCATAATTAAGCATTCAATATCATTTTCAAGTTAACAATATTAGAAGTATAAGAAATAGTCATTGTCAATGTTCTTATAAATTGATAAACACAAGCAGAACAATATGTATGATAGGATATGTAAATTTTTTCTTATAGAATTCCATCAATCATCCATAATTACAAGCAAGAAACCCAATAAGCTTTATTATTTTCCCATCTTGAGCTTTTAGCTTGCTTGGATAGTTTACAGGTTGGTCTTCATTCTTCATATTAGTAAATCTTAGCACGTTTTTTGTGTCATATTTTTGTTGTTTTCCATTTTGATGTAACAATCTAAAGTGAATGTTCAGAATATTTGGAGATCTTATAGAGAATAGCCTCTTGATATTGTTGTGAATGTAATCCCTTGATTTTCATTCTTCCCAATGTCTATTGTAGATTTTGGTAATGTCATAGCATTTATGTGTTATTATTTGCAGTTTTGTTTGGTTTTTCAAAAAAAAAATCTAAAGCCTAAAAATGTTTCCATTTAAAAAAACATAATTAGCATACCTATATGCATCACATTTGCAGACATGGAAGACTCATACTTAACATACCTAATAGTATGAAATAATGCAACAAAAATCACTTTAATGCATGAAAATCATTTGACATACTAGGAAACTATTTACCAAGACTTTTTGTGTGTAGAGTGAGCTTGCCAAGATGTAGATAATACTTACCAATAATTATTTCGTGTAACATGAGCATTCACTAGCATATACTCGGTCAATGTTAGGTTGCCAAGAAGTGGAGAGTATTTAAATACTATGTATCGTGAGTATTTGTCAATTTTAACTGATTACTCTTTCGAGAGATCACCATATTCGACATGCTCACAAGTAACTCATGGGATATAATTGCAATCATGGAAGCTATGTATAAAGCAATATTTATCATACTTTGTTCATTCTCAATAGACACTCATATTTTCCACCTATCGATTCTTATTCATGCTTTTTCTTTTATCATGTCTTGTTTGATAAAATAATTAAAGATATCGTAGGAATATCCATTTCGTAACAACTTCCTCTTATTTTTCTGTCCTTTTTATTACATGAGTGTTGCATGCTATCTTATATTCTATAAATACTATTGGTTGGTATCCATTTTTCTCCTTTTGTAAAATTGAAACATAAATTAAAAAATATTGCAAAGTGATGGTGCTTATAGTGAGGTTTCCAAGGGGACTCGTAGTTTCTGTTTATTTTTCATTCCCATTTATGAGTCGATTGCTTCACTTATTAAACAAGAAGGGTTTTGGGTTAATGCACTATGAACATATTCACTTTTAAATTATATGTACATAATTGATGACATGGTAAACATGTGACTTGATATCGTTTGCATTAACATGAAGCATAACATCATTGCATAATGTATATTGTCAACATTGTTTAACTAAAAACTTTTACTATATTTTTTTATGGTCAACATCATGCTTTTCTTAGAGATTAAGATATTATATTATCACATGCACTACTTAATGAATTTTATATTCTTTCTACTTTAGTCCCTAAAGACTGGCAACAGAAAAGGCACATTTGTGGTGAAATTTCTAAAATACATCACTTGAAATGAAAATATGAAAAACTTGTCATGTCTTTGTTGTCACTAAAATTTTCCTCAAGCTTTTTGGACAAATCTGTAAAAGAAAAAACACTTGCTTCTATAAATTGCAATGATGTAATTTGTAGAACAAAATTTAATTTCTTTGGAATGGCTTGTAACTACATGATTATAACATGTCATTCATTTAGTACATTCTAAACATTTGGCCTGGAAGAAAAAGGCTGATTTGACTGAAACAAAGAATTGGTGGTAATTTTTTATTGACCATTCCATTCACAATGTGTGTTGACAATAGGATTCAAGAATAATGTTGGGAAAAATACTGAGAGGGGGGGGGGGGGGGGGGGGTGAATTAGTATTTAGAGCTAACTGATAAACTTTTTACTTTTCTTTTCTCAAAACCCATACACTACTTTACATAACAAAACTAGCGTATATACGCGGATATCCTTAAGGAAACTCATGTATGCTCAGAGCTTTTATTATGAATTTTATTCTTAAATCATTGCATCATTTATTCATCAGATGTTAAGCAGTAAGCATGTGAAGTAAGAACAAAATAAACCATCACACATAAGCAACATACATGAACACCAGGATTTAAGGTGGAAACCCAAGTCGGGAGAAAACCACTGCTGCCGTCGTCTCAGCCTTCAATATTTATTATAAATAAAACTTCTTACAACCATGTACTGGCGCAGACTCATACCAGCACGCAGGCACCCACCTGCAGAAGGCTACAACCTTCTCGTTTACCAGCTTTTCCTGGAAGGGAGCTACAACCCCCTGCTCTCGTTTACCAGCCTCTCTTGGAAGGGAGCTACAACCCCCAGTTCTCATTTACCAGCTACCACTAGAGGGGAGCTACTACCCCCTCACTAAAGGCTTCGACCCTCAGCACCACTGCAGACCACGTTTCATCAATTTTCAAACGGGATCAAACAACTTCAACTCAACTCTTCACTTATCAACAAATATGCTTCGCCTAATGCTTCAAACAGAACAGTGAAATCACTGTAACCAGAATATCAGATATAACCCAGACTTCAGAATAGATATGCAGAAACACATTCAACCTTGAGAAATCATTAGTTCAGATACCATACACGCTTTTATTTAATCAGACCCGCGTATACACGCGATTTTCATGAAACGAACCCGCGTATACATCTGTGCATTTCTCATAAAACCCTAACTGCCCATACACGCTTTTATTTCATTAGATCCGCTTATACATGTGCTTTTCATGAAACGAACCTGCGTATAGATCTATAAAAGATAAACTTTGAAGAACAGATCAGATCTATGAACTTACCCAGATTTTTTCAATTTCTTCATCAGATTTGCGCCAGGTCTTCATCACTTCTTTTCAGATCATCCTAGAGATTCATCATTTCTAGATCTAGAGATCTTGAACCTTCATCATATTCATAGGTGCATCATAGATTCAGATCTATCAATTAAGAACAGAGTTCAACCATGTAGATACACTTCAGAGTGAAGTATTCATTAAAGCCCAAACTTGCTCCTATCCTTGCATTATGATTTTCTTCTCCTTAAATAGATCTAGCCTTTGTCAATACCATGAGCCAAAACCACACCATTTTCGATGGTATTCCTGGACGGGATCAAATAAATAATCAAGCGCTCAATACTTTGGGCCAATACCATGGTAATGCCCCCTGGTTTTATAAAATTAGAGTGCAAATTGGCATATGCGACTTGGAACGTTAATTTACGCGTACATACGCGACTTCTCCTTAATAAAACCACATATGCCTTGTGACATACCTTGTTCAACATTATTTTGGCACTTTCTGAATTGTATCTTCATCAAAGTCAATACATTGTATCATATTGCCAACAATCTCCCCCTTAACTCATCAAGTAGGTTTCCATCAAGTCCAATAGGTTTCCATCAAGAACAAATTCATCAAATAGGTTGCCATCAACTTTATCAAGTAGGTTGCCATCAAGGACAACACTCTGAATCATATTGCCAACAATCTCCCCCTTTGGACTTGATGACAACCATGATGGTGTTTTATCATCGCTACAATCATTATGCAAGCACCAATTCTCCCCCTATTCAAACACCATGATACTACTCTCCCCCTTTGACATCAAGGGCAAAGGGCAGATCAAAACCAAAACAAGGTTTTGCTTCTCATGTAGAAATAAGAGCTCTGTAGATCTGATGTGCATTGAAGTTACCATGCTCCCCCTAAGTTCATGTTGTATCTTCAAGCATATTTTTCGATGAAGTACATGACTCTATAACCAAGGACTCATACTTACATCAAAGATCCAACCAAGTGGATTTACATATATGACTCATGTACCCAATCAAGTGGGTTTACACATTTTGACTCAACTACCCAACCAAGTGGGTTTACAAACTTGAACACGCCCTTTACATGACTGAATATTACAATTTACATCATAGTTCATAGCCTTTTCATCAAATTACACATATGAATTTTTATAACCAATATCAAAAAGACCTCAAGAGAGATCATATTTCAGAATCATCATAATGCCAACAATGCATTACATTCAGCAAGGCTAATGCTCCCCCTGAAACTGTGCACCTATTCTTGAGCCATTTCACTCCTTCATCTCCCCCTTAGCTTGTGCATCCTGAACACTTTCAACAGCAAATCATCAAGGCATCTTCACCCAATATCAAAGAATGAAATAGAAATATAAGAGCTGAAACATCACCAGAGATATCATACAACATCAGAGATACCAAACAGCACTGTAGCTGTGCTGAAGAATGCTGACCCCAAGTAAAATTTGTCAGCAACTAACCATACGCGGTTTTCTTTCTATAAACTCGCGTATATACGCGAATGTCTTTCAGGAAACCCGCGTATCCAATTTAATCTCTTGAATTTAAGCAGTTCTGATTTTCTGCATGGCAGAGACTACTCCCAGCTTCTGTCTGAGATATTCGAATGCTTCCCTGGGCAGAGGTTTGGTCAGTATATCAGCAACTTGTTCTTTGGAGGGAACATACTCCAACTTCACCTTTTGTTCAAGCACTTGTTCACGTAAAAAGTGATACTTGATGGGAATGTGCTTGGTCTTGGAATGCATAACAGGATTCTTTGAGATGCTGATGGCACTTGTATTATCACACATGATGAAGATAGGAGGTGAACATTTGATTTGAAAGTCTTGTAAGGTTTGCATCATCCAAAGAAGTTGAGTGCAACATGATGCGGCAGCCACATATTCTTCTTCTGCTATAGATAAGGCAATAGAGTTTTTCTTCTTGCTGAACCAAGAAACTAACCGGGGCCCCATATAGAATGCACCACCACTAGTGCTTTTCCGATCATCAAAATTTCCAGCCAAATCTGCATCAGTGTTAGCATGAAGAGTAAGATCAGCATTCTTTGGATACCATAGTCCAAAGTCTTGAGTTCCTTGTAGATATTTGAATATTATTTTGACAGCCTGAAGGTGAGACTCTTTTGGATTAGCTTTGAATCGTCCAGTAATCCCAACTGCATGCATAATGTCCAGTCTTGTCTCGGTGAGATAAAGTAGACTTCCTATCATAGATCTGTATTCTGGTTGATTCACCGTGGGAGAATCATCATGAGAACTAAGGTTACATCCGGTTATCATTGGTGTACTTATAGGTTTGCACTCTTCCATGCCACACTTATTTAGAATTTTCTTAAGGTATTTTGCTTGTGATAAGAATATACCATCTGTAGTTTGATGCACTTGCAAGCCAAGAAAGAATGTAAGTTCCCCAAGTAAAGACATTTCAAATTCTTGGTGCATAGCTGAAGCAAATTTCTGACTCATAGATCCTTCATTGCTTCCAAAAATGATATCATCAACATATACAACCACAATCAATAGTTTTTGATTTTCAAATTTTTTGTATAGGTTGTTATCAGCAGACCCCTTTGAAAATCCTTGTTGATGAAGATATTTGTCAAGATGATAATACCATGCCCTTGGAGCTTGTTTGAGACCATATAGAGCCTTTTTAAGTCTACAAACAAGATTTTTATCATTTCCCAAAATGAATCCTTCTGGTTGTTCTATATAAACTTCTTCTTCTAGATCACCATTGAGAAAAGCGGATTTAACATCCATTTGATAAACTTTGATTTGTTGGAAGCTTGAAAAAGAAAGAAACATTCTTATGGCTTCAAGTCTAGCTACAGGAGCAAAATTTTCTTCAAAGTCTATACCTTCTTGTTGAGCATACCCCTTGCAAACAAGTCTAGCTTTATTTCTTACAACATCCCCATTCTCATTTAACTTGTTTTTGAATATCCATTTAGTTCCAATGACATTTTTGTTATGAGGTCTTGGTACTAATTCCCAAGTGTGATTCTTTTCAATTTGATCAAGCTCTTCATTCATGGCTTGAATCCAACATTCATCTTTGCTAGCTTGATTGAGATTGTGTGGTTCAATAGTGGATAGAAATGCCAAATAGCTAGAAGATCCCACAAGAGTCGTTCTTGTTTGTACACTTGATCCCTTATCTCCCAAAATTTGAGATTCTGGATGATTCTTTTGAACATATCTGGATGGAGCTTTTTCAGATAAATCATCTTTAGGTTCTTCATTGGGTTCACTGTCTATATCATTGTTATTTGATGTAAAAGGACATAATTCATCATCTTCTTCATTTGTTATTTGTTTTTCTTCTTTTGGGGCTATAGGAGACTCATCAATAACAACATCAATACATTCAACAATCTTCCGAAGTCTTTTATTGTAATATTTATAGGCTCTACTCGTAGAGGAGTAACCAAGAAGTATTCCTTCATCTACTCTAGGTTCAAACTTGCCAAGTTTTTCATCATTATTTTTGATAAAGCATTTACTTCCAAAAACTCTAAAATGCTTCACAAAGGGAGAATTACCATACCAGAGTTCATATGGAGTTTTGTCACTATTTACACGAACATGTGCCTTGTTGAGAATGTTTACCGCTGTATGTGCCGCTTCTCCCCAAAATGTGTCAGGTGTTCCAGAATCATCAAGCATAGCTCTAGCCATTTGTTGAATTGTTCTATTCATTCTTTCTGCTACACCATTTTTTTGTGGAGTGCCAGCTACAAAGAACTGTATTTTTATGCCATGTTGTTCAAAAAATTCAAGGAATTCATTTGAAGTATATTCTCCTCCTCGATCAGATCTAAGACATTTGAGTTTTAGATCTAATTCATTTTCAACCAGAGCTTTGAAGATCTAAAATTTCTCAAATGCTTTGTCTTTGTGTTTAAGCAACCTAATCCAACACATTCTAGAGAAATCATCAATAAATAACATATAGTATTGTTCACCACGAGGTGAATTTTTCCTCATAGGTCCACATATGTTAGTATGAATGAGTTCAAGAGGCCTACTTGACGGTCCTTCCTTGGCATTAAATTTCACTCTGGTCTTCTTGCCGAATTGGCAAGATTTTCATATGATACTTTCAGGTAGAGTAATATTGGGAAGACCGCGAACTGCATTAAGTCTGCTTGATTTGTTGATTTGAGAGAAGCTTAGATGCCCCAACCTTCTATGCCATAGCCAGTTTTCTGAAGATTGACTTAAGTAACATTGTTCTTTGCAGTTCTTTAATACATACAGGTTGCTTGGAGTTCTTTTTCCTTTTATAATTGTTTTACCTGTATCAAGATCACGAACCACACATTATTTTGAACTAAAGACAACTTTAGTTCCTTGATCACACATTTGACTTACACTTAACAGGTTATGCCTTAAACTATCCACATACATGACATCATTAGCCTTCACCTTTTCTTTTAGAAACACAAACCCTTTTACCTTTAATTACAGTAGGAGTATCATTTCCAAATGTAACTTTCTTTTCCTTTTCTAGAGCATTATATGCAAGAAGTTTGTTTTTGTCACCTGTCATGTGTCATGAGCATCCACTATCAATGTACCATTGATTTTCTTCACCTTTTGCAAATAAATCTATGCCACAATTTTCAACATGTAATTCCTTCTTTTTCCATACTTTGGAATTTGAAGGATAATGCTCTTTTGGCTGAATTTTGCTCCTGCATTCAGATTCTTCATGCCCAAAGTTATTGCAATAAGCACATTCAACTTCATTTAGAAGAGGAAAAAATTTGTTATAGGTATTCTTCTCAAATTCAATCATTTTCTTTCTTTCTTCTCTAGTCATGATGGTTTTATATGCAACACATTGAACAGCTTTATGACCAAAATTGTGACATGAGAAACATTGTCCATTAAAGAAGAAATTTCTGCGATCATGAAATCCTCTAATTGGATTTACCTGTTGATTAGTGTTTCTTTGAGAGATATTCCTGTTAGTGTTCTTTGAATTGAGATGATCATGCTTTACCTGTAATGATTCTTTATTCCCTTGCTCAGTGGAAGAATTTTGTAAACCAGCTGTAGCTGTTTTTAGATAATTTGGTACTGAAGCCTGAGAAGATTCTCCGGTATATCCAAGACCTGTCTTTATAAGAGGAGAATGTTGTACCTTGATAATCTCATCTAAGGTTTCAGATCCTTTAGCAAATCTAAGATTCAGAGTCTTTACTTTCTCAAAATCTTTTCTTAGACTTACCACTTCACATTCTAATTTCTCAATGTGTTTCTTTTCTTCTTCAACCTGCTTTTCTAGAGTCTCTATGGTTATTTTCCTTTCTTCTAAGAGTATTTTACTTTCTTCTAAGTGTATTTTGAGTTGATTGTTTTCTTCAAGAAAGTCATTGTCCTCTAGAGCATCCATAAAAGTATCATTTTCTTCTCTAGATTCAAATGCCATGAGAAGTCTAATATCTTGTTCACATTCTTCCTCACTATCAGATAACCCATCACTGTCTTCATGAGTATAGTAACTTTTTCTAGTGTTAAACCGATTCTTATTCCTTATTGCTACTTCCTTCCCTTTTGCAAGTGTTTCTTTATGAGGACACTTAGCAGCATAATGCCCAATTCTTCCACACTCAAAACATTTGAAAGGAAGCTTACCTCTAAATCGTCCTGTGCCAAGTTGGAGTTTCTTTACAAAATTTGCCTCATCTTCTTCTGAGATATATCCTGATCCTTCTCCTTCTTTTACTTCTTTCCCTTTTGTAGAAGCTCTGAAGACAACCTCTTTGACTTCAGATGGTCCTCCTCTTCTAAATTCATATGTGGTTAGTATGTCATGAAGTTGTACCACAGTAAGATTTTGAAGATCCCATTTTTCTTCAAGAGCAGAAACTTTTGACTCAAATTTTGCTGTTAGCGATCTTAAAATTTTCTCAACCAAAGTGGATTCGGTTATTGTTTCTCCCAGATTTCTCATACGATTTACAACATCATCAACATGTAAAAAGAAACTGGCAATACTCTCATCACTATGCATCTTCAAATTTTCATATTCAATTCTGAGAGTTTGGATTTTTTCACTTCTTACCTTTGCATCACCTTCATAACTTAGAATTATTTTGTCCATATTTCCTTTTCTGTATTTAGCTGCATGACATTGACAAATTCAGATTCATTCAGACTTCCCGTTATAGCATTGACCGCCTTTGCATTTGATTCATAATTCTTCTTTTCAGTCGGATCTGTTGGTATTGTAGCTGGATATTTATATCCTTCTTCAACAATGGCCCATACATCTGTTCCCATAGACTGAAGATAAGATCTCATCATTGTTTTCCAGAAGATTAAATTTCTTCCATTAAAGAGCGGAGGCTTGATAGATGTTGTTCCATCTTGATTGCTCATCTTGCTTGATCTTCCTTCTAGCGGCCAAGCTTTTTCAGAAGGACCTGCTTTGATACCAATTGTTGGGAAAAATACTGAGAGGGCGGGGGGGGGGGTGAATCAGTATTTAGAGCTAACTTATAAACTTTTTACTTTTCTTTTCTCAAAACCCATACGCTACTTTACAGAACAAAACTAGCGTATATACGCGAATATCCTTAAGGAAAGTCGCGTATGCTCAGAGATTTTATTATGAATTTGATTCTTAAATCATTGCATTATTTATTCATTAGATGTTAAGAAGTAAGCATGTGCAGTAAGAACAGAATAAACCATCACACATAAGAAACACACATGAACACCAGGATTTAAGGTGGAAACCAAAGTCGGGAGAAAACCACCGCTGTCGTCGTCTCAGCCTTCAATATTTATTATAAAGAAAACTTCTTACAACCATGTACTGGTTCAGACTCATACCAGCACACAGGCACCCACCTGCAGAAGGCTACAACCTTCTCGTTTACTAGCCTTTCCTGGAATGGAGCTACAACCCCCTGCTCTCGTTTACCAGCCTCTCCTGGAAGGGGGATACAACCCCCTGCTCTCGTTTACCAGCTACCACTAGAAGGGAGCTACTACCCCCTCACTGAAGGCTCCGACCCTCAGCAGCACTGCAGACCACGTTTCATCAATTTTCAAATTGGATCAAACAGCTTCAACTCAACTCTTCACTTATCAACAAATATACTTTGCCCAATGCTTCAAACAGAACAATGAAATCACTGTAACTAGAATATCAGAGATAACCCAGACTTCAGAATAGATTTCCAGAAACACATTCAACCTTGAGCAATCATTAGTTCAGATACCATACGCGCTTTTATTTAATCAGACCCGCGTATACACACGCTTTTCATGAAACGAACCCGCGTATACATCTGTGCATTTCTCATAAACCTTAACTGCCCATACGCGCTTTTATTTCATCAGATCCGCGTATACACGCGTTTTTCATGAAACGAACCTGCGTATAGATCAATAAAGTTAAACTTTGCAGAACATATCAGATCTATGAACTTACCCAGATTTTTTCAATTTCTTCATCAGATTTGCGCTAGGTCTTCATCACTTCTTTTCAGATCATCCTAGAGATTCATAATTTCTAGATCTAGAGATCTTGAACCTTCATCATATTCATAGGTGCATCATAGATTCAGATCTATCAATTAAGAACAGAGTTCAACCATGCAGATATACTTCAGAGTGAAGTATTCATTAAAGCCCAAACTTGCTCCTATCCTTGCACCATGATTTTCTTCTCCTTAAATAGATTTAGCCTTTGTCAATACCATGAGCCAAAACCACACCATTTCTGATGGTATTCCTGGATGGGATCAAATAAATAATCAAGCGCTCAATACTTTGGGACAATACCATGGTAATGCCCCCTGGTTTTATAAAATTAGAGCGCAAATTGGCATACACGACTTGGAACGTTAATTTACACGTACATACGCGACTTCTCCTTAATAAAACTGCATATGCATTGTCACATACCTTGTTCAACATTATTCTGGCACTTTCTGAATTGTATCTTCATCAAAGTCAATACATTGTATCATATTGCCAACAATCTCCCCCTTAACTCATCAAGTAGGCTTCCATAAAGTTCAATAGGTTTCCATCAAGAACAACTTCATCAAATAGGTTTCCATCAACTTTATCAAGTAGGTTGCCATCAAGGACAACACTCTGCATCATATTGCCAACAAATAATTTACTAGTTAAAATTAGAAGTCCAAAGTTGAGATATCAAATCGAAAACTTAGTAGAGAAAAAGGAGTTTGTTCAGTATCTTCAAAAGTTTAATTTCATTTTCCATAAATATAAATGTAAAAATAGTTCAAGGGGATTTCTTTATTGTTAGTAATTTCTAAAAAAACATGATAGAAATTCTTTTGGAATATAATTTAAGATTTAAAAGTTGGATATTAGTTTTCAAATGCTAATATATCAAAGCACTCATAGGTTCTTGAATATAAATGTTTAGCATTGGAGTGAAATGTTTTTTCAAGAATATATAATATGGTGATTGCACTGAGTTCTAATTTAATAATTTGGTAGTGTTTTCAGTACTCTTTTTTTATTAATGGTTCCAATGGTTCCAAATTCTAGTAAAAGAACGTCTAGGGATACTTAGCCCAAGAATATTTCCATGAGTGTTATATTCATGGATTATGTATATAACTTGTATATTTATATTTTTTTAATAAATTAATATAATAATCAAAACCCTTATTAAAATTGTAAAAATTCTCAAACCAATGCTTCAAATTTGAAATTCCTACCCTAAAGAGTCTTCTGCATGCTGTACTTTCACATAGTCTTCCTCATGTTGGACTTTCACATATTTTTGCATGGAAGAGTGATTGATTATAGAGTCTCTCTTGCAAATTCACAAATAACATTCTGAGATCAAATTCTCATGATATTGAAATCAAGTCACGGAAAAATTCAATGTATATGTATATCTATGTGTAAGTGAGAGTGGTAGATATACGTCATTGGTAATTTGAAGTTTTTGTGAGCACTTAGATCATAATTATGAGAAAAGCAGAGTCAATGAACTCTCTAATTTCTCTTCTCTTCACCTGATTCCACTTTTTAGTGTTTTCTCCCAACTCTCATGGATTTGAAACCCTAAACATCTCAAAGACAACAACAAAAAAAAAAAAACCCCAAAAAAACTCAACATTAATTTTTTTAATATAATTTAAATTAAAAAAAAAATTTAATAAAATACTTTTTCTATGATTAAATTTTTAAATATTTAAAACTCATTTTTTACTAATCAAATTATAATTTAATACTTTTTAATATAAATAATTGAATTTATATTTTTAATTAAATTATACTTAACAGTTCTTAACATAAATAAATTATGAAAATAAATATGAATTTAATTTAAGTATACAATTAATTTTTGTGGCATTCATCTATTTATCATCAAGACATCTAAAATCTCTTCTATACTGACGTAATGACTATAGTTAATAAATTATTAATTAATTAAAAAAAACTTCCTATTTCATTTATTTTATGTATCGAAATGGAAATGAAATGAAATGAAATAAAATAAAATATATATATATATATATATATATATATATATATATAATTTCTATATTATTAAATTAATAATTCATTAATTAATTAAGTAAAAAAATTTTATTTCCATGCCTTGCCCTCTCGTGTCCCACTCCACTGCACCCTCGTAATATGATAATGGGTGAGAATAAATAGTATTTTTTATTTATTTTATTTTATTTTTTAAAGTTGGTAGGAAAAATAGAAAATAACTTTTTTAACTAAAGATATATTATTGTATTATATTTATATGTATATTATTATATTATATTTATAATTATGTTTTTATTAAGAAAAAATAAATAAAATTGAGTATTTTGATATTAAGTCTATGCCTAGTTGTAGCAAGTACACATGGATTTCATTTCAAATTATCATCACATTCCAAAGAAATATCGGAGTGATCACTATCTCATTACATAGAAATATCTTAAAAGATTAACAATAGACCTGATTACATCATATTTTCAAAACTACAAAAGGGGACAAAAGACACATATAGTGATAATCACACAATTTAATTATTTTTTGTTGTTGGATGGTTGAGATCTATAGCCTACTTACCTGGTTCCTGCTCATGTTGGTTTGGTTCTATCAGTGCATCTCTGCTAAGTTTGAGATCCATTATTATATTTTGGGGCGCATCTATTTTCTCTGTCAAGCGAGAGATCTGATACTTGAGAACAAGCAGTTTATCATTGTTCCACCTCAGTGTCATAATATGACAAAATAGACAATGAAAACATAGGATTGTTGTAGAAGAAGCCTCTAAATTCATGAGAAAACATTGTTTAAGGCTTCGACACAGACACATACCAAAAGGGAGTGACCCTGGACTCTGCATGAAGACTTCAGGGCTAGCCAGAAGGAGTTTGGAATAGAGGGGTTTAAATTTTACATTCTTAGACCATGAATTGAATGAGACCCATGCCCAAATGATATTGCAATTACCATGTAAATTTTTTGACTGCTCGATAGAGAAAAATAAGGTTGACTATGGGGCAGGAATCAAGAAAATATAACACCACCTTTGAATCGGGGACATGGATAGAGCTCCAAGTAACTAAGACCTAAGAGTTGCTAGAGAAACATCCAACATAACCTCAAAATATCTTAAAATATTAAAATTGAAACCCAGAATGTCGAGAAAAGATCCTATAACCCAAGAATTACCATTGAAGTCGAATTGATTATAGGGAACCGAATTGAAAATGGGAAAAAAAGAGGTATCTTCATGAATGAGGGCCCAATCCAGAATGATGTCAACAAAGAGAGGGAGCCCAGGCATTGCTGGAGCGGCTTCTAAACGAGTGAGCCTTGACCTCCAAAATTCCCATGAGATGAAGTGGCAAACTCACAAACTTGCCACGCAGAGGAGGAACAACTAAAACCTAAAGTTGAGCTCTTCACACAGTTTTCAGAAATTTAGCCGTCTTAACACCACAATTGAATTTAGAGACCAAATCAAAAATAAATTCACATACCATTGAGGATATGGAGCATATGGAAATGCTAATTTAGACATGAATGAATTTGGAGTGAGGCACAATCCAAAATTAACACACCTTCCCTTGTTAATCCACACTATTCTCATTATCAAGTCATTAAATTTCTCAGTACTTCTATCGAAGAGAGTCATGATTATTCTGAGAGGAAAATAATTCCAAGGTCAGAGAAAATGTAATGTTCGTTCATAAAATTTACCTTTCACAATAAAAGAAATTTACTTAGAACAATCAAGTCCATAATACTTCTAATAATCCACTTCAGAAAATGAATTAAGTACTATGCTAAGGATTAGATTTTCCATCTACATCCAAACAATAGCAATGTTGTTACAATATTTAAGACCTAAACTATACTCATTATACTGTATACATTCATACTATACATGTTTATTTCATAACTGGACATTCAATTAACCATCCTTCCTTATAATATAAACATTAAATATTTATATGGTTTAGAGCCCCTTTATTAATATTTCCTCCCATGCCGAGGTTGATCAACATTCATATATACATTGGATTTTTCGTTGTACATATAATAATCTCGGGTTTGATTAACGACTACTGGAATAATTTATTAAATGATTGTATATAAGTTTATCTCCACCCGGGTCCGCCATAGCTTTGATTTGACATCGCATTTTTTGTGGAGACAAGTGGGCAACCATCCACCATTGATTGAGTTTTGGATCAACGGATGATAACGTTCCTAGGGTGGTTAGGGTAATACCCTACCCCCCGAACCCTAACTGCATTCCTCATTTGGTTGTGTTGCTTCGGCCGCCTCGCTCTACAACTCCAGCAGGTCCTCTATCAATTTCTTGGTTTTCTGGCTATGGAAAGACCATGGCTCTTCTCTGCTTCACATATTTCTCTCCTCCTTCAAGTTATTCTCTGCACTTAATGGATTCTGTGTTCGCCACTACTGCACTGGTTACTCAGGGTTTAATGGATGGTTTCTCGAGACCCTTGTGCAGTCAACCTCTTTGTCAATGACGTAACAATGAGAGCTATGCTCACATCATGTCCTCCGAACCATGGTATGGCTGGAAGTTTTTTCTACATCGGTTTCATCAAAGGTGAGTTATATAATCTTTTCTTGCTCGAGAATTACGGTTGTTCATTTGTTTATATCCAGTTTATGTTCTTAATATAATGGTTTTAAATGTTGGAATAGGTGCAAGGATTTCACTACCTATTCATCTTGAGCTAAGTTGTCTAAATGTTCTTGCAGTTCATTTACATTGTCCTGCAACATTTACATTTCTTTATTCCCATGCTAATGGTCCTTTCACTTGTCATGTAGGTAAAATCTTGACTCTCTATACCCACAGTGTTTTCGGGTTCTCTGTGGCATACCCAACTGATGAATTTCGCTTCCTTACAGGTGCACAAAGTCATTTGAGGGTAGCATCCATTTTTCGTCGTAGGAATTTCTGTTTAACTGTTTAATATCGAGGTCTCTAATGTGGTGTATTGTTAATTTTGAATCCACTCCCTTTCGAGTGTTTTGGGTATTTTCGAGACTGTCGTACATATCTTAATGTTTTCCAATTATGTTTCGCACACAACATGATTTTTATTGGTATTCATTACTGTACAGATACCCTTAAGGGTTTTCATAATTTAATAATTTTGTGTTTATGTTAATTTCCAAGGGTTTCTACTTTTCCCTCACAACCATGGCCTTTCTGTGTGTTGACACTGTCACCACATCCAGATTTGGGATGTAAGTGTTTAAGGTTTTTGTCTATGTCTCGTATGGTATTACTCAAGGTCAATGTTTGATATGTATTCATATATCTTTTTCAAATCCGACGCAACTTGCATTTCATTCTCTCATCAATAGACTTGTTCATGGTTATTCAAGAAGATCTATTACAACTATTACAGATTCTAGCAATTCTTTACTACTTAGCTCTATCTTCCGGGTTGCATGTCTGAGTTTATTTATTCATGTTGTAGTTCATGTATTTACAGTTCCAGATATGTCTCTTAATCTGGGTACTTCCTTTTTATTCGGAAGAGGGTTATAACCAGAGTTTTATTTTTACAAACTACATTTCTTTGTTTTTAGTTATCTATTACCTGAGAAAATATATTTTGTATTTATACAAATTCCTATTTAAAGGAATAGAAATAGAACTTGTAAATACTGTTATTTAAATGTTGGTAAATTTGTTTCTTAGTGCTTTCTTTCCATGATAGTTCTTTCCTTCCATGTCATATATTTTCTTGGAAAGCTATGTTATCTTCTCTTTGTAATAGAAATACTCTACATAGGTGACCAAACCACCTTGAGAGGGTTTACCTTTTGTCTGTGTATTAGTTTTCTCATTTACAGGACATACTATTCGTTTTGGGTTCTTTTCCCAAGGGGACTAACTGTCCAACCAGTTAATGGTTACCAATTTCTGTCAAATGTTAACTAGAATATTTCTAATACTCATTCTCTCAAAAACCTCATTTTATAGTAATAGTTTTCAAGAGCATCAAAATTGTTTGAATACACATTCACAGAATCTTTACTACTCATGTAATTAAGATAATCGCATACTCAAAATTTTATTTCTACCTCTGCAATGATACCCACATTCTCATAAATTCTATTTATAATATTGAACATATTAAGAAGATTTATTTTCATTTATTTCCTGTCTAGTTTACTTATCTCAAATAAGTAAATTTGATGGCATTCGCCCAACCTTAAGCGAGGCAAGGACATCTATTGGGCCTCTGTTTTGCCTTGTTTTATATCACCTTTTACTCGAAATCACTCATGCTTTTGTTTAGCTTGAATAAGTCATTGTCATAGTTTTGTGCATTCTCGGAAATAATAAGTATTTGCTATTCCTTTGTTTTAATAAGATTTAAACATTAAAGACATATTTAATAATAGTTTGTGTGTTTGTAGGTTTACAAATTTGGTTATATACCTATTCTGATAAAGGCGAAGTTCCTGCACCACACGTTCCTACACTAGTACCAGAACACATTCATGCACTAGCATTGAAAATCACTAAGTCTACTAAAAATCTGCATAATTTCTAAATGGCCAAGTTTGACCTCGGTTTTTATGGAAATGGAGGTGAATTATGGAAATCTGAGCAAATGGGGTTTTCAAAAATATCCAATTACCCATAACCAAAAAAATTTCCTGAGATTCAAAGTATTCCAAAAGTTATGAATAGGTCTTTGAAGCACTTTTATTAAAAAGAGTGTTTTTTCCAGAATTTTGAAAACACAGTCAGCAAGTTCCAAAAAACCAACTTCCACCTCAGTTTTTGTGCATATGAAGGCAAATAAAGAAATTCCACGACATGGGTTTTTATCCCACTATAGAAAATTGACTAAGATAAAAATGGTTTCCCAAAATACGTAATGGTTGAGGAGATATGAATGGGGCTCTGAAGGCAGTTTGTTAAAATTAGTAGATTTTCCAGAATTCTAGAAAAAAAATCCCAGAATTGGAAAATTTGTATTAAATCTCAATTATTTTAATAGGCGAATGGTTGTACTATCATACGATGCAATTAGAAATTGTTAGGATTCAATCCCCATATTCCTTGCAAAGGAATACTTTGTTTTAATCATTACAAAAGATTATAAAAGGGGAAAGGATGTACGTAGAAGGGGACGAACGGACAGTAGAAGAGTGACGCTATAACATTGTTGTTGTAGCTTTGTTTTGCTGGTATCGCCCAAATCTCGGCTGGATTGTAATCATGCATGTGTTTTCTTTGAGGATTTAATAAGAAGGGCTTTGCCTTATGCTTCATAAATTTTATCATTTTTTATGTTTAAATAGTTGATGCATTGATTCAATACTGAGTAGCATTTCTGTTCGAAAGGGAAACGTGCTGGTTGGCTAGGGCCCAACCAACCCAACATGTTCTCCCTTCTTTCTGTTCTTGTAATTTATGTTTTTAAACTACTAAGTGTGATTTAATTTAGAGCATTTGAATTTCTGTTTGAGTGAAAGCAGATCTGCTGCGTGAAGTAGTTAAATTTACTTTCTCCATGGTTGATTTATTTTTCTTGCCTGGTTCAAGCAGGAAGAAGTTTCTCACACCAGTGCATGTTGGTGTGCTATTCACTTTCTGCACATTTGGTTTGTTTTCTCCGCCTGGTTCGAGTAGGAGAAGTCACCTGCACCAGTGCACGTTGGTGTGCTATTCACTTCAGCAAGCCTTTCTAATTTACTTTCAACAATTTTCTTGCTTTCATTAAAAACTTTATAATAGATTGTTTCTTTATTTCTGCAGACATTTATCTTTTTGATATGCAATCTGGTTTTATAACACTTGCAGTAATTAAGCGTTGATTTCAAGAATTAAAATTTAAAGTGTAAGAAGCTCTGATCAGGTACAAGAACCAGTTTCTTGGTACCAGATTTGAGTGTTGTGGGCTTGAGAAAGTTCAAGGCCCTTGCACGAAGAAAATCATTTTTAGTATGGACATTACTTTACACCTTCTACATAAATCGTTGTTCTTGCACTAGTGCAAGAAGAATGCACTAGTGCAAGATCAATTCTTGTGGAAAGGATATCTTTACATGAGCAGGCTCGAAGGGGCCCATCTGTTGAAGACTGCCAAGGTGTATTTGCTAAAGAAAACACATTCTCAGTATATGATCAATATCCAGCTAGAGTGATTGCCTTCTTTTTATTTCTGAATCTCTTTTGCAAGTACATTTCTTCTTGTTCTAGCCTTAGATTACTTTGATGATTCAATTATCTTCTCTGCAAGCTTTTCTTTAAAGTAGGAATTTCTATCAGGAAAATTCATACCATCTCTGGCATTTCCTGTGCTTCGTCTCTAAGTTTACAAATCCCTAGGGTTGACAATTAAATGTTGAGTAGTTTGCTTAAGTGCAATTCCTGCACCCAACATTTTGGCGCCGTTGCCGCGGAGGCGATTTGATTTGGTAAGAATTTTCTGTTGATGCAATAAGGGTAAGTCTGCCTTTATCTTTTTGTTTTTTATGCAAGTGTGGTGAGCTTTATTTTGGCCAAAAATTTTTAAAATCAATTATCTTCAGATCCTAATCTTTAACGTTATATCATTTTTGAGGTGTTGTAAGAACCCGTGTTACTAATATGTGTGTGGAGACAAAGACTATCAATAAACCAGATGGACTTGAAGATGATAAATATGAAGGACCTCTCACAAGCCCTAGCAGCTGCTGGGATCTGGACCTCTACCTCTTAGGAAGAGAACTTTTTGACAATATTCAAGAGCTTGTCCATTTCTCCACCACCATAAGAGGATTTGGAAGTCTCTTTTGATTTCCCTGACCAATCATCTAAGGAGACAAATTACTCATGCACTATAATCAATGGAGAACATCCATTGGAACCTAAGATCGAGGAGTTCTTTACATGTCTATCAGCAGATCTAGAATTTAATCAAGAGACTACTCACCCTACGAAGAATAATCAACATGAAATGGAAGAAGAGGATGAGCAGCATGGGCCAAATCAAGAAATAGACCAAGAATACCATGATTATATCGAACATTGGTTCCGAACAATGACTCAAGCGAGGGAGTATTCTTTTCTTTTAAAACTCTTGTTGTCATATCAAGTACATTGGTTGGTTTTTCATGCTCATGTACACTTTCAAGTTTGTATGATAAATTTGAGCATGAATATATATTTTCACCTGATCTGCACATGGCTTCATTGGAAGTATGCCTACACTTAAAGCTGATATTTCTCTTTTTAAAAATAGGGTAGGGTAATGAATAAAGATGAATAACAACACTCTTGAACTTGTGATTCCATAAAAGCACAACTTTTGAAATTTTTATTATTATGCATTCTCATGGTAAAACTTGTCAAAAGTTCTTTACACTTAACGCTTCATATTTTAAAGTGACTTTGATTGATATGTATTGTTATAAGTTACATGTAATACTTTTCTCTTATTCTAACAAACTACCATCTACAAAATATTTTCAAATTCCTCTTCGAAGGGACCAGTGAAAAAAACCTCCTATGGTGGACCACGTCTATAAAAATCTAATAAGCTTTCATAAAGAACCCTAGCATGATGAACTCAAGGAATCTTTTTGGTCATTATCTGAGATGTATTTCTAATAAGTTCTTAGGGTAGCATGACCAACCAGTAAAGAATAAACTTTTCACACCATCCTGCACTCTTAAGGAGTAGATTTTCTTCCCCACCTATTAAGTAATCCATCTGGGGTTAATTAAAATCAAAGTTTTTTCTTAAAACATAAATGAATTAATTGAAGGATAGGAGCTCTCATTGCGAACCGACCTACTATGATCATGGGTCCTAAGGAATATGAAATTACCGCACTGGTCACCAAGCTAGGGTAATGGCTTTCAGTTGGAAAACTGGAAGATGAGAGGTCTCATTGCGAGTTGGCTCATTCATTCTTGTTAGTTCTCATGAATCACATTGTAGTTAGCTGGTTACCAAGCCAGGACAAAGTCCTTCCATTAACTTATAAAAAGAGAAAAAGTAAATGATCATAAATAACTCTAAATCTATATCTAATAGGTGGGACAAAATCATTTCGTAAGTTTAAAAGGTATCCCTGTCGAGGCTATGGATGCCTGCTGGCAGCAGGGCCATACCTGTGGTATTAAAGTTGGCACTACACTATAATTTACTTGGTTGATTTTTCTTTCCGTGAACTCACTACCAATCTCTTTGAGAATGGCTTTAAAATCCTTCCGTTGTTATGCCTTGGAGTTCTATCTTTTTTAAATGATTTTTTATGGATGTGGGGACCCTTAGTGCTAGTAATTCACTGTGCCCAGATAAGAGAAGATTTAACTATACATGGATGATGATAAAATAATCATTATGGGAAGGTACTACCATGTCTACCTATATCACCATATCTTTTAAATCATGTCACTCATGTTTATAATGAGGATGTTAAGGTGAAAATTTTGATCACAGATGCCTTTGAGATATTATTTTTTGAAAATTTTAAAAGTTGTCTATTTTTCTCAAGCATGCACCATCCTTGCAATTTGGTATTTTTTGTGTGATAAATTTTCTTGGAATTAGTATAAATAATCAAAGAGTCCAGCAAACACTTTGTTCTTGAAACAAGCTTTATCTAGAGTAGGAAATGTGATCACATAGGATTGCAGGAGTATCATTACGAATGCCCATAAATGTTTTTAATATTTCCTTTTGCAAGGGAGCAACAACACGACAATTGATTTCCTTGCATGAGGACATGCAAGAAGGTCAGCATGGGGGGATGTTGGGCCTCTGTTTTTCCTTGTTTTATATCACCTTTTACTTGAGATCACTCATGATTTTATTTAGCTTGAATAAGTCGTTATCATAGTTTTGTGCATTCTCGGAAATAATAAGTAAGTATTTGCTATTCCTTTGTTTTAATGAGATTTAAACATTAAATACATATTTAATAATAGTTTGTGTGTTTGCAGGTTTAAAAAGTTGATTATATAACTATTCTGATAGAGGCGAAGTTCCTGCACCACACGTTCCTGCACCAGTACCAGAACACATTCCTCAACCAGCATTGAAAATCACTAAGTCTGCTGAAAATATGCATAATTTCTAAATGGCCAAGTTTGACCTCAGTTTTTATGCAAATGGAGTTGAATTATGGAAATCTGAGCAAATGGGGTTTTCAAAAATATAACCAATTACCCATAACCGAAACTGATTCCTGATATTCAAAGTATTCCAAAAGTTACGAATAGGTCTTTGAAGCACTTTTATAAAAAAGAGACTATTTTTTCCAGAATCCTGAAAACACAGTCAGCAAGTTCCAGACAACCAAATTCCACCTTGTTTTTTGTGCAGATGAAGGCAAATAAAGAAATTCCGTGACATGGGTTTTTATCCCAGTATAGAAAATTGACTAAGCTCAAAATTGTTTCGCAAAATACGCAATGGTTGAGGAGATACGAAGGGGGATCTGAAGGTAGTTTGTTAAAATTACTAGATTTTCCAGAATTCTAGAAAAAAAATCCCAGAATTGGAAAATTCGTATTAAATCTCAATTATTTTAATAGGGGAATGGTTGTACTGTCATACGATGCAATTAGAAATTGTTAGGATTCAATCCCCATATTCCTTGCAAAGGAATATTTTGTTTTAATCATTACGAAAGATTATAAAAGGGGAAAGGATGCACGTAGAAGGGGACGAACAGACGGTAGAGGAGTGATGCTACAACATTGTTACTGTAGCTTTGTTTTGTTGGTATCGCCCAAATCTGGGCTGGATTGTAATCACGCATGTGTTTTCTTTGAGGATTTAATAAGAAGAGCTCTGCCTTATGCTTCATAAATTTTATCATTTTTTATGTTTAAACAGTTGATGCGTTGGTTCGATACTGAGTGGCATTTCCATTTGTAAGGGAAACATGTTGGTTGGCTAGGGCCCAACCAACCCAGCACATTCTCCCTCCTTTCTATTCTTGTAATTTATGTTTTTAAACTTCCATGTTTGATTTAATTTACAACATTTGAATTTTTGTTTGAGTGAAAGCAGATCTGCTGCGTAAAGTAGTTAAATTTACTTTCTGCACGATTGATTTATTTTCCTTTCTTGGTTCGATTAGGAAGAATTTTCTTGCACCAGTGCACGTTGGTGTGCTATTCACTTTCTGCGCGTTTGGTTTGTTTTCTCCACCTGGTTCGAGCAGGAGAAGTCACCTGCACTAGTGCACATTGGTGTGTTATTCACTTCAGCAAGCCTTTCTAATTTACTTTCAACAATTTTCTTGATTTCATTAAACACTTTATAATAGATTGTTTCTTTATTTCTGCAGACATTTATCATTTTGATATGCAATCTGGTTTTATAACACTTGCAGTAATTAAGCATTGATTTCAATAATTAAAAGTTAAAGTGTAAGAAGCTCTGATCAGGTACAAGAACCAGTTTCTTGGTACCAGATCTGAGCGTTGTGGGCTTGAGAAAGTTCAGGGCCCTAGCACAAAGAAAAGCATTTTTAGTATGGACATTACTTTACACCTTCTACATAAATCATTTTTCCTGCACTAGTGCAAGAATATCGATTCTTGTGGAAAGGATATCTTTACATGAGCAGGTTTGAAGGGGCCCATCTGTTGAAGACTACCAAGGTGTCTTTGCTAAAGAAAACACATTCTTAGTAGATGATCAATATCCAGCTAGAGTGATTGCCTTCTTTCTATTTCTGAATCTCTTTTGCAAGTACATTTCTTCTTGTTCCAGCCTTAGATTACTTTGATGATTCAGTTATCTTCTCTGCAAGCTTTTCTTTATAGTAGGAATTTCTATCAGGAAAATTCATACCATCTCTAGCATTTCCTGTGCTTCGTCTCTAAGTTTACAAATCCCCCGAGTTGACAATTAAATGTTGAGTAGTTTGCTTAAGTGCAATTCTTGCACCCAACAATGTCCTTATCTCTCCCCGTGCTCCTCACTAAAGTAATATTTCATGGCAGTGTTTCAAGGACGTAGACCTCTGGACTCATGTCTAGTCTTGTCTCCTATAACAGGTAGCAGAGTTCCACTGGTTTTCCAGCAACTCTATATACTCTCTCCTTTCAGCTCCTTAACTATTTTTCATCACTTGCATAGAACCCCTTTCCTCCTCTAGGATTTTCCTTTTAACCCTAGAGGAAAGGTAATTGTGAGTAACTGCTTAATGAACTATTATGGAGTCTTGGAAAAATTTTTCCATGAGAATTATGGAAACATACGATAATTAAATATTTATTGGAAAAGAAAATATTTAGTTCATAACTTGATTAACATGCTTGTTAATACTATTAATTTAAAATAACTTCGATGTCTAAATTAAAAATGTCTTTAATTTAAATGACATCAAATTTAGATGTTACATCTTTCCTTGCTTAAGGTAAACAACGTCCCCGATGTTATGCCATTCCAGTGAATAGTTTTGGATATGCCTCTCGCACAAAGTTTTCATCTTCCCAAGTCACATCCTTTGGGCTAAAGTGCTTCCAATTCACTTTAACTTGGGTGATGGTTTGCCTTTGGACTGTTATTTCTCTCTAATCGAGAATACGTTGAGGTTCTACCAGGAATTCACTGTCTGTTTTGACTTGCAACCAACAAACGTTTAAATTAATAAAAAATCATTTATCTTCATTAGAGATACTGATTTCCATTTCATTCCTAGCTGAATATTCTATGAGTGTATTACATGCTTCAGATCATGTATGAATATTTTTAGCACATACACACGGAACATATTGTGCACTTGTATGTGACCTAGTAAAGCTAATTGGTAGGCTATGGCCCCACCCTTTCCAAAATTTGAAAGGGTCCACATAATTTGGGAACCAACTTGGCATAAGTAGTCCACCTTAGCGTACTCTTCTTGTGTCCAATTCTCACATAAATGTGACCACCCACTTCGAATTCCCGATATGTCCTCTTTTGATCTGCATACACTTTATGTCTATCCTGGGCAGTATTCAAATTTTCTTGGTTCTTCTTGACTTATCGCTCCATCTCAGCTATCAATTCTGGTCCAAGCATTAGTTTTGTTTATGGACTACAATTAATGGGTGTTTGACACTGTCTACCATATAAAGCTTCAAACAAACTCATCTTGAGAGATTCTTGGTACCCTTTGTTGTAGGAAAATTCCACTAGATGCAGATAATCTTTCCATTTTGTGGGTTGTTGCATTACATACATTCGTAGAATTTCCTCCATTATCTAGTTTACCCATTGTGTTTGCCCATCCGTCCGAGGATGATATTTCATGCTAAACTAGATTTGTGTGCCTAGTCCTGTAAATAGTGCTTTCCAAAAGGCTAAGGTAAACTTCACATCACTGTCTGAGATTAATGTTTTTGGAATGCCATGTAATCTGGATATCTCCCTCATGAAGATGTCAAAAATATATATAGTTTTAGAATTGGACTGTATAAGAATAAAATGATCTTCTTTTCTCAACCAATCAACAACTACCATTAAAGATTCATTGTGTCCCTTTGATCTTGGTAAGCCAATAATAAAATCCAGCGATAAAATTCCCACTTCCACTCCAGTACTAGTATAGGCTTCAATAAGTCGGCTGGGTGCTTATGCTAAAATTTAACCTGGTGACATTCCAAACATTTATTCAAGCATTCAGTGATGTCTTTGCGCATACCAGGCCAAAAATAATCTTTTCTAATGGTTGTTAACATTTTATGATAGCCAGGGTGTCCAGAATATGAACTTCTATGATACTCATCTAGAAGCAAATATTTTAAACATAGTTGATTAGGAATATATATCTTTCCTCGAAAAATTAGCAGCTATTCATTATTGATGGTATAGTCTGATTGTTTTCCTTGATCTTCTATATCTTGTGTTTGCTACCATAGAAACTGGTATTCAGGATCTTTTGCAGCAGCCTCGTTCACCTGTTCTTGGAACTTGAATTCCACATTATTAAAGTATAATTCATACACATAATGGAGTTTTATACTTAATGCATCAACAACCTGATTTTCTTTTCCTTTAACATGCCGCATTTCAAAGCCAATTTTGCTTAGCAATGAATTCCACCTAGCCTGGCGAGCATTCAAGTCATCTTGTTTAAAATAGCTATTCAAGCTACCATGGTTAGTTTTCATAGCACAAACCTTTTTCCCAATAAGTAGTGCCTCCATATTTTAAGTGCATGCATCACTACGATCAACTCTAGATCATATGTAGAGTATCGTTGTTCATGCTCTTTAAATTTTGTAGATTCATATGCCACAACCTTTCTGTTTTGTGACAACATCGCTCCTACTCCTTCCTTGCTAGCGTCGGTGCAAAGTTAAAACTCTAAATTTGGATCTCCCACTTTCAGAATAGGAGATGTTGTCAACAGTTGTTTTAACTTTTCAAAACTAGATTGGCATTCACTAGTCCAATTAAACACTTGCCCCTTTCGCTGCAAAGAGGTTATGGGAAATTCGATTTTTGAAAAGCCTTTTATAAAACTCCGATGGTAACTAACCAATCCCATAAATGATCGTATGTCTACTATGATTTTAGGCACCTTCCATTCCATAATAGTCTTTATCTTTCAGGGTTTACTGCTATTCCTTTAGTCGAAATGACATCGCCTAAATATTGGATTTTATCTTTATAGAAGTCACACTTGCTGAATTTGGCATATAGTTGATGGTCTCTCAACATTTTTAACACTATACACAAATTTTCCTTATGTTCCTCCATATTTCTTGAATAGATTAATATATCATCTATAAAAATAAGGACAAATTTTTCTAGATATGGATGAAATATGCCATGCATCAAACTCATGAATGTCGCTGGTGCGTTGGTTAATCCAAATGGTAAAACCACAAATTCATATGTTGCTTTATCTGTATTTGATGATACCTAGATCTTAGATCTATTTTTGAAAAAACAGTTGCCCCCTCTAGTTGGTCGAAAATATCATCGATCCGAGGCAATGGGTATTTTTTCTTAATATTTAATTTATTAAGCTGTCTATAGTCTATACACATTCGCATTGCTCCATCCTTATTCTTCACAAGAAACACCGGTGCCCCCTAGGGTGACACACTAGGATGAATATATCCCTTTTCCAACAATTTTTGTAATTGCATTGTCAGTTTTGTCAATTCAGGCACACTCATTAGATATGGTGCTCGAGATACTGGTGATGCCCCTAGCATTAGTTTGATGGTAAAGTCTATGTCTCGCTTTGGTGGAAGTCCTAGTATGTTTTTTGGAAATACATCCATAAAATCTTGCACCACAGGTATATTTTCCATCACAGGAGCCTTATCCTTGTAGTTACCAAATCCTACCTAAATAACATAGATTTTACACCCCTTTCTAATGCATTTTCCCAATTGAGATGTTGTAATAGGATGCAAGTGAAGTGGCTTTTTAATTCCTTGAAAATATTGATGTGTTCTGTCTTTAGCCTTATAATAAATGATTTTATCCTTGCAGTCCCTTAGTGACCAATTCAATTTCAACTAGTCCATCCCAAGTAGTATATCATAGGAGCCTAAACATATAATATTTAATTCAACCTTTATATGCTAGTTTCCAACTTCTAGGGGATAGTTGGAAACTTTGGCATTAAATCTTTTCTTTGCTCCACTGGCCAACTGTACTAGCTGAGTATTTTTAAGCTTCTAGCTCTGTAAGTAACATTTTTCCACAATCTTTGGATTTACATTGCTTGTTGATCTTCAGGTGTAGTGTTGATTCTGGGTATGTTTCGCGCCACGTCCCCAACAATGGATGCTTCTTGCACATTAGTTGTAGTTTCGTTTCTTCCACGGTGAGGGAAATTATTATAATAATGCACCTCACCACATCCCCAACACTGTAATGGCAGTTTCTCAGCTTGTCCATGATCTGGTCTATTGGATGCTTCAGTGGGTCGTTCGTTTTCTAGACACTTGCTTCTCTGTTGGCTTCTTACTAGCTGTCTATTTGCTGAATTTTTGGCTACACCCTTAAAATTACTAGATTTGTTATTTTTAAAATTTGAATTACTTCTCTACCCTTTCTTAGGCGGGCAACTCTGTCCAGCTTCTCCTTTTACCTTGGATTGCTGATAGAACACACATGCTTTTCGAATCACTTCATCCATGGTCTTTAGGTTTACAAAATTGATTTTCTCCTTCATATGAGCATGTAGGCTACTCAGGAATCGTTGTAATTTCACCTTTTCATCCCTCAAATATGGCACATATTGCAAGAAGGAAGTAAATTTAGTTACAAATTCATCCATGGATAGTCGTCCCAACCTTAAGTCTTGAAACTCCCAATATTTTTCATAAAAAAAGGCTCGGTTAGATATTTATCTTGAAAGTACTGTTAGAATTCATCCCAGGTCACATTCTGATACTCGATACCTCACACATTTTTAACTTTTTTCCCACCATAAGATGGCATTTTCCTGCAATTGATACATGGCTAAATCAACCTTTAGTTTGTTGTTATACTCATATAACTGAAGATATTTATTCATGTTTATTATCCATGCTTCTGCTACTTCTTCAACTTCTCCATCAAATGTGGGAGGTTTAATCTTTCAGAATTCACTTTGCAAATCTACCTTCTATTTCCTTATCTCTTGTTGGTCAAAGGCATTTCCCGACTATGCTTCATTATAAAGCTTATGTTTATTACTTTTTTGGTTTTGGCTGCCTTCCAGATTGTCATTTGTTTTTTTTCATTGTTCACCTTCTTCTTGGTTTTTTCATTATAGACTTGGTTGAATTATCCCTTGATTTTGTTTATCTAAGAGGCCTTTAAGGATATTCTTCTGCTACTGCATCAATCTCTCATTATCACTTCTTGCTCACACCATTTCTTCTTGTAACTGTTGTACAATATCGAGAAGATTGCTGGTTTTCCATTTTTGTTCCTCCAACAATCTGCTGGTTTGATGATGTTGGTCTATAGGCAGATATACCCACATTTCTAGATTCATTTCTTGGTCAGGATGGGGGTGAATTTCTGCTGTAATCTTGGGTGTTTTATGTACAGACCCCCTCCTCATCGTATTCAGTTAACTTTTCATTCCAATTCTGTGCACATTTTTACACATGCCAATTGTTATTTAGGTGACCCCCTTTAGGTCCCAGAATTTGAACGCTACTCTGATACCACCTGTAATGTTCATTCATAACATTTACTTTTCACAATAAAAAAAATTACTCATAAGAATCAAGTCCATAATAATTCTAATAATCCACTTCAAAAAATGAATTAAATACTATGCTAAGGATTATATTTTCCATCTGCATCCAAACAATAGTAATGTTGTTACAATATTTAAGACCTAAATTATAGTCATTATACTATATACATTTATACTGTACATGTTTATTTCATAACTGGACATTAGATTAACCATTGTTCCTTATAATATAAAAATTAAACATTTATATGGTTTAGAGCCCCTTTATTAATCTTTCCTCCCACACTGAGGTTGATCAACATTTATGTAGACATTGGATTTTTCAATGTACATAAAATAATGTGGGGTTTGAATAACGGCTGCTGGCATAATTTATTAAATTATTTTATATAAGTTTATCTCCACCCGGATTCGTCGTAGCTTTGATTTGACATCGCATTGGTTTGTGGAGACAAGTGGGAAACCATCCGCCATCGATTAAATTATGGATCAACGGATGATAAGGTTCCTAGGGTTGTTAGGGTAATATCCTACCCCCCGAACCCTAATTTCATTCCTCATTTGGTTGTGTTGCTTCGGCCATCGCGCTCTGCATCTCCGACGGGTCCTCTGTCAATTTCTCAGTGTCTTGGCTATGGTAAGACCATGACTCTTCTTTGCTTTGCATATTGCTCTGCTCCTTCATGTTATTCTTTGCACTTCATGGATTCTGTGTGTGCTGCTACTACACTGGTTACTGAGGGTTTAAAGGGTGGTTTGTCGGGACCCTTGTGCAGTTAACTTTTTCATTGACGACGTAGCCATGAGAGCTATGCTCACACCATGTCCTCCGAAATATGGTATGGTTGGAAGTTTTCGATGCACCGAATTCGTCAAAGGTGAGTTATATAATAATTTCATGCTTGAGCATTACATTTGTTCATTTTTTTATCTCCGGTTTCTGTTCTTAATATAATGGTTTCAACTATTGGAATAGGTGCGAGGAACTCGCTACATATTCATCTTGAGGTAAGCTGTCTCAATGTTCATGCAGTTCATTTACATTGTCCTGCAACGTTAACATTTATTTATTCCCATGTTAATGGTCCTTTCACTTGCCATGCAGGTAAAATATCGACTCTCTATATCCACAGTGTTTTCAGGTTCTCTACAACATACCCAACTGATGACTTTCACTTCCTTACAGGTGCACAGATTCATTCCAGGGTAGCCTCCCTTTTTTATTTAAGACATTTCTCTTTAAGGGTTTAATATCAGGGTCTCTAAGGCTGTGTACTGTTAATTTTTAATCTAATCCCTTTAGAGGGTTTTAGGTATTTTCGAGACTGTCATATATATCTTAATGTTTTCGAGTTATTTTTGGTGCACAACATGAGTTTTATTGGTATTTCATTACTGTAAACATAGCCGTAAGGGTTTTCATAATTTAATACTTTTGCATTTAAGTTAATTGCCGAGGGTTTCTACTTTTCACTCACAGCCATGGCCTTTCTGTGTGTTGACACTATCACCATCGCCCAATTTGGGATGTAAGGGTTTTAAGGTTTTTTTTGTGTCTAGTACCATATTATTCAAGGTTAATGTTTGATATGCATTCATATATATTTTTCAAATCCGGCTTGATCGACGTTTTATTCTCTGGTCAATACACGTGCTCAGGGTTATTCAAGAAGACCCATTACAGGTATTACATATTCTAATATTAATTTACTGCTTAGCTCTATCTTTCAGGTTTCATGTCTCTATTTCTTTATTCATGCTATAGTTCATGTATTTACAGTTCTAGATATGTCTTTTAATCTGGGTTTTTCCTTTTTATTCGGAAGACAGTTATAACCAGAGTTTTATTTTAAGAAACTATAATTCTTTGTTTTTGGTTACCTATATCGTGAGAAAATTTATTTCGTATTTATACAAATTCCTATTTAAAAGAATAGAAAAAGAACTTGTAAATACTGCTATTTAAATGTTGGTATATTAGTTTGTCATTTATTTCTTTCCATGACAGTTCTTTCTTTCCATGTCATATATTTTCTTGGAAAACTATGTTATATGTTCTTTGTAATAGAAATACTCTACATACCTGACCAGACCATCTTGAGAGGGTTTATCTTCTGTCCGTGTATTATTTTTTTCTTCTATAGGAAAAAATGTCCGTTTTGGGTTCTTTTCCCAAGGGTACTAACTGTCAAACCAGTTAATGGTTACAAATTTCTGTCAAATATTAACTAAAAAATTTCTAATACTCATTCTCTCAAAAACCTCATTTTACAGTAATAGTTTTCAGGAGAATAAAAAATGTTTGAATACACATCACAAAATCTTTACTACTCCTGTAATTCATATAATCACATACTCAAAATTTGATTTCCACCTCTGCAACATATATTCACATTCTCAAAAATTCTATTTATAGGATTGAACATATTAAGAAGATTTATTTTCGTTTATTTCCAGTCTAGTTTACTTATCTCAAATAATTAAAGCTGATGGCATCTACCCAAACTTGAGCAAGGAAATGTCGTCCTTAGCTCCCCCCGTGATCCTCACCAAAGTAGGATTTCATAGCAATGTTTCAAGGAGGTAGACCTCAGGACTCTTGTCCAATATCGTCTCCTATAACAGGTAGTAGAGATCCATTGGTTTTCCACCAGCTTTGGATACTCTCTCCTTTTAGCTCCTTAGTTGTTCCTCATCACCTGCACATAACCCCTTTCCTCCTCTAGGATTTTCCTTTTATCTCCAGAGGAAAGGTAACTGCGAATAACTACTTAATCAACTACTTTGGAGTTTTGGAAAAATTTTACCATCAAACTTATGGAAACATACAATAATTAAATCTTTATTCAAAAATAAAATCTTTAGTTCATAACTTGATTAACATGCTTCTTAATTCTATTAAATTAAAATAACTCCAATGTCTAAATTAAAAATGTATACTACTACACGCAGTGAGTACTGTTTTTTTATAAAATTTTGTATTAGTATTAGCTCTGCCAACACTTATTAACTATAAAAATCTAATTCCAAAAAGTGTTTCCCATTTTCACCCATAACCTTTGAAATGATTGCAAAGATTGAAAAGAGTGATGCGATGAAGGGTGGAGGGGATAATAATTTAAAATGATTCATATGAAGTTCATAAAAAAATAGGGGGAGTGCCTAGAGGGTAACCAAATTCTTGGAGCCATATGGAAATTAGGGAATTGGATATATTCTTCTATAATCATTAATTTCTAACATAGTATATTCTAGGGTGCAAGTCTTATTAGCTTGCAGATCAACTTCCGCATTGTTTTTTCTGAGTATATGATAGAACCTCTTGGAATGAAAGAATGCAACCAAACTTCCAATTCCTTGGAGCAGCAAGGTAAGGGAGTTATATTTCAGACTATTCTCACCATTGCGATACTGAATTGTAAGAAATGAATCTCGTGAGAGAAGAATATATTTCACACATTTGTATTTAGCAATGCATAGACCTTGGAGGAGCTCATACATCTCTCCTTGGTTGTTGGATTTCCTTCCTACACCCCATGAAAAAATTACCTCAGTTGTTCTATCGGGATAAAGTAAAATCCATTCCCTCCCGCCACCTTGTATTAATTAAAATTTATTAATTATATATTATTAATTAATTAATATTTTTATTTATTTCTAAAAATATAAATAGTACACAATAAAATTATTATCAAAATATTTTTTTAACTTATTAATTTAATATTAATTTAATTGAGCTAAATGTTAATTATAATTAATTTTCTAATCTCTTCTACGCAATCACTATTATTATTGAATACCATTACATTCCATTATATTATGAGCCTAAAAGTTAAGAGCTAGTGTTTTCTCCTAAGAGGACCTAAGAGTATGCCTTCCTAGACTTAGCAACTAGAGGGGGTTAGAGTATGTATGCGACTTAGCAGTGAAATAATATATTATATATAACTAACTTGAGAGAGACAATTTGCCAGCTTTATTAATCGAAAATATGTATGCCTTCCTAGACCTAACTTGAGAGGGACATTTTGCCATCTCTATTAATCTAGAGTATTTATGCTTTTGTAGAATTAAAAGTCAAATACTATATTATATATAGCTAACTTGAGAGTATAGTATATTATATATAGCTAACTTGAGAGTATGTATGCCTTAGCAAACTTAACAGTTAACAATCAAATAATATATTTTATATAACTAACTTGAGAAATACATTTTACTATAATTTAATTACCTATTTTAATTTTAATTCATCACTATGAATTTAGATGGTGGGATATTTTGCCCATTTATAAGTAATTGTTAGATTTTTATTCATGATACCATATCATGAAGTAATAGTTTGAGATCTAGGGTTGGTTCCTATTGTGGGAATCAGTCGGACTCAAAATTTGTAGAATTTTTAATAAAGAATCAAATTCTGAAGCGAGGACACTTTGATTGAGATGTCTTTGTTCACTGGACGTCTACGTCGATGAAGAAAATGGCATGCCTAGTCAGCCGCACTGGTTATAATCTTGAGTTGTCTATTTTTATTTTGAATAAGGTTTTCAGAATTTTTATTAAAACCAAAAAGATCCCAATCATTTCCTATTTCTATTTTTATATTTGCAACATTACAAATTACACATAAATATATTATACTATTTTAGATGGTTATCAACATTTATTTTATATAGTTATTTGAAAATAAACCTTTTTTTACAATCCTTTTCTATTTGTTGCAATATATCTACTCCCCCAAGTTGCTATTTTTCAGATTATATTTGAAAACGTGCCTCGGCATTTGTCTTCCCACGAGAATACAGACCCCCATATTCCCGAACATTTGAAAACGAGTATCAGTATGATACGGCGATGATCCCAGTGGTGGACTTTGACATAATTTTGCATTGAGTGATTGATTATAGAGTCTCTCCCTCGGAAATTCACAAATAACATTATGAGATCGAAGTCTCATGAACGTGTTATTGAAATCAATTAACTACCAGATCCAATATGACCGTTTTATTCAAATCAAGTCGCCACAAGATTCAATGCATATGTATATTAAGTGTAAGCGGGAGTGGTAGATATACGTCATTGGTAATTGGAAGTTTGTGTGAGCACCTGGATCATAATTAGGAGAAAAGCAGAGTCAATGAACTCTCTAATTTCTCTTCCCGTGCTTTGCATGTGGGCTGTATTGATTTGATTTAGTACGGCAGGGCAGTTACTTGTTAGTGAGTTAGAAAATTCATAATCAGTTAATCTTCAACAAAACAGTTAATCTTCAACAATTCTGGAAAATTCTTAGCTGTCTGTAAATCTTTGAAGCTGCTGTTTGCTTCAAAACAATCCTGTCGCTGCTGTCGTTGATACTTAAGTTTTAAACCTAATTAAAAGGGCAGGCTGATTGTAACCGACATGAAGGTCCTCTCACATTTATGCCTTTATTAAGTTTTTTTTAAGTATATGGAAGAATAATATATATGAGGAGATATGTGATATGTTATGTGATCTAAATATTGTTTTAGTGTTGGAATTGTTATTTTTGCAACATAAATTTCTTTCTTTATATTTAATCAAATTTGTTTTTTTTTTTTAATAAATTACATTTAGCAATGGCTACATAAATGGAGACTTGTTTTTGTCAATCTTGTTTTAAAATTAAAAGAAATAAATCTTAAATAATATTCAATAACATGTTAGCATAAACAATAACAATTATCTACATAACTTATACATGAGATTATTTTTATTAACAAAAAAATCCTATAAATAATAATTTAAGAGACCATTGGACTTTTACCTCTCTTGACACAATCTTCCATGATAAATCTACTCCCATCATCTTATAAAGCATTTAACCACAGCTACATTCAATATTGTTGGAAGCTTAACAATATTGTATTTCACTAAGGTCAAAATAAATTAGGCGAGCATTTTAGTTCAGATGAGGATATACATAAGTTACAAACGATCAGTATAATACGTCCAACTAGATTAAATATAATATTCACTATTTATCCAATCTAACATTGCTACATTCAATATTGTTGGAAGCTTAACAATATTGTATTTCACTAAGGTCAAAATAAATTAGGCGAGCATTTTAGTTCAGATGAGGATATACATAAGTTACAAACGATCAGTATAATACGTCCAACTAGATTAAATATAATATTCACTATTTATCCAATCTAACATTGATCCATATTGGGCACTACATCAGATTTACCGTCACGGTCATAGAGAACATGTTCCTAGAGCAACTTTATTTCACATGCAAGTTATACTTTATCCATAATTTAGGAATAGCTTTAAGAACATACATGAGCCATGGTCGTGGGTAATTTGAAAGTTGATTGGAATGTCTATTTTAGATCATGCCTGTAGTGAAACATGTTTAACCGAATAACCAATTTAGAAGAGAAAAGGGTATGCTGATCAACAATATGTATGGGTACAAACGAGTTATTAATAGTAATATTTCAGATTTTGTTATTGTTTAACATTGCAATCTAAGAAGAATCAAATAAAACATAAGCATTATTAAGTATTGTTTACCGTTTTCAAGTTAACAACACTAGAAGTATAAGAAATAATCATTCTAAATGTTCTTATAAATTGATAAACACAAGCAGAACAATATCTATGATAGGATATGCAAATGTTTTATTATAGAATTCCATCAATCATCCATAATTACAAGCAAGAAACCCCATAAGCTTTACTATTTTCCCAGCTTGGGCCTTACTGTTTGTTTGGATAGCTTACAAGTTGGTCACCATTCTTCATATTAGTAAATCTTAGCATGTTCTCTGTGTGATATTTTTGTTGTTTTCAATTTTGATGTAACAATCTAAAGTGAATGCAAAAAAAATTTGGAGATCTTATAGAGAATAGAATCTTGATATTGTTGTGAATGTAAGCCCTTGATGTTCATTCTTCCCAATGTCTATTGTAGCTTTTGGTAATGTCATAGCATTTGTGTGTTATTATTTGCAGTTTTGTTTATTTTTTCTCAAAAAAAAAATATAAAGCCTAAGAATGTTTCCATTTTAGAAAACATAATTATCATACCTATATGCACCACACATTTGCAGACATGGCAAAATCATACTCAACATACCTAATAGTATGAAATAATGTAACAAAAATCACTTTTAAATGCATGAAAATCAATTGACATACTAGGAAACTAGGAAACTACTTGCCAAGACTTCGTGTGTGTATAGTGAGCTTGCCAAGATGTAGATAATACTTACCAATAATTATTTTGTGTATGGTGAGCATTGACTAGCTTATACTCAGTCAATATGAGGTTGCCAAGAAGTGGAGAGTATTTAAGTACTATGTATGTATGGTGAGTATTGATTGTCCTATACTTCGTCAATTTTTACTGATTACACTTATGAGATATCACCATATTCGACATGATCACAAGTAACTCATGGGATATAATTGCAACTGTGGAAGCTATGTATAAAACAACATTTATCATACTTTTTTCATTCTCAATAGAAACTCATATTTTCCACCTCATCGATTCTTATTCATGTTTCTTCTTTTATCATGTATTCTTAGAGAAACTACTCAAAGATCTAGTAGGAATTAATTAGAGTTGGAATATCCATTTCGTAACAACTAACTCTTACTTTCTCTTTCCATTTTTATTACATAAGTGTTACATGCTATCTTATATTCTATATAATACTATTAGTTGGTGTCCACTTTTATCCTTTTTGTGAAATTGAGGCATAAATTAAAAAATATTGCATATGATACAAATTTATGAGTAGGCATCACACAATATCCTTATCACAAATTAGAGAGTGATGGTGTTTATAATGGGATGCCAAGGGGACTCAAGTTATTTTATAGTAACTTTCATTTATTTTTCATTCCCATTTATGAGTCGATTGCTTCTCTTGTTTTTTTTTTTTTTGTTAAACGGAGGGTTTTGGGTTAATTTTTTATTTATATATATTTTTATTATGGTAATGCACTATGAACATATTCACTTTTAAATTATATGTACATAATTGATGACAGGGTAAACATGTGACTTGCTATCATTTGCATTAAAGCATAACACTATTGCATAACATATATTGTCAACATTGTTTAACTAAAAACTTATATGGTATTCTTTTTTATGGTCAAGATCATGTTTTTTTAAGAGATTAAGATATTATATTATCACATGCACTACTTAATGAATTTTATATTCTTTCTATTTTAGTCGCCAAAGACTTACAACTGAAAAAGCACATTTGTGGTGAAGGTTTAGACATGCCTTGCTGAAATTGCTAAAATGCATCACTAGAAATCAAAATATGAAGAACTCGTCATGTCCTTGCTGTCACTAAGATTTTCCTCAAGAATTTTGGACAAATCTGTAAAAAAAAACTTGTTTCTATGCATTGCAATGATGTAATTTGTACAACAAAATTTAATTTCTTTGGAATGGCTCATAATTACATGATTATAACATGTCATTCATTTTAGTACATTCTAAACATTTGGCCACCAAGAAAAAGGTTGATTTGGCTGAAACAAAGAACTGGTGGCAATTTTTTTATTGACCATTCACAATGTGTGTTGACAACATGATTCAAGAATAGTTTACTAGTTAAAATTAGAAGGGAGAAGTTGAGATATCAAATCGAAAACTTAGTGGAGCCAAAGGAGTTTGTTCAATATCTTCAAAAGTTTAATTTCATTTTCCATAAATACAAATGTAAAAATAATTCAAGGGGATTTCTTTATTGTTTGTAATTTCTATTAAAAACATGATAGAAATTATGTTGGAATATAATTTAAGATTTAAAAGTTGGATATTAGTTTTCAAATTCTAATATATCAAAGCACTCACAGGATCTTGAATATAAATTTTTAGCATTGGCGTGAAATGTTTTTTCAAGAATACATAATACGGTGATTGCACTGAGTTATAATTTACAAATTTGGTAGTGTTTTCAGTACTCTATTTTATTAATGGTTCCAAATTCTAGTAAAAGAACATCTAGGGATACCTAGCCCAGGAATATTTCCATGAGTGTTACGTGCATGGATTATGTATATAAATTGTGTATTTGTATTTTTTTTAGTAAATTAAAATAATAATCAAAACCCTTATTAAAATTGCAAAAATTCTCAAATCAATGTTTCAAATTTGAAATTCCTACTCTAAAGTCTTCAGCATATTGAACTTTCACATAGTGTTTTTAGTAAATTGAAATAATAATGAAAACCCTTATTAAAATTGCAAAAATTCTCAAACCAATGCTTCAAATTTGCAATTCCTACCCTAAAGAGTCTTTAGCATGCTGGAATTTCACATAATCTTCCTCATGCTGGACTTTCACATATTTTTGTATGGAAGAGTGATTGATTATAGAGTCTCTCTTGGAAATTCACAAATAACATTGTGAGATCAAAGTCTCATGAACATGTTATTGAAATCAAGTCACGACAAAATTCAATTTATATGTATATCTATGTGTAAGCGGGAGTGGTAGATATACGTCATTGGTAATTCGAAGTTTTTGTGAGCACCTAGATCAGAGTCAATGAACTCTCTTATTTCTATTCCTGTTATTTGCATGTGGGCTGTATTGATTACTGATTTAGTACGACAGGGCACTTAGTTGTTAGTCAGAGACATTTTAAGAGATTATTAGTTAAAATACTTCAAGAAAATTCATAATAATAATATATAAAAGAAGAAGTAATCAAAACATTTAATCTTAAACAATTTAAAAAAAATTGAGCTCTCTGTAAATATTTTAAGCCGTGGTTTGCTTCAAAACGATCGTGTGGCGTCACAATATTGTCGTTGATAATTACTTTTTAAACATAATTAAAAGGGCAAGTTCACTGTAACCAACACAACTATATGTCGTATTTCTTTTTAAATGAGTTATAATTAGCAATTGCATCACATGTTGTAAAAGAAACTCAATAAGTTTATAGCATATGGAAGAAAAGTATAGATGAAAAGATATGTGACATGTTATGTGATTTAAATATTACTTAGTTTTGAAATGGTTTCCTTTGCAACATAAATTTCCATATTTTTATTTAGCAATATTTTATTTTTAATATAAATTACATTTAACAATGCTTACATAAATGAAGACTTGTTTCCCTTAATTTTGTTTTAAAATTAGTTACTGTGAACTTGCCAAGATGTAAAGAATACTTACCAATAATTCTTTTGTGTATGGTGAGCATTGGCTAACCTATACTTGGTCAATGTAAGGTTGCCAAGGAGTAGAGTGTATTTAAATACTATGTATGGTGAGTATTGATTGTCTTATACTTGGTCAATTTTAACTAATTTCTCTTCCAAGGGATCACCACATTCGACATGCTCACAGGTAACTCATAAGATATAGTTGCAAGTGTGGAAGCTATGTATAAAGCAACGTTTATCATACTTTCTTCATTCTCAATAGCAACTCATATTTTCCACACCATTAATTCTTATTCATATTCCTGTTTTTATCATGTATTCTTTGCTAAAATACTAAAAGATCTCGTAGGAATTAATTAGAGTTGGAATATCCATTTCATAATACCTAGGTCTGATTTTCTCTTTTCTTTTTTATTACATGAATGTCGCATGCTATCCTATATTCTATAAATACTATTGGTTGGTTTCCATTTTTCTCCTTTTGAGAAATTGAGGCATAAATTAAAAAATGTTTCATATGATACAAAATTATGAGTAGGCATTATCCTTATTATAAATTAGAGAGTGATTGTATTTATAGTGAGGATGCCAAGGGGACTCAAGTTATTTTATAGTAATTTCTATTTATTTTTCATTCCCATCTATGCATCTATTGATTCTCTTGTGAAACTAAGGGTTTTGGGTTAATTTTTTATTTGTACATTTTTTATTATTATGGTAATGTATTATGAACATATTTATTTTAAAATTATTTGTATATAATTGATGAATTGGTAAACATGTCACTTGCTCTGGTTTGCATTAACACGAAGCATAACACCATTGCATAACATATATTGTCAAATTTATTAACTAAAAAATTTTGCTGTAAATTTTCATGGTCAAGATCATAATTTTTTTAGAGATTAAGATATTATATTATCACATGCACTACCTAGTGAATTTTATATTCTTTCTATTTTAGTGGCAAGAGACTTGCAACTGAAAATATGCCTTTGTGGTGGGGTTTATACAGGCCTTGGTGAAATTGCTGAAATGCATCCCTAGAAATCAGGATATAAAAAAATTGTCATCCAAAATGACCTATCCTTGCAGTCCCTAAAATTGTCCTCAAGCTCTTTGGAAAACTCTGTACATTTTTTTTCATGCATTGAAATTATGTAATTTCTACAACAAAATTAAATTCCTCTGGAATGGCTCATAACTACATGATTATAACATGTCATTCATTTAGTACATTCTAAACACTTGGCCTCCAAGCAAAAGGTTCATTTGGCTGAAACAAAGAACTGGTGGTAATTTGTTATTGGCCCCTTCATAATGTATTTTGACAACATAATTCAATAATAATTTACTAGTTATAATTAGAAGCTCAAAGTTGAGATATGAAATGGAATAATTAGTGGAGCCAAAGGAGTTTGTTCAATATCTTCAAAGGTTTAATTTCATTATTCATAAATATAAATGTAAATAGGTCAAGGGGATTCCTTTTATTGTTTGTAATTTCTAAGAAAACATTATAGGAATTCTTCTCGAATATAATTTAAGAGTTAAAAGTTAGAAATTAGTTTTCAAATGCTTCCTTGCATCATTGTAAACATCATTCACTAATAAAAAATATTGAAAGTCTAGAAATTGTATGTTACAGTTTCACTCATCGGAAATATATCAAAGCACTCACAGGCTCTTGAATATAAATATTTAGCATCAGAGTGAATTGTTTTTTCAAGAATATATAATATGGTGATTATAGTGAGTTATCATTTCCAAATTTGGTAGTGTTTTCAGTACTCCCTTTTCATTAGTAGTTCCAAATTCCAATAAAATAACGTCTCTGGATAACTAGCCCGGGAATCTTTCCATCTGTGTTATGTGCATGGATTTATGTATATAGCTCTTGTTTTGTGTTAAGATCCATGTAGAAGCCAAACATCCCCAATAGAGAATTCAACTTAGCTTAATGGTGGAACCATAAGAAATTATTGAATAGTCATTTCTGTGTGCAACTTCAGCGAGGTATGGGGAATGGGGCAAATAGGAAGACGGGGAACAGATAGCGCTTTCATAATTTGAGGGTTTTTGTACTTCCTTTTCCCTATCATCCCGCTACTTTGAATATGCCTCTATTCCTGTACTGTACGAATTTATGTTGGAAATTACTCGCAACCACCACCATGAATAAACTAGAAGCAGCCACATTTGAATTAAATTTTTTGTTGTAGGGAAGGACAATCTCCAAGAATGTTAAATTTGCAAGCTGATTTACTTCACGCAATTTTCTATAATGGTCAAAAAGACAGAGTAACCAACCATCACTCTTCCTTTAATTCCTTTCTCACCGCATTCACCTACCTTCTGCCCACACTCCACAATCGCAAGTTCTTAACCTTTTCCGCACCACACATTACTGGAATATTTTATCTTCCTCGATGCGATATCGGTGGGACCCATCAAACTTTACACATTATCCAAATCCACAGATGCACCTTTTTATTCCTGCCTTTCCTTCACTTTCGCCTTTTCACACTTCTTGCTGCTTAGCGTGTTGCAGTTTGTGTTTCGCAAGATTCAACCCTTACCTTTTATGATCCTCGCCGAACCTTGCAATGGTGTGATGAGATATCGTCATCACACATAGCAATCATAAAATTTTGAGTTTACCATTAAAATATGCCGCAGGTTAAAAGTCTTAAGTTGTGATGCGTTCACACATCGCATATCGCAAGCTCGAGATGATAGCGCCAAGTTAAGTTTTTACATCGCCGAAGTATAAAATGCGATGTGGGCAAGGATGAGATATGATTTAAAAGCTAAAACCTAAATAATTTCAAGTCTGGCGTACAAAGGCTCTGTGCGTCGTTTAATGAATAAATATTACATCACGGCAGAAGGACGATTTTGTAGTTTAACGTCCTGTCCAACATTGAATTTCATTTAATTGTAAAGCTCTGCCATTTTTGTATTAAGTAGGATGTTTTCATAGGTATCAAATAGAATGGTGAAACCTGCTGAAGTAGAAGAAATGAAATAGATTTTTCTTTGGTTTTCTATCTCTGTGTGTGTGGCTATGCAAATGTTTTGAGAAACTATGTTGTCATTGTTTTATTTTTAATTTCCTCATTCTGTGTAAACTATTTGTCGAGGGAAAATAATTTTCCCCTGTTCTTTGAGCTTCTCGTATTCGTGTATGTTCTCGACATGGTATCAGAGCATACCAGATATTCCAACATGGTATCAGAGCAGGTTTAGACTCTTAGTGAAAGAAGGTGTTCTTTACTGAAGAGATGAAAATTTGTTTTGAGAAGCATATTCTGCAGCAATGAGAAGGTTTTTGTTTACACAGTGAAAATGGCAGCAAGCACAAGCACAAGCCTTAATAATCCACAAACACCACAGTTCAGTGGCAAAAATTATGATTATTGGGCTATTACAATGAAGGCCCTATTCTCCTCACAAGATATTTGGGAGCTAGTGGAGAATGGATTCCAATAACTAGCAGATGTAGCAGCATACAATTCTTTGACACAATAAAAAAGAGTTTTGTTGAGAGACAATAAGAAGGACTCCAAAGCCCTCTGTTATATTTTCCAAGCAGTACAGGAGAGTATTTTCTGAAGGGTTGTAGTAGCAATTAAGTACAAGGAGGCATGGGATACCCTCCAGACAGCCTATCAAGGCATGAAAAAGGTGAAGACAAAAAAAATTCAATTGATGAGAAGAGATTTTGAAACTCTTTGTCTGAAAAAGTTTGATAATATAGACTCATTATTTACACATGTGATTGGGTTGGTTACCCAAATCAGGTCTCATGGAGAGACACTTGAAGAAAGGAGAATAGTTGAGAAAGTCTTAAGAAGTCTACCATTAAGCTTTTATGGCATAGTAGTGGCCATAGAAGAGACAAATAACCTCTCATAGTTTTCAGTGGATGAGATTCATGCAACACTGATGTCTCATGAGCACAGACTGAACAGAGAAAGAAACTCCACATTGGAGCATGAATTCAAGACACAAATGTATTTTGGTCAAGATAGAGGTCGAGGAAGATCAAACTACTGAGGAAGAGGAAGAAGCCCACATAGAGGTGGAAGAAGCAGCCCTGCAAGCACAAGTGGAAGGGGCATCAATCAAAATCCAAGCCACGGCTCAAGCTAGAATCAAGAACAAGGACAGAGGTATGATAAATCTCAAGTCCAATGTCATTATTAAAAAAAGTATGGTCATTATGCAAATGAATGTAGAAAGAATAAAAATGACATGGGTAGTAAACCAAGTGTAAATTTTACAAAAGAAAATCAGAACCATGTGTTAGCCTCCTATATCAATAGGTTTCATCTTTCATGATTGTCTTGATGGAAGTGTGGAATATGTTCAAACCTTCTTACTTGAGCGAAGGTGTTCCATATTCTTAAAAAAAACCAAAAAATCAAAAAATTTAAAAAATGTAAAGAGGGTATACCCTAAAAGAAAAATCAAAGGGTAAAAAGAATAAAAATGGTCAAAAAGAGAAAGAAATGAACCCCAAGAAAAAATAGACCAAGGAAAGTGTGCAAGTCTAAATGCCACTACTTTTTTCATGTAATGGGTGCGGACCCCTGTAAAATATAAAAAGGCGAGAAAGTAAAGATAAAAAGATGAATTCCAGATGAATTCTAGAAGTTTCTGGATGAGAATTTACGGGAATGGATACGCTTTGGAGATGTTCATGCATCCCTCACTTAATGGAGCTAACCCCTTGATGTAAGGAGCTTATCCCTTTGAAGGAGGGTTCTATCCCTTCATATTTGGAACTAGAAACCTCCTCTCTTTCACTATAAAAAGAGGCCTTGGGTAGCCTCAAAGGGTAGTTCAAGCTTATGAGATTTGAAGTTAAATGCTGTTGAGATTTAGACTTAAGTAACTTAAGACTTTCTGTGAGGTTAGATCACTCATCCTCATTTGTCTTAGTTCAAAGAGTGCAATGCTTGTCAGAGTAAAGGAGATTCCTGCTTCGGACCCCGGGAGGACCTGCACAACATCAAGGCACAGGTTGTAAAGGTTTTCTATCTTTAAAGTTAATACAAATATACTCATTTATCTCATTAAACTGTCAATTTGTGGTTTATTTCATAAATTCCTTGATCATTATGATAAGTATGATTTATGATAATGTTTATACAGGTGCTGCTTAATCTTTTTGCTTGTTTGTGATTGCAGATATACGAGGAACGTTCTTTCAGTGCACGGGAAGGACTTCAACAAAATCAAGCAAGCGTTGGACATAAGGTAGGCCTTACACCTGTATAGTGTTTTTATAAATCTTATATGCTTAGAGAGAGATTAGTATAATTGGATGTTTGTTGCTAGTTACCTTTTGTACTAGAGAGATCGGTCTTGTCCGCAAGACGGATTAATCTACACAACAAAATGGCGACTCCGCTGGGGAAGAACTTGTTTGTTCTTGGTTCTCTTTGATTTTTGACTTGAGAAAACGTTTTTTCTGGTTTTTGATTGAATCACATCTGTCTGGGTGTTTTTAAAGTTTTTCTGTTTTTTGAAAATTTAGAAGTGTTTTGAATTTTTCTATCATTTTTGCTAGGACCGCACTCTGCATAACTGTTACAGTGCGGGCAGTTTCGCACGTTCTTTATAGAATACAGTGCGGGACCGCACCTGTAAACACTGCTTACATGCGGACCCTGTAAAAATTTTGGAAAATTCCTAGTTTTCTTTTTCTGGTTAATTTTTTGATCTTTGGTTTCTGCCCAGACTGGTTATTGTGTCTATCAAGAATTCATTGTTAATGAGCTTCAACAGTGTTAGTATTTTGAATGATTTTCTAGGAGATTTTGCCAATTGGATTATTTTTCCTGTTTGGTCTTTGTAGTGATTCAAATTTTTTGACAATTTGTAGTATCTCAGATCACATAAGATCTCTTTTTGTCTCTTGAATCCGACCTCATTGTGAAAACATCCTAGTTTGAGAAATTAAACCTTTTTGATTTCTTTGCAAATCTTCGAAAAGAACTTGCTTCCAAGTTTTGAATTTCATTTATTCTTTGAGTGTTTTGAAAAAACATATTTTGAGTGTTTTTTAATCTGTTTGATAGATTCTTAGTTTGATGGACAACTAAGAGAAACATTCATAAAAAAAAAAAAAAAAAACTCTAAAAAGCTTTTACTCAATTTAGATTAGTCTTCAAAATTAGTTTTTGTAGTTTTGAATAGTTTTAATTTTTATAGATTTCTTTCGAAAGAGAATTGTTTTGTAGCCTCTTGTTTGGAAAAGAAAATAGTTTTTTCTCGTGAGCTTTGATAGTTTATTGAAAAGACAAAATGTTTCTTTCAATTAAGTTTTCATGTTTGAAGAAGGAATTTGAAATTTGCATTCTTTAACTCTTCTTTAGATAGAAAATTCATTGAAAGAAAAAAGAATCGAATATCATCATAGGTGCATTTTAGTATTTTTGGAAGTCGAGTCTTCAGATCATACAAAGTTTCATTTTCGCGCCCATTGACTTAAGAAACAACTCTTAAAAGTAACGCTTAAATAAAATTCATCTAGTAATCTTTTTATTTCTAGGGCTCTCATCACCAACATAGCTTAGGCTAGTATCTTGGAGTAGGGAGTAATTAACTCTCCAAGATAGATAAAACAAACAAGTAGATATATCTTGCGGTAGGAAGAATTCCAGTTGTTGCATGTATGCTCTGGGAAGCTCCTCTTAAAGGAGTTAAGCACGAGATCATGTCTGAACCAGTGGGGTAATCAATCCTTCCTCATTGGGAACGATAGAAGATATACACGTATTAAAAACGGTAAACCTCGGATAGACCATTGTCGAGGAGCCAGGGGTCACTTGTCGGTAAACCTTGGATTCTGTTCAAGGAGCCTTCAAGGGGATTGAGCTTTGTTAATCTGCCCTTCCGTGTGTATCGGATCGTAGACTATTCCCCCAGGTATATTTGTTTCAGTTGGTAACCTTAGAGGCCATAATCTTTAGGATTCTTTCCTAAGGTGACGGTGGAGGGAAGATCCCACTGTACCTGGAATAGACGTCGACTAGACTCACTTGGACTCTCTGGGGGGTTCTCTTCACTCGAGATGGTAATGTGAAGAAACTTGTGCCAGTCTGTTTCATTAAGCAGGTTGTCGGTGTAACTGTTCCAACCGCCCTTTTCGTGTTAAAACTCTACTAAGTTGGATTTCATCACCAACTAGTGATTTTAGTACGGAAAGTTACTTGTTTGTGTGTGGTTTGAACTCTTAGATTTTTTAAGCGAGTGATTCAATTGTTTGTTTCTTAGAGACTTTAGGTGTTTTCATTGTAATTTTTCTTTGTTTGCGTGTGATTAGATAATTTTTCATCGTGGCGGAATTGCCGAGACAATCCCGAAGAATACAAGGGAAACCCCCTGAATTTACACCAGGTCATCTTGAAGGGCTTCGAGCTCTGGTACCACACAGTAGCCGTAGACTTAGATCAACAGAAGCTGAAAGCTCTGCTATTGTGATACATCCTGATCATCAAATTCCTACAACAGAATATATTCAAGAACCGTTTTCAGTTTCTGAAGTCACTGAAAATATTTCTCCTACTGGAGAATTATCTGACGAACCTGAAATCTCTGAGCCTGAAACTGAATCTTCTGTGTTAGAAACATCCTCAGGATTTGTCTCACCAACTTCTAGTGATCCAGGTTCACCCAGGGTAAGAAATATCATTACTGAAGATCTTCCTTCTGGACTAATTTCTATAGAAGAACTTACTAATCCAGACGAAGACATATCTCTTCCCAGCTCCCCTCAATCGTTAAATCTTAGGGAGCGTGAATCTATTTTCTACAGCCCTATTCGAAATAATCCCTGGTATCTCTCTTTAACTGATTTTTTAGAGAACCCGGGTCTTGCTTTTTATCCACCTCGAGTTCCATTTCATCCTACACCCAGAGGTTATTATCCGTCATCTATTATGGCTGGAGAGTCATCCATGTTTTCGCAAACGCCTGAATCTTTTTTACATGGTGGTCCTTCTGTTCCTGCGGGATATCAGTCTTTGTCTGGTACTTTCTCAGGAGCAACTCCTCAACCTATCGAAAATATGTTATCATCTGGTCTGGATGGACTTAAAATTGAAACGTCGAACGCAGAGCAAGTTTATATGATGTCTGGTAACATTCCTAATCCTCAAGCTCAAGGCAGTCAGTTTCCTTCTGGGAGTCAACCTCAGGGAACTCAGTTACCGCCTGGGGGGCAACCTCAGAGTAGTCAATTACCGCCTGGGGGGCAACCCCAAGGTAGTCAGTTACCACCCGGGGCTCAACCTCAAGGTAGCTTTTTCCCAGGACAAACTGTGGATCAATATTATTTTGGGGGGCAACCCCAAGGACAGTACATACCCCAGGGTTACCAACCTCAAGGACAGTACATTCCTCAAGGTCAACCCCAAACTCAATATGTTCCTCAGGGTCCTCAACAACCCCAGCTTCAGTACGTGCCTCAAGGTTATCAACCTCAAGGGCAGTACCCGATGCAAGGTTACCAACAGCCTTCTGGCCAACCATCTGTTCAAGGAGCTGGAACTTTACCTTATTATCAACCCTACGTTCAACCAGGTTTTGGTCCTTACGTTCAACCTTCTATGGGACAATACCCTGGAATGATGGTGTGGGATCCGTCCCAATATCAACAGCCTTTGCAGCCTAATGTGCAGTTACCTTATCAACCTGGTCAGCCATTGGTTTCTGGTTCAACTCAGCAACCTGTTCAGCCAGCTATTCAAACTCCTGCACCTAGTTCAGTTCAGCTGGCCGGGCCTAGTACACCTCAGACTCCGCCCCAAACTCCTGTAACTGCTGCAACGTCTGTTCAACCTATTACACCTATTTCTGGAGTGTCTGTAGCCCCGAGTTCGGCTATCCCTGTATCCGTGAAAATCCCTCAAGTCTCTGTACCTCAGTCAGGACCTTCAGCTCAGACTACAGTTCAGATGCCTGCAGGACAAGCCGGTACAAGTACAGTTGTTACGAGTCAACCTCAGTTTACTTATCAACCGTACCAAGGACAGCCGCAATACGGTCCCTATGTTCAGAATCCAAGCTATCAACCATACCCTGGTTATACTTATCAACAACCTCAGTATGGTCCGATTCATCCTGGTTATCCAGGAGGTTATACAATACCCAATGCTAATCCAATTCCTAGTTATCCTGGGTATCCGCCTCCTGGATCTGCTTTGGCTTCTCAAGGTTTTCGTGACCCTAACCGTCAGTTACCGTTCATTGCAACTTTGGATTTACCAGATTTGACGCGCCTTACTAATGATCCTATTTTTTATTATCAGAACTGGCCGTCAATGCCTCATAAGTTGCCCAGTGACATACCAAAATTTGAAGGTAAGTCAGGAGAGGATCCATCAAATCATGTGATGACTTATCACCTTTGGTGTGCATCTAATTCTATTATTGATGATTCGATTCTCTTACGTCTTTTCCAAAGGACACTCATAGGTCTTGCAGCCAAATGGTACATTGAGTTGCCACGAGGCTCGTTTCATAATTTCAGTCAGTTAGCAACGTCTTTCTTAACTCATTTCCAGTTGCCTGTCAGATACGACAATGGCACGGAATTATTAACTTCACTAAAACAATCTACGTCCACGTATATTTCTGATCATATTCATGAGTGGCGACGTAGACGACGTTTGGTGAAGGTTTATATTCCGGATCAAATTTTGGCAGAATGGTTTGTAAAATCATTATTGCCCAAGATCACTGAAGATGTAGCTAAGGCTCATGTTGTTACTGAAGAGCAAGTAATTGCTCAGGCTCAGTACCTTGACCTCGTTTATACGCAGTCAGGTACTCTACATGAAAAAATTCCCGATTTACCCAAACAAGGTCAAATAGCTGCTGCTCCTTCAGGGTCTCATGCCGCTGACGGTATGATTGGTACAGTTAGTTCTAAAAGTAAGAAGAAATCCTCAAAGAATTCTTCTCCAATTATAACTCTACCTGATTCCCCGAAAGGAGAATCCTCTCAAGAAGTTTTTGCCGATATTCATGTCGTTGAAACATCTACGGCAAAATCAAAATCCGGTGGTAAAAAGAAGGGGAGGAACAAAAACAAGAAAAATTCGAAAGAGAAAACAGATAGAGAAGAATCCAATGATGAGAAACGTAAACCTCGCTATCCTTGCTTCATTTGTGAACAAGATCACTTCACAAAAGAATGTCCATATCGAGAGGAGGTTACAAAACTCATTAAAGGATCGCAACAACCTGCTGTCTTGAAGGATCCTTTTCCAATTCAAGATAGCAAAATGATTGGTTCTTCCTCGACTCCTTTAGAAGAGCCTATTATGATGATGTCTCATGTAAGGGTCGCGACGCGATCGCAAGATTACGGTTCTAAGAATCCCGTTGATAGCAAAGAAGGAGAGTCTTCTAATGCCAACGCATCAAATACAACTCCTCCTGTTTCCGGTCCGCTACAGATCGAGAAACAAAATCCAGACTTGATAATCAAACCGCCTGCTAAAGGTGTTCTTCGTAAATCAGCTTTCAATCCACATGCGAGAGCTGCTCAGAATTACAACATTGTTGAATATTTAGCTGTTTCTCCTTCAGCAATGTCGGCTTTGGAAGTGCTGCAATCGTGTCCAGCACAGCGTAAATTGTTATTGTCTGCTATAGGAGCTGTTGATGTTCAGGATTCTAACCTCATAATCTTCGATTTAGAAACTAGTACACCACGTCTCCCTCACCAAATGGCTTTCCAAATTCCAGTGTTAGTCAAAAACAGACCTATTTTTCGGACTGTGATTGATGAGGGAGCGTCAACGTGTATTATGTCGCTTCAGTGTTGGAAATCTCTTGGTTCTCCTACACTTAACCAATCTCCGACGATTCTAAAAGCCTTTGATGGTCGAGGTTTTCAACCTTATGGTATTTTGCAGGATTTACCCATAGGGGTTGAAGGAAAAATCGTTAATCTAGATGTGGAAGTGGTTGATGCCCCTCTAGATTACAACCTTCTATTGGGTCGTAGTTGGTCTTATGCTATGACTGTTGTTGTCTCTTCGGTCTTTCGACTTATAAAATTTCCATATCAAGGAAGGATCGTGACAATAGATCAGTTAACTTATTTTTCGTCAGACCCAGCCTCTACAGAAACAATCCAGCATGTTGGTAAAACGGCTATCCCTTATAAGGATATTGGAGTAGGTTTGGTTAAAGATTCTGGTTTGCTAGGAACTTTTTCCTTTCCTCCTCCTAACGTATCGTCTTCTACTGCAACTATTCATATGATTTCATCAGAGACAGTTGTATTTGATGATCCTTGGATTATTCATAGCGAATCCGAGATAGACTCATTTGATGGCGCGATGCCCTTGAGTCCATTTGAAATTGCGTACCAGACTGTACAGTCTTTTTCCGACCCTTTTTCAACCAAAATCGATCCAATGAATGGGATCCAAGAGGAATCGCTTTCAATTTCTAGTTCAGATGCAACGACATTTCCTGAAACTGTTCATTCAGATGAGCAAATTCGTGAGTTTTTGTCTGTTGATGATTTACCATGGGAAGATCTTCATCACAGGTCTTCATTCTTACCTGAATTAGATCATTTTGAAAATGATTTCGCTTCAATTTTTACTACTGAATATGCCAAGGAACCTCAGAATCCATTGGAAAATCCTGATTCTGAGTTAAATTTGGAAAATATATCGAGAACAGTTCCAATTGACATTTCAGTGAAACCTGGAATAATTGAAAACATTCATATAGGTGCTTGTTGTTCAGACGAAGAAATTCAGATTTATAAAGCCCTATTTCAAGAATTCCGTGACGTGTTTGCCTGGTCCTATGAAGAAATGCCAGGAATTGATCCATCGATCGTAGTACATGAGATTAAGACTTACCCGGATGCTAAACCTGTTCGTCAACGATTACGTCAAATACATCCTAGAAAAGCTGCTGCTATAAAAACTGAAGTTGAAAAATTACTTCGAGCAGGATTCATTTATCCAATTCCCTTGACGGATTGGGTATCGAATATTGTTCCTGTTACTAAAAAACAAGGAACAATAAGAGTATGTATCGATTATAGGGATATTAATCGAGCGTGTCCAAAAGACAATTATCCAACTCCCTATATCGATCAGATAATTGACGATTGTGCTGGTAGTGAACTATTCTCCTTTATGGATGGTTTTTCCGGCTACAATCAAATAAACATACTCCCTGCAGATCAACCTAAAACAACTTTCATTTGTCCATGGGGAACGTTTGCCTATTGTAAACTACCTTTTGGACTTAAGAACGCTGGAGCAACTTTTCAGCGGGCCATGTCTTATGCGTTTCATGACATTAAGCACATTGTTCAACCATATCTTGATGATTTACCTGCTCATTCATTACGTAGGGCCGATCATCCCACTCATTTACGAGCAATTTTTATGAGATGTCGACATTATCGGATAAGGTTGAATCCGCATAAATGTGTTTTCTGCGTAGAATCGGGTCGTTTACTGGGATTTGTTGTTTCGAAATCAGGCATTCGTGTCGATCCTTCGAAGGTTGAAGCTATCATTAAATTGCCTCCTCCTTCGACATTGCGCCAACTCCAAAGTTTGCAGGGGAAAGCAAACTTTTTACGTAGATTTATTCCGAACTATGCCGAGCTTGCGAAGGGTTTTACCCGGTTGTTGAAACAGGACATTCCGTTCTTTTGGGATGAGGTCGCTGATCGATCTTTTAATGCACTTAAACATGCGTTGACCCATGCACCGTTATTGCATCCTCCCAACTACAACCAAGATTACATCTTGTATCTCGCTGCTTCTCATTCCACCATTGGAATGGTACTAATTCAGGAAGATGAACCTCACAACGAACATGTGATTTATTATCTTAGTCGAAATTTGAATCCGACTGAAATCAAATATACACATGTGGAGAAATTGGCCTTGGCAGCTGTTCAAGCTGTCCAACGTTTTCGACATTACATATTGTTACGTAAAACCACAGTAATTTCTTATTGCAACCCTATGATGTATATTTTGACCAGACAATTGCTAGGGGGCAAGTATTCTAAATGGATAGTTATCCTACAAGAATTTGACTTGGAATTTGAAAAATCCAAGGCAAAGAAGTCTTTGGTTTTTGCGGAACTGATGTGTGATTTCCCCTCTACTGATATTGAAACAGTGGCAGAAGAGTCCATTGTGGACGAATCTTTGTTTCTTATCAGTACACTTGATCCATGGTATGGAGATATTATTGTGTATCTCCAAACCCAATCTTTTCGGCCTGAAATTTCACGAACTCAGCGACGGAAAATACGCTTCCAATCCCAACAGTATAATATCATTGGTGATACACTTTATCGATGTGGAGCGGATTCTGTTTTCCGACGTTGTCTAACTCATGAAGAAGCTGAAAAGGTGTTAAATGACTGTCATTCTGGAGCATGTGGCGGTCATATGTCTGGGTATGCCACAACCCAAAAGATATTGCGTGCAGGTTATTTCTGGCCAACATTATTTAAAGATTGCATTTATGCGGTTCGGAAATGCCACAACTGTCAAATTTTTGATAGGAAAATGCGCGCGCCACCCGCTCCTCTTCACCCTATAATTGTTGTTGGTCCATTTGCAAAATGGGGTATCGATTTCATCACATGTAACCCTCACTCGGCCGGGGGGCATGCCTATATTATTCTCGCAGTAGATTATTTTACGAAATGGGCCGAGGCGATGCCTACATATTCAGATGACGGCAAGACTGCTGCAACATTCATATTCAATCATATAATTGCTAGGTTTGGTGTTCCTCAAGCTATTATTACGGATCATGGAAGTCATTTTCGGAACATCATGATGACTGAACTAACAGAACAACTTGGCCTAAGCCACGATAGTTCCACTCCGTACTATCCACAAGCAAATGGTCTGGTTGAAGCCATTAATAAAGTTTTAGTCACCATGATTAAACGAATCATTGGTATCCACAAGACGAATTGGCATTCCATGTTATTTTCAGCGCTTTGGGCATATCGAACCTCAGTCAAAACATCAACGGGTTTCACTCCTTTTCAACTGGTCTACGGTTTGGAAGCTGTGCTACCGATTGAATGCGAAATACCGTCTTTACAATTAGCCATAGAATTACTTCCAGCTACCTCTGAAGAGGAAAAACGTTTCTTGTACTTGGCCCAATTAGATGAGAATCGACGAAGTGCTGCAATAGCAAACGAGGCTCATGTTAAAAGGATAAAAGCTCAGTATGATAGAAATGTGACCCCTCGAAATTTTTCAGAAGGAGACCTAGTTTTACTTTATGATCAAGCTAATGACAAGCTAGGAGTTGGAAAATTCGTGCCTATGTGGCATGGTCCTTACATTGTGAAACGAAAGTTAGAAAAAGGGGCCTATGAGTTAGTTGATTTTGACGGTGTCCCTTTGGATAAACCCAGAAATGGTCTTTATCTAAAGCGATATTACGCTTAAATGAGGTGTGGAGATTTTTTATTAGTTTAGATTTTCTTTACTGCTGGTGTGTTTAGATTAGAAAAGTGTGCCTAGTTTAGAAGTGTGTTTTTGTCACTATGACTGCTTATCTGAGTTTTACTCTTGATATTGCAGATGTCGACGTCTCTTCAAACCTACATTGGTTTTGTTGATGGTGCTTGTCGTAGTACACGGAACATTTCTTCCGCAGCTTGGGTTATCTATTCACCCTCTGACGAGTTAGTATCCATGCATGGGGTAAGCCTTGGTCAAACAACAAATAACATTGCCGAGTATAGTGCGGTGATTGAGTTATTATCTGAGTCCATATCATTTGGAATTCGGAGTTTGATTGTAAGGTTGGATTCTGAACTTGTTGTATTACAGCTTAACAGGGTTTATACCATTAGAAATCCGGTGTTATTACGATTATTTTTGAGAGTTCGTCTCTTGGAACGTGAGTTTGATTACATTGAATATCAGCATATTCCAAGACATTTAAATACATTAGCAGATTCAATTGCTTCTAGTATGATAAATAGACATTTGCAATAATTAAAAGCAGTAAAACAAACAACATTCATTTATGTACACAGATAGCCGTCAAAATAGTGATATATATATCATAGGAGTGTGTTCAAAAAATATACATCGTCTTCGATCATAGGTTGGAAACACCTTATGATCGGCAAAAATAATAACACAAAAGTACAAAAATGAGTCTACATGATCATCTCATCACTGATGATGATCTCGATAGGAAACAACTGCTCGAGCCACCCTGCATAGGAACCTCCTGAAAGGTCCTGGGACTCCAATCACATATCTTTGTAGCCTGAGAGGGATGTCATCTATGCTAGTCTCTGGTATATCTAGAGTCAGGCGCTCTAGATGATGCTCCAAATCAGTCAAAATCTCTACTGATTGGCCTGCTGGGGCTGGTGCGGGCGCAACTGGTTGTCTCCTCTCAAAAGGTTGGAGATGAGCTGGTCGTTGTGGACCCACATCTGTATTCAAAAAACTTTTGATTATTAGTTTTCTAAGACGATAAAAAATTAAAAAAAAAATTAGCACTTAGCAAACGTTGAAAAATGTTTTACCTGAATCATCCCATTGTTCCCCTGCAGGGAGAGACATCTCTCTGTCGCCGCGGAAATCCATCCCGGCATACGGAAAATCCTCTATAACAAAAATTTGGCGATCCAGCCAACGAAAATATGAAGAAGGGAACCGTACAATCTCAGTGCCCTCAATAGCATGACGGGCCATCAACGCGGACCAACGAACCATTCTTGGTTCTCGAGGTCGACCGGTACCAACGACAATACTTTGCGGAGCTAATAGGGGGATCCTCTCCAGAGCAAAGGAAACGACAATGGATCCGTATCCAAAGTTATTAAGTTTCCCATTTTTCGCTCTGGTTAGTTGGCCTTTTACGTTGGCCAACACAGCTTCGCACCAGTTGAAGATGGTGCCGCGAAAACAGTCCACAGCAATGCGCATTTGGGAACCAGTAGCTACATGAAGCGTGGCGCTCCCACATAGTTTGGTAACAGTGAATGCTATAACTTTCAGTTCAGGACGGATGATATGTTTTATGTCAATCCGTTTGTCCCGAGGATTTGCCTGATCATTGCAAAATTCGAGTTGAAGACTAGTGACAGACTGGCCACCTGGCCTAGTCCCAAACAAAGATACATGTTCGCCCCTCTTGGAAAAACCAGTCAAAAAGTATATATCCTCCAGCTCAATTTCGAGCCGGTGGCCACCAATGAAGAAACACTGGTCCTCCACATGCCATCTGTCTACCAACCATGTTAAGAGTTCCACTTGTGCCCTCATGCCAGAGATGGCCCAGAATTTGTATAAGCAGCATGCTTGTAAAGCCCTTTGTGTGGGCAAATGGAGTATTGCAGCTTCATCCACTTCCTCATGCTCCCTTTCTCGCCAAATAAGCATCTTGTTAATCTTGCAACACAAAATAAGGCATATTAGAATGATTTCATTTGAAAAATTTTGGCAGAAATTTGAGAAAACCATGCTTTAAATTTAACCGCGCGGGTACCGCACCCGCTCTTTGTAAATAGAGCGTAGCTCCGCACGCGAGATGTGTGCCGGGTGCGGTACCCTCGATTTTTTCCCGTTCAGAAAAAATCGGGGTCCGCAGGTAACCTGTGTCCCGCCTGCGGACCCCGCGGGCGCATTTTTGAATCAATTTTTGCCCTAAAAAATCAAACTAAAGCCTAAAAATGAATTTCAAACGGATGAAAAACAAGATAAGGAGGTCGTGGATTACCTGGGACTGACGATTTTCGATTCCAACGGTTGAATTTTCCAGAATCTTCACGGGAACTTTTTAACCAAAAACTTTTTACTTTTCACTCTGCAACTGAACGGTAAAAATGAAATAGAAAAAGTCCTTTTTATAAGTTTTTTCGAATGAATGAATTTTTAATTTATTTATTTTTCACTTTAAAAGGGATATTTTTGAAAGCATTTTTACTTATCTTAAACAGGTATGTGTAATGTTTTGAGTTTTTGTGCAGAAACAGGATTTTTCAGGTGAAATGATCGTTTTTCAACAAAGAGCATACTTTTATCACTTTTTCGGACTCTTTCAAAAATTTACGAAAAATCGAAACCCTGGAGTCCTCTTTTAAGCCCTTTTCAGACTCTCTAAATATGAAAAGATTGCCGAGTACTTGACTATTCGAACTCGTTAAAGTAAATGAACAGTCGTCCCTTCAGTATAAGTTTACCCCTTTTACGGACTGAAATGGACTATTTACGAAAAAGGTATACGTTGACTAATTATGGTCAATAGAGTTCTCTCCCGCATTATTTTATCCTTTTCGGGCTCGAGAGACTAAATTTACGAAAAAGTACACCCATGGAGTTTTCTTAAGTTTTTTCTTCTGACTCCCTAAAATTGAAAAACACCGAGTTTCTCCTATATTGGACTCGTTAAAACTTAACAGTAAAGGACCTGTTTAATTTTCAACAGGAACGAACCACTCCTTCTTAGGGTTCGAATCTTAAACTAAGTTGGACTCATCCGAAGGATGAGCTTATAACCAAGCAAATGTTATCCTCCTCAAGCTTGTCAAAAATAAAGAGGTACTTGCCAGAAATGGTGGGGGAAAAGAGAGAAAAATGAGCATGTTTGTTGTATTTTAAAATTGTCCGAAAACTCGGTCGACCACTCTTGGACACGACACTTATATTCACCTGGGTTGGGAAATCCTTTGCTTAACAGTTAATCAAACCACATTGAAAATTTTCAGCCGGTTTCTGGGTATTAGCTTTGAGTCAATTGTCACCAAGCCATCTGCAGTGTCGTTATGTGTCCAAGAGAACAGTTCAAATAAAACCATTCATCTGCAAAATATCTGTCATCCATCATTGACCATCCCTAAGTCAGTCCTTGCCAACATATTTTCAAAACTTGATCTATGATTTCGTGTTGTGGGTTTACCTACGACAGATCACTTTCTATCGACATCAGCACACTATCTAGGAAGTTGATCCAGAAATCGTCAGTACCTTGAAATCTGCATGCCTCAATGGCAGGTTTCTCGCTTTCGACGACAGGTTGCATCAATGACCTTTGATCGAATGACTCCGTGACATGTTCGACTTCAGCTCATTCATTCACATTTCATGGATTGTACTGAGTACTTTGAGAGCCATTGAAATTACTGGTGGTTTCTCTCACACTTGTTAACAGTTCACATCATTGACTGGTAATCAAGTGGTTTCTACCATGTTCGACTTTGACACATTCATTCACATGGATAGAATCGTACTGGTTCGAGATGCGGAAATCAAGACCCTGGATCTAGTTTCCACCATCCAGGCTGCGAGGAGTTTTTTTGTCATCTATATGGTAGACTATTGATAAACAGATGGTTGCGTCCATACTGTGTCTACATATATCTGTACTATGATGTATTCAAAATCATTCCTGTATCAGAACGATTTCAGTTAGTTTATAGTTAGTTTTTATCTGAGTATGGGAATGCCTACCTCAGTGATGACATATACATGTATATACTTTGCATTGAATGTTTTTACAGGTACCGACTGGGGTGTCCACAGGATGATCTTTGAAATGATAAAGTACTGCACTCTTCATATATGACAGACTACAGCTTCATCTATTACAGACTTTGCACTTTAGGGGGCAATTTGTTACACTGAAAACTGTCACCTTGACATTCTGCTGACTGTATGAGCTCATCATTACTCATACTTCCTCCTTTTGCAAGTCCAATATACCAGCTCCTCATATCAAGCTTCAAAATCAGAAGAAAATCCTTAAAATTCCCTAAAAATTGGTATCGCACTTTCTCTATGCATTCCCTGCGGTCCCGCACCTAAATCTCAGCCTGCATGCGGAACCATTCCGCACGTTCTTTGTGTAATGGGTGCGGACCCCTGTAAAACATAAAAAGGCGAGAAAGTAAAGATAAAAAGATGAATTCCAGATGAATTCTAGAAGTTTCTGGATGGGAATTTTCGGGAATGGATACGCTTTGAAGAGGTTCATGCATCCCTCACTTAATGTAGCTAACCCCTTGATGTAAGGAGCTTATCCCTTTGAAGGAGGAATCTATCCCTTCATATTTGGAACTAGAAACCTCCTCTCTTTCACTATAAAAAGAGGCGTTGGGTAGCCTCAAAGGGAGTTCAAGCTTATGAGATTTGAAGTTAAATGTTGTTGAGATTTAGACTTAAGTAACTAAGACTTTCTGTGAGGTTAAATCACTCATCTCCATTTGTCTTAGCTCAAGAGTGCAATGCTTGTCAAAGTAAAGGAGATTCCTGCTTCGGACCCCGGGAGGACCTGCACAACATCAAGGCACAAGTTGTAAAGGTTTTATATCTTTAAAGTTAATACAAATATACTCATTTCTCTCATTAAACTGTCAATTTGTGGTTTATTTCATAAATTCCTTGATCATTATGATAAGTATGATTTATGATAATGTTTATACAGGTGCTGCTTAATCTTTTTGCTTGTTTGTGATTGCAGATAATATAAGGAACGTTCTTTCAGTGCACGGGGAGGACTTCAACAAAATCAAGCAAGC